>JAQISU010000066.1:1752500-2282500 GCA_029339505.1 Unio delphinus
TTTTTGTGATCTTTTATAAATCTATTAACACACGATCTTCGAGTTACTTGTCAAAATATTTTTCTCATCTTTCTTCATTATTAAGGTTACATCTAATCTGCATCATATTCATCCGATGTCTTCATGGATAAATGATTCTCACAGATGGGTATGTTTTTGTTATTGATGACTCTTGCATGTTGATTCAAATAATCTACGAGAGAGAAAGACTGAAAATAATACTGTTTTAATTTGGTTGCCGAAGATGGTTAAATTAATGGGGTTGGGGCTACTAATCAGACATAATTTGATCTAATTTCTTACAAAATATCTGGTTGACATCTGAATCATCTCTAGAACCTCTGAACCTTTTACAGTAAATATACATTGAACGATATGTTTCAATATATATATATATATATATATATATATATATATATATATATATATATATATATATATATATATATATATATATATTCAAACCTCAGTTTTTCTTAGCAATATTTCAAGCAATGTTGTAACTTTCTAACATATAAAATCTTACAACAATATGAGGATTAGACTAAAGTGAAAATAATGGTTTCAATTTCCCGTTACATGTAATTGATGGATGTTTGCATGGAACAAAAAAACCAATAAGAGAAAGTTGATTGTATCCATTTTTGTTGATCTCACCTTTATATGAACCACCTAGGTCAAATGTGGTTTACTAAAACTTCGTGACTATATACTGACTCCGTAACAATTGATGAACAATATTAAACAAGGTTCAAGAGTTCATTCTTGTTTAAAAGGTAAATCGTAGTGACACACGATACCTTTGAATTTGTAAGAGTTAATTTAAGTATGATTAGAGAAGTTAGCATTTGAAAAGCAGTAGTTAAAGGTATGCATCAGCATTAAAACTTAACAGTATTCTTGGAAGCAAGTGTTGCTTCATGCGTCGACAGTTGCAGCAAAATTAGATTCGGCGATGATGGTCGCAGTACTGACATTAGTAATAGAGGTACTGGCAGCAGAGTTAATAATAGTACTAGGAATAATAAGAATTAAGGTTCCATTAGTTGTAGTAAATATAATGCTGATAATAACGACAGCAGTAGTAATAGTAACAAAAGCACTGGAAGCAAAATTATTAATAATACATTTGAATGTGTTTTTGTATGTGTTTGTTTCTGTGTGTATGTGTATATATGTGTTTGTGTGTATGTTTGTTTGTCTGCGGTTTATTTTATGTTTGATGTGTGTCGATGTTGTTATGATGGAATAGTTGGGTTCAACAAACCTCGTCAAAAGTATTGTTACATATGACCTTGGCTACAGCTGAACAGCTGCGTTCGCACCCAGATAATGCTATTTAATGTTTGTGTGAAAACCACCCAAGTCTCCAATGAAGGATATATATATAGGATTAATTCATATTATGTGGTTACCAAGATCATGCGTTATAAAAAAATTCGTTCTCTGGAATAAGTTGGAGTTGTGTTCAGATTCAGTTATTCAATGAAATTAACAAGGTCTCATTTTCGGTTTTCACTAAGACTGTACGTTACGATTACAGTGAGTTCATTATATTAGGTTCATGGTTATATTATCTTGATACATCAAAACCATTGATACATACACCTATTAAAGAAGGTCAATTGAATTAAAAGCCATACCCATTCTAGTGATACAAAAACCTAGTGTTATAAAAAAATATATACGGAATGAATATAAAAACGCTCAATGTCATACCTCTCATTGGACAACGTTGTGAAATCAAGTGGTATATGGCGGCCTTCTAGGAATGCCCTATCATTGTCAGATTCACTAAATATTTGCCTAATGATGCCCGTGTTATTCACACCCCAAAGAATTGAAAATATATCATTTTTGATTTCTTTATGTCATAGACGCCATTTCTATCGCAAACTTGTCAATCATTTCGCAAATATCGTCGATATGTCACGTGTAAAATATACCTTTGTAAATCAATCTCACTCTCCCTAACATCTGTCGTTTTCATTTCTCCAGATTGCAAGGACATATGCATCTCTTTACAAAATGGCATCAGCCGATGTGAAACCACCACGGGATTACATTGATATATTGTTAGTTCATAATTTATTCCACTTAGGCCAAAGTGACTGACTTGCTGCGTTATGGATTTGTGGTGTTTCTAAGGGGCCATAATGTTACATATATATTCCAAAACTACTTATGATATTAAGTAATTACAGTCCTACCTATCAAGGCACTCAGAAAAAAACATTAATGAACTGAAAAGCACAACTGGTTCTCTTTCAAAAAAATTCCAGCATGAGAATTTTGTTTCACCTTTGCATTAACCCTTATATCACGTTTGGAAAGTATGCGCGACTCTAATATTTGTACGGCATATTAAAACAATTATATTATGCCATCTTTTTGTGAGTACCACATTTATTTCAGCGTAATATCTCTACAAAATTATCGTGGAAATTAACATCCCAAACGACAGGCTAGAAACATGATCTGTTGTTTCTAATTATTTAAGGCAAGAATCATATTAGTGTTAACTGGGTCAGACGTAATATATCGTGTATCGTCAGTAGTGGTAAATTGATAGAAAGCTGTTGGAAACGAATAAAAGTTCACAAAATAGTGAAATTGTTAGTATATAATTTGACGCATATGAAAATGTAAATATGTGAGAGTTTTGCCTCTGTCGCTCAATACTTTACTAAACGGGTTACATGCATCAATTATTGTGGAGAAAGATTTGTCACAGATCATATCCTTCATTTATTTAACCAACAACTGAGTTGTTATATTTATAAACGTTAATCAGGAAAATATACATTTCTTTTGAATTTAATAAATATAAAAATCATACATATTGAATTACAGTTTAGCTAAATTGTGCCTCACCTTTGATTATCCCAGGTGTTTTCGTCATTCGATACAACTTGGGATTATCTACCACTACCCAGTAAATTGACAAAGCGAAAAAGAAAGCCTTTCTTTGATCCACATCAAGAACTATATATTTTGTTATACTTTCTAGCATATAATTGGGATCGAATACACAATCGGTTACACGTTTAATCAACATGATACAACTATTCCTTGCATCAGTCCGCGAAGATAATTGTATTACTTTATATACACTCCGTGAGTAAAAACAGGTGCAAAAATGAATTAGAAATATAATATCCGTAATACATGTATTGTTTTACCTAGAGTGCATCAGTGTGCAAAGTATGTACTGACTCAAAATTAAAGGAACGGCATCGGTAAATGATAGCTGTACAATCAGATTGAACAGATAATTTTCAATTTTATCTTATTATTTACTCCATAAGAACTTTTCTCGCTACTATCGAAATATTCGATCGTTAATCTCATGAACGTTTGAAATTAAATACATTCCTTAAAAGGAACATGATTTCCTCGCAAGGAATTGAAGGCATACAAGCTATTGGACCCTGTAGTTGAATATTTATAAACCTGCTAGATCAGACGTCCGCTTTTACAATATTACTGAAATAGTTTTAGGAAGAGCTCTTCACATCAAGAAAGACAGGAACATTTAGCCTTAAAAAAATAAGTAATATTACAATAAAAATTATATAATGGACCAAACGTTCAGTCAATATTGCATAATTTGCGAATTTAGTATATTTACTTTAAAACATTTTTGTGTCTTGAATAAGGGTTTTTCGTCTTCGCAAATGCAGGCAGCGATATCTTTCTCCGTTCCATAGATCATATCAGAGCTCTGCATAGTGGACTTAACGTAGATAAAACCGAAAATATTATGCTACATATATTTTATGCGACATAAGAATAGTTTATTGCACTAATGAATGGGGAAGAGAGAGAGAGAGAGAGAGAGAGAGAGAGAGAGAGAGAGAGAGAGAGAGAGAGAGAGAGGGAGAAAGAGAGTCTTACACGGATAGAAGAATGAGTATTATTAACCCTTGACAACCGTTTGAAAATTTTTCAGACAGGAACAATGTACAAACAGACAAATCTTCAACATATGTGGGCTAAACATCAAGACCTAAGTCAGGTTCTCAATTGAAAGATGTCATCTGTTTACGGAAGCTTGTTTAACTGATACTACTCGTTTTACTGAGGAAATTAACATAACATTGCAATGATACAGTTCAATAAAAGTGATCGCAAAACAAATAGATGCGTTATTCGAAAACACGCACAACGCATATATTATAATTTTCCAGTTTCAAAGAGTATGGCAACAAAAATACTCTACTCTCTTAAGCGTAAAGTTTGAGGTCTAAATATTATTTCCTTTATTTATGTATGCGACATGCTTGGACATATCAATGATGATTTGTCTTTTTGAACTGAGGAAGTATGCAATTACAAAGACTGATAATACACTTTTCTCATCTTTCAATTGAGAAACTGACTTACGTCCTGATGCCTAGATAATTGACAAATCTGTTGATACAGTGAAAAGGGTGCATTACGGTAATAAGCGAAATATTTGACGGAGTAGGCGGACACACCCTTCACATTGATGGCATGCTAATGCCATAAAGTGTTGTGAAATCAAACCTAACAATTATCGTTTTCTTATGCGTGAGTCTCTCTCTCTCTCTCTCTCTCTCTCTCTCTCTCTCTCTCTCTCTCTCTCTCTCTCTCTCTCTCTCTCTCTCCGCTGAGAATTCTGTCCACTCAACACGGTACGTACTCAATATAAGCTCTTTGAGTTTAACCCTGCATACGACTTCGTTGACTTCTCCATCATTATCCGCTTCTCCAATGACCTTCGAGCACGGACGTGTAATTAAGAGTGTGTTTGCGTTGAATATCTGTATGGTACATTTGGATGGTCAGCCAATAATGGAAACGAAGGGAATTAGCAAGTTAATTGTAGTCATCAGATTCTTATATGGCTAAGTTATTGAATACGTTTTGAGCTGCACGAGCAAAAAAGGTTAAAAAGTTAATAGCTTGCTATTATTCGAAAATAATAGAGATACATCCGCGTTTCTCAAACTGCACAAGAAAACAATCGTCCACAGATCATACAAACACGACACCATATTGCACACAATTTGAGCAATTCTTTTTTTCCGCAAATAGAGCGACGTTATTGCTTCTATTTGGCTACTCCTGGATACTTCCGTCAATTACAGTAAGGTTAAGAGTTATATCCTTTTGCCACCTATAAAATCTACCTTCTATGTACATACATGCGTATTTACATCCGTCCCTTTGCTGAAAATGGACTTGTCCAGTAACTGGAAATTGATCTCGAGGATGGCCATGGTTGTAATGAAAACTTTCGTTAAGCATCAGACGCGCAGACGATAAAGGTGTTATGGACATCCTGGTCGTAATCGGGTTAGAAATTATAAATCAATGAATGAATGGAGTAAGTTTTATTGACTTTTTATCTTGCTTATGATTTTCGTTACTTAAATCGGCAGGGTGGGGGTACAAACAAACGGGGATGTAGACAGAGACTGCAGCAATAATTAAATAACGTTCATCTTTACTCAAGATGTATTCCAAATACTTGTACCTCTTGCCTTTCAATGTTTCTTGTTATTTGTTCAAGCCCTTCAATATATATCATTTCTGCTATATTATGTACTTTTATGCAGGTGATTTATTAAGCAAATAATAACTTGAACATTCGGGTTTTTAGTGAAAAGGAAACCAGGATGTAAATCTTCGCTGCAAAATACACAGATACACCAAATACAGTCACACGATGCAGCACTACAAGTTTGTTGATGATTAACAAACGACATTTCCAAAATATACAAAACATCCTGATTTCGAAAACCGAACACTAACACTTTCTTCCATCATATCCATTGTTTATTTGTACTTGGTTGAACAGTTGACCAATGGAGAGCGGCTATCTCATGATATTCACATATACATTGTGATAGTGTTATTTCTGGGTAAACTATCATAATGGATTTAGTTCGAATGTATTCAACAATGAACGGAGATCTCTGTGAATTTTACTTCACATCTGTTGCAGGGCGTCATTTAATCTTACTGTTCGGTGACCTTTAGGGTATATCATAGTTCAGTTGCTAATAATAGATTCGCATACTACATTGTCACGATAGCCATACCTTGTCTGGACAAACAACGTGCAGGTGATATACAATCTTTTTACTCTATATATTGGTATAACTAATATACAAATGTTGAATACCTCAGCCTCGGTAATATGCAGCAGCAGAGAGGGTGAACAGACCAACCTTTTTAGACAAATATTTCGTAAGCGATTGGGTTTAAAACAAACTCTTACGATGGTAGTGGTCACAAACACAGGGGGGGAGAAGGGCGACACTACAACGTTCCAAGGCGACGTTTTATAAGCGGTCAATCTTACAACGATGTTGTCATTGTCGTTGGCATCACCCTCTCTGCTGCTATGGGTTAAAAAAAATTTACGATGAAAATCACTAAGATTTCACAAACAGACTAATCGCTAACACCTCATCTTGTAGATCAATCAAATTATTTGACTGGTCAGTGAGTTTGAAATTAATTCTCGTTAGCGAATCATTATGGCATCGCATATAGACTGGATTAACCGGAGACTCAATTATTAAATATCCTGGAGGAGCTGTTGGTGCAAACGAATAAAGAATATACCCTTGCTGAGCTTGATTTGATCGTTCGAGATTAATTTGATAGCTTCCTTCGATAACATCGCATACTAAATTGATTGCAATCACCGATGAAATATTCACGTTGAACGGAGCGATATGTCTGCCGCCACCGTCTGGGTCATTATTATGTTTGAGGATTTTTATTTCCGATGGTGCTGTTTTCTTCCATTCTTCATGAATTATTTTAAAACCAACATCGATGGCACCACTGAGTAATGTTTTTAGTTCTGGTACGCTATATCCTGGTAGTTTACATGTTGGAATATCCTTAATGGGGATATTAAATTTATTTGCAAATGTTGTTTTCGACATGGGGTGATTATGATTTAGTATATCCTGAATAGTTTTCAAATTAAATGTTTCCATATCGTCGATAATTTTATTGCATGTTTCTACGACGCTGATAAATTCATCTCGGGTGAGAGAGCCGGATTTAAGAGATATTAACAACAACGAAATATCATTAGTCATTGCTATGAAATTTTCACTAATTCGTTCACTAACAATATGATATCCCTCTCTTCTTCTCCCCACCTCCGCAGGTGGGTATACGAGATCAAAAAATTCTACACTGAATTGGTAATCTTTATAACTCTTTATTGGATTATCAGGTTTTATTCTGTCGGTGACATAATCAGATTTTTTAGGTTCGGGTACAACAACGGTCTCCCCCGGGGTGGTAATTCAGGCCATCCTAGTACGGTTCTAAAAGAACTCTGGTAGATATCTACGATGTATCCTTCTGTGCTTATTTCAATTGCGGATGATAGCGTCGGCTCATGAACCGTTATAGCGATTTTTGATTCTTTTCCAGTAATCGATTTTATTCTACGCGCGAACTCATCATTGATTTGTTCTATTTCGTAGGACCCTGTTGGTATTGAAACAACGTTCCAGTCTGGAGTCCCGTCTGGTTTATTCTTATTTGCAAATACCAGTGAATTATTCGGTTGTTGACCACCAAATGATTTTGATCTGATATTAGGACAACTGTGATACACTCGTAGTTTTGCTAGCGCTATCTCCTTCACGGGGACTGGGCTAGGGAAATTCACACTGAATTCAGGATTCATCGATGTTATTGATATCATGCTTGTTTGTACTGGGTTCGTGTTCTCCACTATTTGTTGAAGTAATTCTATCGATGTTGTCATTGTAATTATACTGTTGTTGTATTTCTAATTTTGATATCATTCTGGTTTTCGGGTTCGTGTTTTCTAATTCCATCGGTGTTATACTGTTGTTGTTGCTCTAATTTTGATATCGCGGAATCAAAAATACTGAGCATCGCTGAGAACTCACTATCTGATATATTTGTATTATCGAGTGACGACGATATCATCGAGGATAATTGCGAGTATGCGGTTGATACAACATTAAACTGAATTAAGTAATCTTGCAGTTAACTCTGCATGATGATATCTTTTTTATTATCCCGGTTGATATACCCGCGATTGTAGCCACCGCAGAAATGCAAATTGGAACTACGACCGGGGCAATCATTGTATCAGATGCTAGTATTATTCCGGCACCGGCGAGAACGCTTGACACCGAGTACATAGTAATATCAATTGCGATGATTCTTCGTCGGTATTTTTTTATTTGTATTTGATACTCCTCGGCGAGGGTTTTGAGTCTAGTTTGAAATTCTCTGACTTAATAATAGCGACATTGTGTAGATGAAATCATTTTTATTTTAAAAACGCTAGCGTTTTCAATTGTGAAATTCGAAGGATTTTCCTTTCAATTGAAACCACTAGTGGCTTTATTTACTTAAATCCGCTACGAATTCTACATACCACGTTATTGAAACCCTAACCAAATTTGTATCAGTAGATGTTATCGTGAACTCTTCAGTTGTATCCTTGTCAATGATCGTTGAAATCGTATTGTTGACCCCGGATGAACTCGACGATGAAATATTAAATTGAGTCGTTGTTACTAGTGTTAATCGATAAATACCCTTAACGGTTGCAGTGATATCTAATTTGTTGTTTGTAGGTGTCCACGCAAATGATCCGTGTTGGATCGTGTATACTACGTTATTGGTTTTCTCATGAGGAATTTTTGCCTTTTCAATGATTGTTATCATCCTCGGAAAATCAGTTTTGATATCTTCAAAGAAGTTTTTCGTCTCATCAATAAATGTTTTAATTTCAGCGATAGATGGTGTAACTACCATTGGAGACCAAAAGAACTTATGAACGACATTTCTACGAAAAGTATTATAATTTTTCAAATGATCGTCAAATTCCCTATCGTATCTAATTAATCTATCTGTAATAGTCGAGAAGAGTACACCCGGTTTGAGTTTACCCTGATCGGAAAATAACGCGATAGTATCCTCGATTGCGTTTCGTTGTTTAACCAAAATATCATCCAATGACACATTACTAGTTTTCAATTTACCCTGATCGGAAAATAACGCGATAGTATCCTCGATTGCGTTTTGTTGTTTAACCAAAATATCATCCAACGACACATTACTAGTTTTCAATTTACCCTGATCGGAAAATAACGCGATAGTATTCTCGATTGCGTTTTGTTGTTTAACCAAAATATCATTCAACGATATATCACTAGTTTTAAATTTACCCTGACTATCTTGAAATACAACTACTTCGTTCGGTTCAACACTTGTTAAATTTAACATCTCAGCTATTTCATCTTTAATTTTTTTTTATATCACCCGTTGCAGTGTCATCGGGTTTAGGTTTCAGAGGTCTTCCACAAATATCAATCATATTATTGTAAAACTCTTTCTCTCTCTAAAAAGCGATTGCTAGTGTATTCATTTACGACAACATGTGGTGGTTTCCCCCTTTGGTTACCCAAGGAGTTAGAAATAGCATCAAGAACATTTAATACTTCGCTGCCGCATATTGGTGGATCATTCATTTGTTGTGTTGGTAGCGTAGAATACCAAGTCTTCATTGGAAAAGTTTTTATATAAAGCATGAATTCCTTCGGCGGTGCTAATCCATATGAATCAAAATAGACAATCCCACGTGGATCAATAGCGTATGCAACCCAGTGAGAACCAGGTCCGGTGCTGTTATCGAGATTAATGATGCCTGTTTCAACACTGTTGGGTTGTGCTGGTAATTGATCTTTCATAAAGACACCTCTGAAGTTTTTTATGGCGAGTTTTTTAGCAGCATTGAGTAAATCAAAATTGGACATAGGCACTAGTAAACTGTTCCTAGTCTTAGACCTTTTCCGCTGTACTACGAATACGGGGTTCCTGGTAGTCTTAGACCTTTTCCTCTGTACCACGAATACGGGGTTCCTGGTAGTCTTAGACCCTTTCAACTTTTTTTATAACCCTGCCCAGTTGCTTTCTTTAATGCCATTCCTGCCGCGGTACCAACAGCCCCTAACGCTGCCGCTTTAGCCACCGCTGGGGCTGCTGCCGCAATCAATTCTGGAATCGCAGATAACAACGGGAATATACCGCCTGTTTTTTCCATGTTTTTGATAGCAGCCGCAGAGAGAGTAATCTGGACACCTTTTTTTGCTACAAGTGCATCATTGAAATGTTTTACTTGACGAGTTGTCAGCGATAATTTATTCGCCCCGCCAGTCATTTGATTGGGTTTCAGCGTAATTGTGGTTCCGCATTGCTTAGCTGATTTGGATTGTAATTTTTTTAATTGACCAGGTGTCAAAGACACATTGATATTACTATACGACATTATACAAACACAGATTGATCTAATTGCTATAAAGTTTCGATTACATATTTTCTACTGGCGCATCTACCACTCTCATTCTTCCTCCAACACCTTCAAGTAGCATTGATTTGTCGCTGAGAATGACAGGAACTGCTCTATAATTAGTAATACCAGGACGGGTTACATTACCTCTAAAGTGTATATCAACCACAGACTATCTTATTAAATCAAGATCTTCCAGCGAAAAGTAATAGATCGGATACAGATTTTTAAAATCCAACTGTGATATTTGTAGACCAGTATCAACATTTTGATCGCGTGCCATAAACGACAGCAATCTATGATACACGCGTGCAATATGATTTTCTCTGTAATCAAGTTGTACATCCTCAAATGGTTCCTGCTGGCCGTTTATTCTCAGCGAGACGTCTTTAACACCTAATGGATCAAATATCATATGACTGAAACGTTGATCGCCAACTCGTGTGTTATCCTGTAACAATACAAATATATGACGTGGAGCTGAAACACCCTGTTTTGATGCTAGATTCCACGTGAATAACCCGTTGATATTTGATTGTTTAACATCTGTACTCACGGTTAACCAACTTAGTAATGATTTTCCTCCTTGGTTCATAAATGATAGTAATCGTCCTTCAGCGGTGATTGATGGAGTCAACACTGGCATCCACAATGATATTTTTATTAAAATAACTTTACCGGCATCAGCATTTGGATTTGCATTGTCTGCTGAAATCCTCCAAATTGCGTCATTGTCATCACCCTTTCGTACAAGCGCTACTGTATGCTTCGCCCCGTAGATAACTTTTCGGACGTTTCTACAGAATCCAAATATGTGATGCAGTGGAATCGCGCATGAAAATGATTTACGCTCCCCTTGCAACATTGAAATACGTGTTGCGGCTCCTAGATTGAAGTTAGGATCGCTGCTTATAATCATATCCTCGGCATCAATATTAGCAGTGCCAGCATTATTATTTGGTCGTCTTACAACAAATTGAATTCCTCCAGCGGTATTTTTAACATCCTTTGCAAACATCATAGAAGGTCCTGCTGATCTTGTATAATCATCAGAATATCTCGCTAACCCGATTATTGTTGTAGCCACATCAACATCGCGATCTATCGACTCGATTTCTTTTCCATCGATGAGATATCTAGCACTCTCAAATAACGGCATGATACCATTATTGACAAACCCGACTTGAGTACCAGCTGGATACGGTGCTGGTACAGCAGCAGTATCAGCAGCTGTTACAAGTTCACCTTCTGCTTCAATTAACGCTTCAGCGGGTAGAAAGTACTTACTGGTATCATGGACTTGAAGTTCAATTCTTGATCGACTATTTGAGTCTATTCCATGATAGGCATAATATTGATAATCGCGAACAGAATCATCCTTGCCAACTGGGGCGTCTATACCAAATGCTGGATCAGGTGACTTTTTGAACATTTTGTTTTATTTATCAGAGTCTAAATTATGAAATCGTAAATGATTTTCATCGACGTAGATTTATAAA
The DNA here is from genome assembly GCA_029339505.1 of Unio delphinus. NCBI lineage: Eukaryota > Metazoa > Mollusca > Bivalvia > Unionida > Unionidae > Unio > Unio delphinus. The sequence goes on from JAQISU010000066.1 coordinate 1,764,333, forward strand.
GCCGCTTCCTGCTATCATATTTGCGTCGGGAGTTATCAACGATGCTAGTTTTTTCATCTACTGCGTTATTTATAATTTTACTAACACTCGCAGGCATTTCCGCTGTAGACGGTAACGGTTTCTTTTTTCGTGATTTCACTAATGATGTTAATTTATTCTTCGTGGCTGAAAACGCTTTTCCGGCAAGATCTCCAACAGCACTAATACCCTTATCACGAATAACATCAATTGCTTTCATTGATAATTGTTTAGCTAACGGCATCACTTTTGGAGCCATTCTTGCAAATAACCCAGCAATTGTATTACCTAAACCATCACCATAGTACGCTCTATAAACTGGAAACCGTGAATTAACTACATAGACACTGGCTGGTTTATCATGGTTGTAGTGTATGATCATTATTTGAAATCAAAAACAATTTTTCAATTGTAAAACAATTTGTCAATTGTGAATTCAGTCACTGTGATAATCCTCCACTAACTCGCCAATGAAATCTTGATATGTGCTGATATCCATGATATCACCTTGAAATAATCGTCTACAGATATCAGCTGCTTCATTAATTATTTCCGGTGAGTTATTTCCAGCTCGGAACCCTCCTACAAGAACTTCTAATCGTGATATATCACTGAGAACACTACCAGGACAGAAACCCGAAGAGTTTCCAACGCTAGCGTGAAAATCCGTAGGATTTTGCCCAACTAGACCACTCCCCTGAAATTCCTTCTCATCGTATGACTGTCTTTTTTGGAGATAAAATTTTTTCTTGAAGTTTCTGTATTCCTTCATCCTTCTATCTAAACCCCCAGTATTTATTTCATACAATATATCAGCCCATTCATTATGTGACATTCTATAATTTGTATAATTGTCCATGAAAAACTTCTCTTGTGAATCATAGCTGTTAGCAGCAAATTTACCTAAATTGTCTATATCCTCGTTGAGAATTCGTTTTTTAGCGCTATCGGTAAATATAATTGATTTAGGTAGTTCACTTAGTCCACTAACTACTTGTTGTTGTTCTGAAAAGGTCGATATATCCTGAGGAAGTGTTTTTAATGATATTTTTGTTTGTTTAGTTCTTTTTGCTATTTTTTCTAACACAGGAAGAAAAGACTCTTCTAGTTTTTTTCCTTCTTCAGAGATTGTTGACACTATCTGTTTCGATGCTGTGGTTACTGGTTTAAACAATTCTTCAGATCCCATAGCAAAATCGGTTTGTAAACTCTGTCGTTGTTGCAGTTTATTTCTTACAGAGTCTCGAATTGGTATAAATTTCTTGATTGCATCTAGTCGTTCACGAGCCAATCGGGTCGTTAATGCTTCATTGACCATTATTTGAAATCGTAAACAATTTTTCAGTTGTAAAACAATTTTCCGAACCTGACCTAACAGACGAAACCACTTCGACACGTCGGATGATTTTTAACACGATCATGGAAGTCTTTAACAGCATTATCAGTGATGAGGAAAGTGTGGAAATCCTTAATAAAATAAATAATACCACACTTTCCTCACTTTTTGTTACATGTCAGACATGTCAGATGATTTTTAACACGATCATGGAAGCGTTTTAAGGGCGTTATCAGTGATGGCGCAAGTGTGGAAATTCTATATAAAATAAATACCACACTTGCGCCATTCTACGCTGATCAATCTGAACAGTCGTATCGACTAAACCATCCATTAACGGCCTATCGATTTGACAATTTCAATCAAAAAATGCTAAAAAAATGAAAATCTCTCTGAGGTCGGTCACAATAAAAAATGACAAAATCTCTCTGAGGTCAGTCACGTTTAAAATCTCTCTGAGGTCGGTCACGGTCAAAGTCGTTCATTTTCTTGAATTAACGCTCTTATGTTTCTAACTTTAGAATTGACATCCCTTTTCAATTCGTATTCGTTACCTAATTCTTTTTGTATTCGTTCAGCGATAGTATATAACGGAACAAACGCACTTATGTCACTTGAAAATGAAAGAGAGTATCGATTAGAATTCTGAATTTTTTTGATTAGCGCATATTTCTTGGGTAGCATATACTTGTTAGTGTTAACTCCGTATTCTATATCCTGAAAATCTGACATGATTTGATCAGGATTTAAACCATCTGATAGTTTGATATCCTGACTTTTCAATTTTAAGATTTCATCAATAATGCCATTCATTTTTTCAGAATTCATATATCATGATGATTACATATTTTTAAATGAAAAATATGACGCATCAGACATAAATGAAATGAATTTTTTGTCCGGTTTTTTTTTAAATGACAGATCGATAAATCCCTTCTGCAACTTTTTGTACCGAGGCTCTACAAATATCGAAATGCCTTCCGGCGCTATTCATAGATAAAAATACTTTTTCCTCATTAGTTATTGTATTCAAAGATTTTACGGGTCTTTTCCCAATTGATTTATAATTGCCAGTCTTTCCTCGTTTGGTATTCTCACTTTGTGTGATAGCTTGCAGATTTGATAAAGAATTATTCTTTGGATTGGAATCTTTATGATCGATAACAAAACCATCTTTTATCAATCCACAGAAACATTCATACACGAAACGATGGCAGTAATATGTCTTCTTTCCAGCGCCAAACACCAAATACCCCACAACATTGTCAGCACCAACTGGTTTCTTCAGTCTACGTTTCTTACGATACCATCACTGGATGCTTCATAGTTTGTGATCAAGGGATGTGATTTGAATTATTGGTTCATTTATATACTATACTATTGTTTGTCTAATTCAGTGTTTGGTCTAATAATAACATCTTTGGAGAATCTTTCGATGTAGTCTTGGGGAGATCTTATGACTTTGTCGCTGACAGAGTCAAGGTCAGAATTTGTTTTTGAAAATTCATATGATTTTCCATTTTTGATTCTTTTGTCATAATAACGCTTCAATTCCCTGTATCGTTTACCACCACAACTCAGACACAACTGCGATTTCCCCCTGACCCCAACCCCACATCGTATGCAGGGTAACGGACCAAGGCTTCCACGACGAAAGCTTTGCATATGATACCCACAAAATTCATTTCTGCATGATTTGTTACACGGTGTCGTCGATCCAATCATAAGCCATTTGCAGTGATTCATTATACATAATCTTTCATTTAAATGCTTGTTTTAATAATAATATGAAGAAGTTCGAGAGATTATCGAAACTTAAGCCTTGGAAAAATGCTCAATTCAATCCTGATAAGGAGTTTAAGAGATTATTAAAAATTAGTCCTAGATTTAATCTCGATAAACCAAAAAAACGTCTAGTGGACGGCAACATGAAAGAGTTTAAGAGATTATTGAAAATTAGTCCTAGATTTAATCTCGATAAACCAAAAAAGCGTCTAGTGGACGGCAACATGAAAGAGTTTAAGAGATTATTGAAAATTAGTCCTAGATTTAATCTCGATAAACCAAAAAAACGTCTAGTAAACGATAAACCAAAAAAACGTCTAGTAGACGGCAACATGAAGGAGTTTAAGAGATTATTAAAATTTAAGCCCTGGAAAAATGCTAAATTCAATCTCGATAAGGAGTTCAAGAGATTATCGAAAATTAAGCCCTGGAAAAATGTTAATTTCAATCTCGATAAAGTCTCTGATACATCAAAACGTCTAATCGGTGATAGTACTATACTGAATAAAATCAGGGAGTGTTTTAATGAATTCTACCGAGACGGTGCAGCACACTGTTGGTCGACATTTCGAATTATCAATGATGATGTCAATGTACCCATCATCGATGCTACTATGAATGATGAAAGAGCAGCCGAGATAATTTCACACCATAGTGGGCCAAGCAATTCTCAACAGAAGTATTTTTTCAGAATAAAATTCATTATCAAAGTCGAAGGCAAATGGATTATCAGGGATAAATTTGAACCAATCCTTAGGAATAAAAAAGCTGTCATTGTGAGTAGAGATTCCAAACCAGGAATTCTAACTGGAATCGACAAACCATACTACGAGAGATCTTATCCTGTAACAGCAATCGTTTATGGAATATACCCGCTAAATGATAAACCCAATATTGCAAAACTAGCTCCTATGAAATATTCTAGTTCACTGAATTGTGTAGCAACACGGGTAATGGAACACTTCACAAATTCATCCCGAGGAAATAAACTAACTGATCTGCGACGTAGGAAAATAACCGAATGGGAACTGACAGTGAAACAGCACGGTGCAAAGATTTCTGATATAGCTAAATTAGAAACATTATTAAGATTTCCAATATCAATAACGTTAATAACCGGAGAAGTATTATATGAACCGAAATATAACAAAAACGGAGCGCCAATACAAATTATTGATCATAACAAACACGCGTGGACACCTGCAGTAACAATATTTCCACGAGAACGAACCGTGAGATATATCCCCGAGGAGTTCGTCGGGGATGTTTTCTATGAAAAGAAATTATTCGATGCTATTAACGATTTGTGTAAAGATGATCCTGTGTCAGTGTGGTTACTTAGTAGTGCTGGTTCCGAATTAGGATTTGATCAATTTGTAAGACCAAATGGTGAATTATATCGCATTGAAGAGTTAGATACTAGAATGAGAAAAGTTTCTAATGATTTTTCACCGGAGAGTTTCCATGAAAAACTATTGACGGATAGTTTTACTATTTCATCAGTGGTAGCTCACTTTGCAAGAGAAAAAAACTCATGGCGTCCAACACGAAGTGATTTTCTCGAGGACGTTAAATTGAGTTGCGTCGAATTTGGCCATGGAGGACTATGGAACACAAAATACTCACGCGATGGTATGATTTCAATTGATATATCCGCGTGTTATCCTGGAAGTTTTCTCGGGTATGGGGAATGCTCTGAGTATTTTAAACGATTTGGACACCCCACGCATGAAATGACTCGTGTTGCGATTAATGGTCTATTGCCTGATTTTGATTTAACTGGATTCGCTCGTGTGATATCATTCGAATTAGCTACAGGGTTACATCCGAGTAGTTATGTTTGGCTTTGTAGACATATGTCTGAAAAGGCATGGATGCCAATAGTGTTACTACGATATATGATCGATTGTGAGATGTTACAATCGTTAATTGTCGGTGAAGCGATTATATCCTATCGAGCTCAGAAAGAAGTTTGGTTACCACAACCCCATCTAGATCAAGTAATTAATAAAATCCGAAAACAATTTCCTGATCTCAGCGAGGAAGAAATCATAAATTTGTCTACGAAGGTATTTGAAATTAAAAAAGAAGAAGCAAAAGATTTTGGACGAAGAATAATCGGTAAATTTACCCAGGGTGGAGGATACGACAATGCAAAATACTTTTCGAGGTTGATCATAGACGTCGCTGAATACAATTTTATTGTAGCGGATTTAACAAAACAGGGAAAACTTGTATCCCGTAAGGATGCTTTTCTATTCAATGGTGAGAAATTAGGTACGGTTGTTACCTACTGTGATGGATATAATTCCCAGTACACACACTTGAGAAGTTCTATGCTAGCCTATGCTTCTATTAATCTATTTTCGATGATAAATAGATTTCCTAATACCGCAGTTAGAGTAGCCACTGATTCGATGTATATACACAATAAATACAAATCAGCTGTAGTGGCATTCACAGATCCCGAGGAAAATTGGGGACGTTGGCGATTTAAAAAGGAAACACTACATGAGTATTGTGAATCCGCAGATGATACCATGGATGATAAATATCTTTGTTGTAACCGTATTGAAATTCAATCAGAATTTTCTAATGCACCTTCTGTCTCTGATCCGATATGTAGATACAAGACAGTTTTTTTAAACGGTTGTGGTGGGTCAGGAAAGACAACCCGTGCAATTGAATTATTTCGTCTGTCAAACATGATTGTGCTAACACCAACACACAGACTCGCCAGAGAGATGAAACAACGAGGGATAAATGCCTGTACTTATCATAGTTTCTTTCGATGGAAGGGTGACAAATGGACTCCTGGGTGTATGGGTGATAAATTCATTCCTGAAATCATAATTTGGGATGAAATATGCACAGTATCATTAGATGTATTACAAACATTTCTTGAGTGGTTGTTAAACAAACACACAAAAGTAGTCATGTGCGGTGATCACGGACAACCTCCACCATTTACCGGTGTATCCTCACATGAGTGGCTAAAGGGTTTTGTAGACTATTATGAAGAAATTAACACTGATTATAGATCACTTGATGAACGATTACGAGAATTCAACGCGCTCATTAGATTATAACCGGATAGAATCCAGTGTGAAATAGCGCGTGAAGTGATTTCAGAAACTCCAATGAATGATTTTTGGGAAACGTGGAGACCAAACGATTTGATAATTGCAAGTAGAAAAATTGTCAGAGACACACTTCAGATGAAGTTATTTGAATTGCATAAAGAAAAATTTGCAACACTTCCAGTACCGTTGTGTTATAGGCCTTCGGATACACGAAAACAGAATATCGAAGTTGATATTCCAGGACAGAGTGAAAAACAAATTCTCGTATTAAATGATATTGTGCTGGTTTATATCAGCGTCGTTGAAGATGCATTGCGTGCTAATAAATCCCCGTGGACGCTAGGATACGCAGCGACGATACATTCGTCACAGGGATTGACTATCACAGACACAATTGTTTGGATGGTAGATAATCGCATCGAATGGTCGAATTTAGTCTATCTCGCAGTATCCAGAGTACGAAATATAAATCAGCTTCGAAGAATTGTTTCGATGATAATGACACAACAATGGATGATATTGATGTTAAAACTATTGATAAAAAACTCTCCGGTTACAAACAACAAGACAAAAAAAAAAACAACGAGAATTTGACATTGATGCTGGATTAATAATCACTTTGAAGAAACAACAAAATAATCACTGCGCAAGTTGCAATTGTATAATGCGTTGGCAGTATTCGGATAAAGATCCTCGCCAATTTACCGTAGACAGAAAAAATAACAGTCTCGGTCATGTCAGAAACAATGTGATGTTGACTTGTCTTGAGTGTAATAGACGCAACGGCGATAGTTAAGACCCCGCGGTGGTAATTGAGGATCGTCAGGAATTACTTGTAATTGTTCGCGTGTAAAACCCCGTTGAGGGGCAGTTGAATCTAGTTTATAGATTTGAGGTCTACCAGTTGATCGTGTTATAGTAGATATCTTGTGTGCAGTAACACTCCAAATAGGATCAGTAGCCCTTTTTGTGCCACCTTCCAATTCTCCTGGTTCGTATAAATACCTAACAGTGACATTACTACCAAGAATTGATTCTTTGAAATCTTTTTGTGAAATCCCTTGAATTTCCATTTAAGGTATAGACTTCTTTTTAATCGCGTTGACAGGTTTCATGTGAATTGTTCTAGTAATCTCGTTATTGAGCGCGGTAATCACAGCTGGTAATCTCTTAACCCATTCACGGGATCTTTTATCCCGAATAAACTCCTTCGCGTATTGATATCCAAATAACCGCTCAGCATGAGTCCGATTAAATCGTTCAACAATGGCCTGATCGCGATGTAACGCAGTATGCCCCCGTCTGATGGTGACTTTGTGATGTTTCATCGCTGATAAAACAGCGCCTTGAAATTCCTTGCCAGGATCAACTTGTAATAGATTTGGCCAACTCAGAGGACCCTTTCGATAAATCCTTTCAAATGCAGAATCGACTTCAGTTGATGATTTTGTTTTCAGCGGCTCTGCTTCTTTGTATCGACTCGCAACATAAACTACGGTTATCGCGTATTTGTAACCACGATCATGTGGCAAAAATAATATATCAGCCTGATGAACTTCATTAGGGACAGTCACATCAAAATGCGAGTAATTAATTTGTTTAGGCGCTGGTAGATAAATTTGCCATATAGCCTGTTTGGATAACCAATTAGCCGCAGTGGCCTTTTTCACTTTTGCGGTGCTAGCGAGTTTATTGATTGCCGCGTTACCCCTCCAGTGTCCCCTCGGAGAATAATAAATAGATTCCATGTTGTTATTAATTACCGGCACCTAACATCAATTTGCTTTTCATAACCGGTTTTATTAACCACGAAGCTAATTTTCTTTGAAGGATTTATCAGGAATAGCATTTAATGCATGAATTAATTTCACATCTGCTAGATGCCTGTGTTGCAAATCGCTGCTCTTATATGCGACATCATGAGCATGACACGCCTTATCAATAGCGTTTATCGGTTCTTCACCGGGTTTGGGTTGATTTTGATCATCAAGTCTGATATCTAATCGTGTTCCGGGGCCACAGTAGCTATATCCTGGAAGGTGCTTTTCTCCGGGGTACTTTGCCCATGGGGTTCCAGGGAGCTTTGCCAATTTGGTTGCGATATCACCTCCTGGTTTTTTTTTTGAATCATCTCCGGATTTCATAGACACAAATCTAATTTTTTTTATACCACATTGTATGCATTTACCAAAAAGCGTTGATCGGTTATTTTTAGTTGTAATCATCGTCACGTCATCTGTGCCAGTACGTATTTTACACTTCATACAATATAGATCCATAATTTATATATAGAAATATGGATATAATTGATTTTTCAGCTACTAAAGCAAGAGAACTGGTTAAGCATCATGCAGCGCTACCAAACTCTATCCGGATGATTATAATCGGGCCATCTGGATCCGGCAAGACGCAATTGTTACTCAATTTAATAATGAGATGGATGAAGTGGGATAAGTTGTATTTAGTTGCTCCTAGCGTAGATGATCAACGATGCTATGAAGTGCTAAAAGATTTTAATGAAAACGCTTCAGAGATTGCAGGCGAGAACGTCGTTGATATTTTAACCGATATTGACGAGGCACCATCAGTAGAAGATCTCGATGGAAGTATTAATAATTTGGTTGTATACGACGATGTGATGCTGGATAAACAAAAAAATCCTGCTAGAATATTTTCCCGAGGCAGGCATAAAAACACGGACGTGATATATGTCACTCAACGCTACACACAGATTCCAAAAGTGATCAGAGATAACTGCAATTTATTGTGTGCATTTAACGGAGTTGATACTCATACTCTTAGAAATATTTGGCAAACTTGGTGCTGCGGTGATATGGATCATAATCAATTTAGAAATTTCTTTAGTAATGCTCAGTCAACCCGTACGGATTTGTAACAATAAATTTGCATGACCCTCGGACACGATATCGTATCGGACTTGATCAAATATTCGGTTAAAATCTTAGTGATTTTCATCGTAAAATTTTTTTAACCCATAGCAGCAGAGAGGGTGATGCCAACGACAATGACAACATCGTTGTAAGATTGACCGCTTATAAAACGTCGCCTTGGAACGTTGTAGTGTCGCCCTTCACCCCCCAGTGTTTGTGACCACTACCATCGTAAGATTTTGTTTTAAACCCAATCGCTTACGAAATATTTGTCTAAAAGGTTGGTATGTTCACCCTCTCTGCTGCTTATGTACAAATTCAGCTATTGTGCGTGAATACCACTTCGCCGTTTCTTGCAATTCCTTAGACTCTCTTTTCATCTTTCTGCAACGGATCTTGCCTATGTATTTTCTCTCAAACTGCATTATTCCCTCTTCCTTCTCTTACTGAAGATGATATTTTCTCCAGTCATTTTAAAGTTTTCATTTTCATTTCAATTGTATTACATTCATGTCAGGGCCATATCGAGGCTTAATATCAACCACTCATGCATATCTATCCAACAAGTTGCTTTTCACAATTTTCAGTAGCGTCTGGCCAGTATAATCAATCAATTATTGTCAAGGATTCTAGCCGTTTATGTCTATAATTTAAAATAAATTTTAGTTAACAATGCAAATGCTTGATGTTTCACTTAATATTTCTAAACAAATCCGGGAACAAATATCTCGATACAAGCAGCTTCCTAAAACATTGTTAAGTAGAATTTCAAAACAATTTTCTGAAAGTATTTTTGAGACATCCGTATCCCAAGACGATCACTCAACTGTCTGATCGATCTGCTTAACCTAAGTAACAATATGAGGAAACATCATCACTCTTGCAAACATAAACCAAAATGTATTTCTGTCCTAGAATACGATCGTACGATGTGACAGGACATATATATATATATATATATATATATATATATATATATATATATATATATATATATATATATATATATATATATATATATATATATATATATATATTGTGAACTAGATCCCAAATGATTTAATTTCAGTGGCATAACAATCAAGATACATTACTGAATTTCATGTTGCGCTTTTGGTTTTCAACGTGATAATGTTCAATTTGCATTGCATATGATGCCGTGTTTATAAGTGTTTTCTGTGTCACAAACATATAAACTAAAATGTTTCTGTCTGAACTGACACGAAATCCATATTAGTCTATCTATCCATGAATGTAATTCAGATGTTTGTAATTCCAATGAAAGGTACTTCGTAATAGTAACTAACTAAACCAAATAGTAATCATGGTTCTGCATCAAATGATAATGAGACAATGCATACTGTTTTCTTGTAAGCAACATGACATAAGAAATACAAAGAGACAATAAGAGACCGATAGTGAGTTTCAAACGTGCATAACTAGAAGATACCAATTAGTTGACAAGGTAATTGTTGTAAAGAAAATATTAATACAGAACTTTGCACAAATCAGGTATACAAGGCATTTCATTAAGGATTATTAGTGTATTGGACTCATAATAAATCAAATAATTAATATAGCATTCACTAAAAGTATTAGCATAATAATTCAAATAATTAATTAATATAACATTCACTAAAAACATTACGTTGTTTTACGTTGTTTATAAAAATAATATCATATCGGGTAAATCATAACTTGATTTCTAATTATAAGGTCAATAAAAAGTACAAATATAGATGATATGTAATCATGAATATAATGATATATATATATATTTATATATATATATATATATATATATATATATATATATATATATATATATATATATATATATATATATATATATATAAAGCCAAGGGCTTAGAAAGGCAACTATGAATTAGATAGAGAATGCATTTCATTCAGCCATTTTAATATTAAATTTCTAAACGTCCATATATTAACTAAAGCGAAGCACATGCATCCTACTTCGTCTTTATATCTCCTTCAATGGAATCTAAGAATCTGGTAACTAAACCATTTATTGAAATGAAAACTAAGGGTGAATGATGTTACTTAGTTGTAGCCAACGTTAGAGTTAACAATACGCCTAACGCCATTTGTTTAACCCTACTCTGTGAACATAACAGAGAGAGAGAGAGAGAGAGAGAGAGAGAGAGAGAGAGAGAGAGAGAGAGAGAGAGAGAGAGAGAGAAGAGAGAAAGAAAGAGAGAGAGAGAGAAATACAAAGAGACAGACACAGATACGCAAAAGACATACATACATACATACATACATACATACAGACATACAGACATACATACATACATACATACATACCCGTGTTTGTGTATGCGAGTGTGTCTGTATAATACGTAATACTGTGTTAGTGTATATTTCCTATAGATCTACTCGATTATTGACTAATAGTGAGACATGTTGAAAGGATCATCATCCTTTGTAGAGTGCAACAACTGTAGACACCTCGTCAAAACGTGGAGACGGTCAGTTTATTCAACCGTGATCCAACCGATGACAAATCACGACAATTCAAAATATCTCATAAAAAACACACCTTCTTGTCTTAAATGTTCAGTTTTTTGAAACCAGTAAACAATGCGGGTTAATATTGATACAACTGTAACTGTTTTTTTTTTCAGAAAGATTTATTTTATTACTGATTTAGTTCTTAAAGCATCCTATAGAGGAAATGATCATATACATATCAACAATTATCAACAGTGATCTTTGAATGTAGCTGATTCAATGTTATTCTTTTAATAGTTGCCTTACTAGTCCGGGTATTGTTCTTTTCTTGCATGGTGTGTCGATATGGTTTCATGCTAAATTCGGGCGCGTTTAACATGAAAATCTCTCATCAGCCATAATTAAATACAACATATAGGAATTTAAGGATTGTGAGGTAGTTCCACACTTTAACAATTGCTAATACGTCACAAGAAAATACATCACGAGACAATTAATGTAATGTCTTTCGACACTAGAAAGACCTTAGTAACATGATCATCACTCATCATCCGTAACTGAATAATACATGGCTATTCATAGCGGCCAGTATTATTGGTGGAGGAAGAACCCTGGAAACCCCCCAGAAAGAACTACCGACCCACGGGAAGCTACAGGCAAGCGTTCTCACGTTACTATATTAGCCGAATCTTAGACTCGAACCAACGAAAACAGAGGTGAGATGGCAGTGATCTGTAAGGGAGAGCGCTTTAAGCCACTCGGCCACTCGGGGCCCTTAACTAATATATATATATATATATATATATATATATATATATATATATATATATATATATATATATATATATATATATATATATATACAGTATGCAGTATTAAGAATAATTCTACTTAGGCTAGTGATTCGAGTAATGTTACATTTATCCCATATATAAATGAAACCGAACCTAGTCTGTACAAGTTGTTTTGGGAAAAATAATATAAATATCTATGTTTCGTGTGTCTACACGTTATAGTACCGTTCAATAACGGCCACAAAAACATCATGTATGTGATGTGATGGCATCCGTGGTAGTATGGACACTGGGACCTGTAGTCAGGCGATAGTTGTTTTATCGCGCATAAATGAGATCCTAGGTTCGAAAAGAAGCAGACACCCTTGGAGCGAATTATTTATATTGTTTGTTGAGCATTAGGGTGTCTATATTGTAGTAACCAAGGTCCATAGAGTTGTCAACCATAGGGATTTTATATAGTTTTAAGATTAATTGTCCTTAGACCAGTGTTTAGAGTAATGTGACATTACTCCCTTATATCCAAAAATCCAAAATAATTATTTAGTCCGATAATTGTAATGGGTTAGAAGTCATTTCATCGACTATATTATATTGAAAAACTATCACACATAAACACTGGACAGAACAATAAAATGGATTACTCCCGAATTCTACCGCCATTGCTTGTAATCTGAACATTTACTATACAATAATATAGAAATATTATATACTAGCATGTTCGTTACAAAACGCATTTGTCATATGGGACTTAAACTCAGTTACTCATACAACAGCATCAATATATCATTCATGATTTAATACTTATCTATAAATCACCATTATATCACTCATGATATACTACTCAAATACATATCATCAATGTATATTATTCATGACATAATACTCATGTACATAACATCAATGTATTATTCATGACATAGTACTCATGTACATATTGTCAGGTTACTCGCGGGTTATGAGCGTTATTCGTATAATATTGTATATGCCTACTTATCAAAGGGTACGTGTTAGGTCCCACTTTGTCAAGGGGTATTGTACAACATATAATAATAATAATAACTATAACCCACTCCCCTTTGATACTCTTTATCTAAGAGATGACCGCAATTGATATAATTGCCCGGTCCGAGTATTAGGAATTCACGCGGTTTAGAAATACATCTTTCAAAAATTATAATACGATTTGAAGAAGAATCAAACAAATTAGCAGTTATATTACTGATAGTTTAAAATCATCATAGGATCGAGTGGTACAATCAAAGTCAGAGCTTTGCTCGATTTTCATAACCTGGTACCCCTTGATCCTCGTTCACTGTTCAATCCAATGTTGTTGAAGTGTATCATTCATGATGTAATAGTTATGCACATATATATCATCAATCTATCCTTTATGATAAAGGACACATTTTCATATCATAAATGAATCATTCATGATATTACAATCATATGATTATAATCAATGTGTCATTCATAATATAATGCTCATGCACATAATCGATGTATCAATCATGATGTACTAATCATGTACAATGCATCAATGTATAATAATCGATGTATCAATCATGATGAATTAATCATGTATAATGCATCAATGTATAATAATCGATGTATCAATCATGATGTACTAATCATGTACAAAGCATCGATGTAACATTCATTTTTTACATCCGACTTACTTGATGATTGAGATGACAAAGTTTTCTAAATAAATAGGTTCATGACATTGTCTTCCTTTTGGTACTCATCATTGTATTGGTTTGAGTTTCTACGAGTCGAGTGAATTTATTTAGTCAGTAAAGTTATTGTTCCAAGAGGTTTCAACTCACTTTATTTATACATATGTGTATTTGTCCTATCTTGAATATTCAGCGGGTAAAGTTAAAACATTTTGGTTTTGATACTTGTTCGATAAATCGCACCGTAAGTGTAAAAGTATACATACAATAACCTTTTGATTTTCTTTTCTTATTTTATAAGTGAGTTAACTAATGATCTACAAGCTATTTGCCACAAATCGCGTTTTTCATCGTTGTCCTGTAAAAAGATTGCACCTTATCTGGAACATATTCAACTGTTGTCTTCATGGATAAATGAGTCTCAAAGAAGGCCATTTTAATGAATGTATGACCTTTTTAAATTGATTTAGAAATCAAACAAAACCTAGAGTAAACTAGTTTGGCTGTAATGAACACCAGATAAGGTTCGCCATTATGTGATTAAGGATGTGGAATATTAACCTATACAAATTTGGATATGTTCTATCAAAGAGTTGATTAACCACGGAATTGTCCATATGACCACTGGAATACTTGCGGTAAAACAAGTCAAACATTGAACAATATATGTGCCTAACAATATTCACAAGTCAGAATAAGTTGTTTGGAGGACAATATTATATATATATATATATATATATATATATATATATATATATATATATATATATATATATATATATATATATATTCTAAATGGTGGAAGATGACCTTGGAATGAAAACGAAAACAATAACTCTAAAGAAGGCCTTTTGATGCCTTATATTTCACTTCACCTTCATTTCAACATAATCCATGAAATACGTGTTGAGTTACTAACAATATGACCGTAATCTGACTTGTAAACAAGTGATGGACAATGTCAATCTCGGTTCAAGAGCTCACCCTGGTTTCAAAGGTTAATTGTGTTAGTCATCCTATCTTTCTAAATGTAAGTATTTTTTTTAGTATGACTAGAGATATTTGTGTTTAGAATATGTGGTTGCTGTTGGAATCAGTACCTTTAGAAAGGATGTTAGGTATTTGCATTAAACGTAGTAGTTATATTGGAAGTAAGTGCGGATTCATTCAGAGATATCTGAAGCAATATTAGATACGACGATGATGAACGCAGTAGTATTAGCAATAACATTAATAATAATAGAATGGAGATTAACATATGGCAGTCAATGTATCTTTATCAATTGATCAGTCAAATTAATACGATGCCTGCAATGTTGCACTTTATAATGATCTATATCACTGTTGCGTCATATAGCAGATATATAGCATAATTTTCCAACCAGTCCCATTATCCTGACACCAGACTTCCAGAAAAAATGTTTTGACGCTTTAAAACATAAAATGTTAATTGCACGAATCTTAAAGTTCCCAGATTAGAACAAACCTTTTTTTGTTGAGGAAGCATGCTTCTGATACTTGTCTTTGTTTTGCTTCCTAAGTTAGAGGGCATGAAATTGCCAATTATTTATGCAAGAATGAAATTGGTCTATAACTTGTCTCTGATTGAGAAGGAGATGTCGAGCCTGAGCTTGGGGGATATGAATATGACTTACCTATGACTTACCTATAAATTTTGGAGGGTGTTACCGTACAATCGAACCATCATCTGCTCAAATACTGGAATAATTCATAAGTTACCAAATTAAGGTTATCTACAAGAGCATATTCTTTGCAACATATTGCTTACCATTTCAAGGGTCGACAAATGTAGGTACTGTTTATATATGTAGAGTGTAATTAGCAGATCCTCTTTTCAGGATCACAAATTTAATATTGTATTAACATTATTGTCTGAATTACCATTTGGAACAAACAAATTGGGCTTGATTTCGGGTTTATAACAAAACGCGTTTGATGGTGGCACAAATAAAATGTTTAAAGACAAATACAAAATGATAAATCATTAACTTATAAACGTGCATACGAACATCCATATTAATGTATATATATATATATATATATATATATATATATATATATATATATATATATATATATATATATATATATATATATATATATATATATATATATATATATATATATATTATTTTAAACCAATTGAAATGTAACAGTAAACTCACATTTCAAACTTTGAACAATATATACGTAATGTATATAAGAAATAGTTCAAGACATCGAGGATTAGACAAAAGTAAACCTAACAGTTACACTTTACAAATACAAGATATTTATCGCATTTTGTTTCTTCAATGCATACATGCACATCATATTATCATCGGTTGTAATTCGACAAAATTCCCACTACTTTCCAAAGGTAATTGTGAAACGGGACGATGGGTTAGAGACCATTCTTTTACACTGTGACAAATATCCGCCACTCTTGTACTTTTGAAATTTATACTGCAGTATTTTTTAAAATTTTATTCTTATACATGCTTCTTTTTCAATCGTTTCATTTGTTTCATTCGGGAATGGATGGAACTGTATAAACATTGCTTATTTCATGCAGACCTTATGACTTTATTAATATGGCACATTGCCTTCCTCCAACTTACAGGACTAATATTGCAAACACTACTAAAATGGTTTTCGAATATTGTCTATCATTTTATTTACACATTCATTTTAGTGTGTCATAATTATCCTGATGTCAGTCGAATTTCTTCCTCTATTTCATTTCTTCCTCTCCATCCCGTCTGCTGAACACATCGTTGCTATCAATAACCCCCAAAATGGCAGAGAGTTTACTAAGGCCATACATTTTACCTCTAAATACAGTGCCTGCTATTAAAATTTGTTGTCTGATTTACTTAAGGTCAACACTCACCATTTATTCATAAATGTTTATGCATAAGTGTATGTATATTTATAAATCTTTTTAGGTTTTGATATTTACACTTTTGATATTTATCTAGCAGTATGTTTTGAAATGTTTTCTGATACATGCGGTATTGATGGATCTTTTGAGGTAAGAAGAAAACAACGTATGCATCATTTTTAATCTCACCTTCATTTGAACCACCGAGATCATCTGCGGTTTGAGTTACTATCAATAACATAATCATAAAATGACTCCTCAACAAAAAAGGACAATGTCAAAAGGTACAAGAGTTCGTCAATGTTTTAAAGGTAAATTGTAATGGACACAATACCTATAAATTTGTAACATCTTTTAAGAAGGACAAAAATATTCGTCGTTAAATATATATCCCCGGCAAAGCGTCCTAAAACTTCAATCGGAAGATGGAGTAGGTGTTTGCCTAAACGGTTGTAATTCAATTTATGTGTGTCTTTATACACTATACATGTTTTCTAATGTTGTCTCTGTATTCACTTTAATTATTGTAGTAATGATCAATTGATGCCGTTTAAAATATTCTATCTGTTTCGCTGTAAATTCGTAAATTTTAATTATCACCTGATTGGACGAAAGATTATACATTATTAAAATCGCTAGTAAGACAAAGATGAAATTGACAATATCAGTACGCAACAAAGTTGTTATTCTTATTTCATTTTCCAAGTTCAAAATCCGTTTTAACAATCAATATTAAACATTTGCATTCATAAGGGAAAGGTTATGTTAAAACGTTGGTACCAGAAAGATGATTTGTACTTGTTAACAGGGATAGTGGCAGATTTAATAGTAAAAATGTTGCTTTCTGATGGGCTATTATTCTTCATCATTTAACAAGCTGTTGTGATGAAATATTGGTGACCTGCTATGAGGGAGACTCACTTTGTGGTTCCTATTCTAGCCCAATTTCAGTTCTCCTGGTTTTGTCTTTGTCTGTGATTGCTATTGTCTCTGCATCCACTCTGAAATCTTCTTGAACTTTAATTATTTGACAATTAGTTTGGATTACGTCTAGAGTTGTCTTCCCAGTTAGGTTCGAAATTATTGCGACCAAGGTTAAAACCACCAATTGCTTAATTTAATTTGTGTGTTGTCTTACATTGAGGATATTTTTAATGACTATTCTCGCTTAAATTCATTTGTTGTGTAAGCTTTGTTATTCTTGCAACGAGCGTCTTGAAGTTTTGTTAGAGTTCATCACACATGGTATTCTGTTTTTGATTTGTCAGCTCCTTAAGCTATTTACTTTTAAACATCATCTACGTCTCTGTTACTCTGTCTCTGAGCTGTATTGAGTGCTTCTAGTGTTACAGTCAACGTTTTAACCTCTGACAATGTCATTGGCCTATGTTTGCAATGTTTCACCCGAGTCATTGTGAGCGTCATTGATATGATTCATTGATATAAGTTCCACAAAATCGCTAGTTAAATAAGGATATGCCAATCTGGCACGTTTTCTGACATTTTGATAACTTTTTAGGAATTATATCCGTTTTTTCTAAGTACCAAGGCTTCAATGTTGAGGGAGAGATCTCGCCTCTGTGCAGAAAACCAAATCTGTTTAAGAGTGCTCTAACTAGCTTTCTCTCTGTTCGTATTCAAAGTCATTATGCAGTGAATGAGCTACTTGCAATGATATTCCATGCATTATTAATCACACCGCTGACCAAGAATACTTTCGCTGGTGTTTATAATGCATCCATCACTGAAAGAGATAGAAGAAAATAATAACAGTCTTGCTAACATAAAATATTTGAAGCATCTTGGCGGTTATGTTAAGTACTTATTGAACTGTAGTCATCAAAAAATATTACCACATATTACGCCCATTTTAACATATTAATAAATATCCCACATTAAATGGATCTAAACTATTTAATATATTAGTGAAACACAAAGTACCTACCAAGAGATCTATATCAACATTTAACTAGACTTTTTTTCTTAAATAGACATTCCCATAAATTAAACGAGGTCACAGGGATGCTAAAGAAAATATTAAAATGTACGGTCTATACATTGCAATAATACATCGAACTGATGTAATAATCGTTTCGTGCAGATCTACATTTCTTCTGTATACGCTAGATATTCGGTCTAGACAAGACGTCAGATTAGACTATGCCACAAAGACGTAGAGGTAAATACTGACATAATTATAGTTAGATTTACGACCTACAAATTGTAGATCAGTTTTGCAATTTCGTAATGAAATAATCTTTTTGTTTGTTTATATATATATATATATATATATATATATATATATATATATATATATATATATATATATATAAAAGTTTAAATCGCCATGTAGATGAAGTACAGTTGAATTGTATAGTTCGGTTATTTTACACATAATTCATATTCCATAGTGTCTTTATTAAACTAGACTGCTTACTGTTTGAAAACACTGATGTACTTCCTTCCTTAAAGTCTACGCCATCTTCGCAAGCGCATACACCACAGCCTGGGACTAGCAAGCAAAATGTGGAACAAAGTCCGTTGCGATCAGAGCAGAATGCATTTTCTTAAGGCAAAGGAAAAAATCCGATAAAGAAGAACAGCACAAGTAAGATATTCATGTATGCATGCTCATTTGCTTATGAGAAAAATGTTTTTAACTTTTTCGATGGAAAAACACTGTTAATTTAATTACGAGTAATTGATACATATTATTGTCGTGATACAATAAGAACTATATTACACTCTTGGATTCATTAACTTAAAATATGTCAATCTTACCACAATGGTAATAACACGTCGAAAATCTACAATTATTTTGCAAAGATGTTTTTCTTCTTAAATAACATGTTCCTTTCGTTCTTCACACATTCGTGTGTAAGCAGTAAGTGTCAGAAGTTAAGGATCACAGTCCAAGACATCATGTGATTGAACCGGACATCCATCGTTATATGTATAAAGAAAATTCTATACAGCATAGGAAATGTTCGCAAAGGTTATGATTAAATTGCAAGAGAAAGAGTTAGTAATGTATATTCAACTGGCGCCACCGTAAACTATTTATTAAAAGATTTAGTTTGGTTATTATGAACATGCATAATCTATTAAAATGTACAAGTAGCTAAAGAAAACACGAAATGTGTTCTGTGTCGTTTTATTCGATACACGTACACGGACAATATATTTGTAGAATGTCAATTGATGTATTCTTTTGTTTAGGTTATGACCTATACTTTTATAAAGCTGTTGCGTAAAATATATGATACTTTTATCGTGCAACTAAAGCACGATATTTGAATATTAGGGGAACTATTACTATATTCCTCTATACATATATCTACAAGATCAAGTAAATATTATTGTTTGCATTTCATATCAACTACCTGATATACTTGTCTTTCCGTCTACTGCCAGCGTAAAGCCAAAGCTGCATTCACATATCTTCGAGATTCCGTTAGGTATGCACAACTGCTCACATTGTCCATTCGAGTAAAAGCACGGCCCTGAAATGCAATTTAGAATAAATAATTGTCTCATTAGTCTCATAATCGCATCAACATAACTCTTCGCAAGTGCTGTCATTTACGTGTAACAAATCAATATACTATATATATTAAAACTAACATAACATCTAAAGTGTTGGTATAAATATATTTGATATACCAATGATGTTCATTTATAAACATTCTTGCGTGCGTCTCTAGTAGATTCTTAATCAATTATGAATTTCCACACATTAATCATTCGTGACGTATGACAATAACGACAATTATTAATCTTTTTCTAAATAAATTAAATATGGTGTACATTTTCAACACAATCCTTTCTGATTTCTGTTTCTTCCTACTCTGATGCATAATGGCCAAACTCCACAGGAATGTGAAATGAGAGAGAAAAGGAATTTGTACTAGATTGAAACCTTGAAATATAAGTCACGCCAAGTAACTTTGGGATTTACATACATTGTTTATAAATTATATTAGCCCTATCAACATTATACAGTAAAAGAATCGGTTACGTGATGTAGTGAATGCTCTTTTGTGTGTTGCTTCTTAAACATACTGTAATGTTCTAATGCCCATTTATTATTATTATTATTTAAATATAATAATAATCCAAAGACCCCTCCTTCTTTCTCCATATCTCTCTCTGGACCATCATATCGAAATAATATAAAAATCCTACGAAATGTCGAACTTAAAAGATTTTCGTTTGTGTCATCCAACGACATCTCTGCAGTTAGGATTGATGAACAAGTTAAGTCAAAGAAGCCAAACCATGCAAGAGAGAGAGAGAGAGAGAGAGAGAGAGAGAGAGAGAGAGAGAGAGAGAGAGAGAGAGAGAGAGAGAGAGATTTTATGGTCTCTTGTACTTTTACTAAAAGGAAAGCAGTATAATGACTTAGATCAACTTTAACTATAGTAAAAAAATGTAATAACCTATTGTTGGTTCGTCTTTACGCTCAGTACTTTTCATTAGCCTGTCGGTTAATGCCTTCTTGTTAATGTTGTGAATGGCGTAGGTAAACAAGTGTTTGTAGTGCTCTACTTTTATCGTTTCATATTTCCTGTTTAAACAATTTGTATGTATTATATTGATTTAATAACTCTGAATAAAAAAACTAAAAAGGGAAAACAATCAACTTATATATATGCAAAGGTGATTTTGAATAGCCTCAAATGGCATAGAACTACATTTTGTAGCGGAAACACACGTGTTCATTCACTAGCTCAATACACAGCTGCCTGAAGTAAATATGAACTACGATCAAAAGTCGAAAGATATGTATATATTTCTGATATAAATAAAATAGATTAACAATATTGACGCTGTATACATGATATACCACTCACTGTATAAATGTTCCATTGAAAGAAAACTTGGGTTAAAGTAGAGAACGGTAAAGTGATTAATCGTTTACTACGTATATACAAAGAAAAGTACTGTAATATTACCGGTTTCATTTTGACGATCATTTTCGTCAAAAAACTTGATATATGAAATAGCTCCAGTGCCACTAAACACGCCATATGTTATACTTTCTTCCCCATGTATGGAATAAGACGCTATTAATGTCCTATCGTTCCTTTTGGCAGTAAGCAGCAAGTATCCCTGAAATAATGACCAGTTCCAGAAATGTGAAAAAACATTTAAGAAAAATCAAACATATGTCAAATGGATTTTAGCCAATAATTTGCTAAAGTCAAAAGAAATTAATCTGAATTGTATATGCAGCAATTTGTTTCCTCTTTAAAGAGAGAATGTCAATGTAATGCAATACTGAGATTATTGAAATAGCTCAAATTATATTCTTGTAGATATATACTTATAGTCTCAGTCATATATGTCAGCAATGCTGTGGAACCTATATTATTAAAGAACATAATATGTTATATAACTACTACTACTGCTATTACTATTACTACTACAACTACTAGCAATTATGATTATTATTACAGTAATAATATAATCAATAAAATTGCTGCCAATAAATATGTTATGTAGGCTGCATACATACCTTGAATAAATCAAGCTGTTCAAGGTTTTCAATAGTTGAAAAATAAAAAGAGTGTCGGAGCCATCAAGGTTACAGGAGACAACAACGCTTTGATCCGTTAGTGAGGTGGCTAGGAAATATATCCTACAATTGAAATCAGAAATTTGACATAACGTTTAAAACAAAAATAGCAATATTTTTAAAGTTTTTTTTATGTAGCTAATATTTATTTATGATTGACAAAATGAGCGAAATACAAAACATCTACATCTAGTATTTCTATTTTTTTATTAGAAGCGTTGTTTTTTTACTTCCTTTTGAAATGTATAAACGCTTTCATATTTATGTCTTTTTAATCTATTCATATAACCATTTGTTTAGCATAAACGTAATGGAAATTGTTATCATTAATTATTTTTAGGTCTAATATTTTCACCATTAATTATCGCTACGTTTCTTTGAAATCGATTTAGATTGGCTTATAATGTTGATGAATATTTATGTAAGATTATAAATCTAAATATTGATATTAAAATCCTAATGGTCTTGAACATTAAGTCACAATTTCAAATGCATTTACAAACGCTAATAGTGTCCTAAATACATTCCAATATTGAATGTTGTGATGAGCATGTAGTCCAGAATGTGTCATTATGCCAATTGGTTTGAATATGGCAAACATATAATCCAAAACGATATTGTATCAATACATAAAACTGAAGAAAACAAATGCAACCATCACCAATTGTTAACATATCTGATATCACCCTTGTTTATCCCCTACCTTAGTACTAGTTAAAGAGTCTTCTTTCTTTAATGGGTATTTTATAGATGTAACCGCCCACTAGGGGCATTTGTACATCTTTTATAGGTACCATGTCGGCACCCATTTTTTTTCGTCAGGGAGGGGTCGCTACTCCCTCCCCTCAGGGTTAAGTGCATAATTGCACTATAAATGCAGTCGTAGGCGTTCCCCTGAATTACTAAAAAGTAACTATCAGGGGAAATGTAAGCCCATTGGGTGGGTAGGAATGGTACCTACACACACCCACCCCTACTCCTAATACCAATCAGTAAACGCTACTGGTAGCGAGGGGAAAAGCTTCCTCATTTCGCTAGTAATTATGTCTAGGCGGAAGTGGAAAAGGAGGCAAAGGCTCGGGTCCAGGAGGCGCGGGCGGCACAGCAACACACAGCAGAGCACGCAAGGAGACGACAGCAGGGCCACGGACGCAGCTCACACCTAAAACGAAAGAGCCATACCTAAGTCAAATTCAGTCCAGTTTTACTAATGGACAGCTTAACATCCAATAATGTGTTAGCCACCTATGCAATTAACCAAATATCAAAGTTGAAGAATTATTTATTTATCATCCTAGCGCTCAAAAAAATTCTAGTACATAGTGTACATAAATTAAGTCCCTAACAAATTTTGAAATTAATATGCCTATGCGACATATAAAAGTGTAGTCAATGGTAGTTTGATTTGGTTTTAAGTTTGTATGGAGGCACCAATGCAAAGCCAAATTAATTCCTTCGGGCCACGGATAGTTATTCAAAGAGGGGTACTCTTAACCAACTGAGTCCCCTATTAAATGGCAGTGATTGAAAAGCCCTAAAAAGGGCCGTTATTCCCCAGGGAAGGTGCCATGGTCGTACTCAATGTCCGACAGAGTACTGGCTGTCCTGGTTTCCGCACGCCATAATTTCGGAAAGTCTAGTCCATGATGGTCAGCGAGATAGGCAGCAGCTTCAAACAACTGGGACATTGGTCGACTGTTGTATACATCAGTGTAGCGGTTGGACAGCAATAATACCGCAAATTCCATTTGACCACGTCTTGGTTTGTCAAGCCCCAGAGCACGATATCCGAGATGTTGGACTGCAGAAACAAAGTTATGTGCATGTTTTCCATTTGTTTCCAGTCTACGCATGTCGATGTCCCGGTATAGTGACCCGAGTAATTCTTTTCGGGTTTTCTTTGGTAGGCGGACTGCTTTTGCTGGTATTTCCCAATCACCCTCTGATGTAGTGGTAGTGGCAGCGGCAACCATTTCCCGTATTCCCGCCATAGTCACTGCTAAGTCTGGTGGGAGGGGTTCAGGGGTGGAAGAAAATGGCAAATTCTTCCCTCCCTTTTTCCCCTTTCCTTTTCCTTTACGTTGCGGGGCTGGTGATGGTGGTGGTGGTGGCGTCGCAGGAGCCGATGTAGCCATTGGAGAAGTCGCCACCTCCGCTGTCTCTTTACAAGTGAGCTCCTGTATTTGTTTGGATAGAGTTTCTATCTGTTGCTGTAATGCTTTATTAGAGTCCAATAGTACAGTATGGTGGCGCTGTGGAACAGCAACTGCAGTAGTAGGGGTGGGTGGACGGCGTGGTATCTCGGTTTCCCGCCTTCGCTGTCTTCTTCCCGGTTGTCCTCTGTACTTCCCTCTTGTATCCGCTTCACTACTTGTTTTTTTCCCAGATAAGCAGCAGGGTTGTTCTTTTACCTGCTGCTCTAAGGCTCCAATTACTGGCCTTGAGATGCCCTAGACTAGTGATAGCACTAAGCGCCATCTCGGGAATAATATCCATCGCTAGCGTCATTTCTGTGTTTGCTGTGTTCAGCTTGCTTCGTTCACTGCGACTCTAGTTAAAGAGGAGTGGGATAAATGCTTTTATAGTGGTCGAACTTTGACATTGCCAGGGTATGGGTGGGAGTCAAACGCCTCACTACTCCAGAAATGATCCATACGGCTTCCGACGATGCAATATATCCCCATTTCTCACTGGATAGCTTCCACTAATATCATGTTCAGCATTCCGTAGTTAGTAAGGTGATGCTCACAATGTCCTTTAAGTCTCATATAGTGCTTGGAGCTTACAGAGACTTCAACTCCGCACTATGCATGACTTAATAAATAAGAAGACTCCAGATCCGTGTATAGCACACTCGAACATCACGAACATAAATCTTGGATTCACCGTTGACCTGAAGCAGAATTATTCTGGATGCACCATCACTGCAGTCGCTAAACTTTCTTTAGCAAGGGAAGACTTCGAATTATTTAATGCATCACGGAGTCGGCTTCACTGTAAAGAACATGATTGTCGCCTTCTGTGAGCCTCAATAATGAGGTACAGAGAGAGTTCTTGATTGTCCGCATTCAATATAATAAGGCCCAGCAAACATATGCAGCTTGTACGCCCAAACACTGTTAAACCCAACATGATATATGAGACTTTAGGCCAGGCGATATCCTGTACCCTCAACATTAAAGAACTGTAACTACTAGTCGACTTCATAGATAGACCGGGAGCTGACAACGTGACCTGGTCCACCAGTCTCAGCTGAAACATAAGGGGAGATATCAACGAGCATGGGGAGCGATTGCTGGATATATGCTTTTTGCACAGTCTATGTGTGACAAAAGCCATCTTCTACCGCACGGAGATTCACCTGGAGTCATGGTCATTTTCTTCAGCTAGAGCTCGATATCACATGGAGTGCTGTATTGGCCAGCATAATCCTCAGGCTGATAACATAGTACCGACTGAGAAACAGTAAAATTCCTCTTGGCCAGGATTTTGCCTGTTCTGCATGTAGCCCAGAGAAAATAGAGCAGTTTAGAAGGAAACTGCAGGAAGCTTTCATCAAACAAGACCTGATGACACTGAAGGCGCAATGAAGTCTCACATCTCTGACTATGTGTTGAATTCAGCCATCAAGGATGAACACAAACATGCCGAATGGTATGAGGTCAACTGGGAGGCAATGAACCAGTGACTAATGCGAAGAGGAAACACCTCGTGGAATACAAAGCTGAGCCTAGCCCTAGTACATTCCAAACCTTACGGAGTGTCAGGAGCAACGCGCAGCAGACAGCTAGCTGCTGATCCAACATCTAATGGATGAATCTTTAGAACAGAAGAGACAGCTGCCTCCACCAGGGATGAAAGAGGCATGTACAAGTGTATCATGAAGGCTATAGCCCCCTTCCATGAACTCCCCCTCAAATCCATGACGGGCGTAGAAATCACAGACCAAGAAATGAGCTGCAGCGATGGTATAAGCACTATCTCGTCCTGTAAGGTACCCAAAACTTTGTTTCAGACAACTCCATCGACATAATCTCAGATAACACATTAATGGTGTAGCTAGAGCCACCAAAAACCTTCGAAAAGCTCTGAAAATCCATCGATTGTAGAAAGGCTTGTAAACGCGACAGTATTCTCCAAGAATGCATGTTGAGCAGGAAAACAAATTGCTTCAGCTCCTGCTTCTACACAGGCAATAATTTCCCAGGACATGTGTGATACCAACATCGTCACATTCTACATGACGAAATGAGAGTGGGCACCTCCCTTCACAGCATTGTTGGAAAGGCTGTCGCCAGTGTTGCCTTGGATTGTTTGCAGACCGTAGATTCGCGGGTCTACCCGGAGTCCTAGTGTGGCTTGTGACCTGGCAGGTTAACTGTAGTTATGTGTTTCCCCTTACGCCAATTGAAGGATAATTGTTGTGAGCTGCAGAACACATTCTCTAAATTTTCATCATAGACCTGACCAAGGCATTTGACCATAAAGTCTCAGCGGCACTCATTGGCACTCATTACTGATCGCAATCGTTACGTCAGTTTAAGAGAATACACACAACACATTCTACTTCAATGGCACAACATCAAAGTCCTTCCCATCTAGGAGCGGAGTGAAGGAATGTTGCAGCATTGCGCCGACAACCCTTACCAAATTCTTCTCCTTGCGTCACAAGTACGTCTTAAAACAATATCAGTGAGTTAGAAACATCCATATCAGATATGACGGCAAGCTGTTTAACATCATCCGTCTCCGAGGTAAGACTAAACTTATATAGGTCCCTACCTGTGAATTGCTCTTTGCCCACGAAGCGCCGTCGCTGGATCGGCTACGTCACGAGAATGAATTCGTTCCGCATTCTCATGTACCTGCTATATGGGGAGCTAGCAGAATGCACACGACCGACTGGACAGCTATGATGCGTTCCTTAGATGTCTACAGGATGGGCATTAAAACAGCCTACATCAACGTCAAAAACTTGGATAACTGTTTTAACGACTGCTACGAGAGAATCATGAAGAAGGCGTAGCATCACTTTAATCTGAATACCCCATCGTCACACATCATTAGCAAAATTATCTTAGTTAAATGTTATTTCAGGATGTGTATCGATGCAGTAAATTTGCGGTTAAATAAAAACCTTGAAAGTAGTAAGGCTATTAATCAAAATTCTTGATAGGTGTCAAACTTTCTATGACTTTACTGATGTGATAAGGATAAAGAAAAAAAAAACATGCTTTTCATATTGCTTGCTCTTGTAACCTAATTTCTGTAATGATTAATGACGTAGATACAGTATATAAATTATCGAGGTTTTGTCTCTAGATATAATCGTTCGTATTCCTGATATACCAGTAAATAATGCTAGGGGTCCTGATATATAGGAAATCTTGTCAACTTGTAACGAGATCAATAGTGGACTACTTTGATGAATCCGATAATTGTAATCGATTGAAAACCAACACGTATCCAAGTCTGTCATCACATGATTAGCCAAAAATATCAGGCGTTGGTTAGATATTCTATTTAATTAAAGTAAAAGGCAAGAACAGAGGGAACGTTGAATTAACACAATAACGCCAGTCAAATGTATAGAAATTGTACAACCTATCGCATGATAAATCACGGTTAAACCTTTTATTTCTAACCTATATAAGCTCTATAAAAACTACACGAACCAAAATGTTTAATTAGCAGTCACACAAAGTTAATTCTAAAACTATTTCGTAAGAGGGATGAACACAAACACTAATAAACCTTGTAAGAACATTTGAAATGCGAGCCTTGACGATGTCTTATGCATAATGGCTAAAAAAAATAATCCTGATATACAGGTTGTATATGTATTAAACTAGAACGTTCATTTCATAATTTAATTTGTTAGTTGGAAATATAATGTGAGATCAAACTGCCTTTGAGTATTAAATATAATTTAACAAAAACTTGATTCCCGCTATAAAAACATTCAAACACTCTATCCTGTTTGTTTTAAATGTAAACCATACAGTTTTTGACTGGCGAAGCACATTCTGCATTTGACAAATAAAGCTACAGGACTTGTTAGACACACTGTCTTCATTACTGACCTTTTCCTATCTTGGTCATAGCTGAGTGATTTGAAATTCAGTAAATCGCCAGACTTTAGGACGACATGACGATGTCTGCCATCTATCTTGGCAGATTCTATTGTACACACGTCTATGTCAGATATCCAATACACCAGGCGGTAAAGTTAAACAAATACAGTGTCCAAATGGTATACCAGTTAAATATGTAGTTATTAGGTAATAAAACATAATTGTTAACAAGATTCTAAAATATTAGGAAGTGTTATATTACAGAACTGGAAAATAGAAGTAAATTACATGAGAAATTATGTGGCTACTATTGCACATACGGGTGGGTTCAAAAGAATTAATAGTGATATATGCTTATGTGACTTTCCTTTCCCATGAAAACAAATTCGTGTTCAATTACATAAAATTCGCAAAGCTATCCAGATTTTGTGCCAAATGTTCTACTTTGAAATATTCTCTTATAAAACTCTATGCCATTTGCGTATTCATGTCTACATTTTACATTGACAAACAACTTGAGCCAGGAATTATAATGATATGAATAATATATCTAAATGTCATACCGCTCGTGGGGTAAAATCAGGATGTCACGCTGATTTGTAAGACATTCTATAAAGATTTTTTCATGATAGCACTCTATAGTTGTGAAGCAAATTTTGCTTGTGTTCTTCTCGGTGCAGTACACGTTTCTATCGTAACCATCCCATGCCAAGCCTTAAAAACACAGAATTAGACAACAAAACACCTTTTATTATTATTATTATTATTATTATTATTATTATTATTATTATTATTATTATTATTGTTGTTGTTGTTGTTATTGTAGTGGTTGTCATTCAATGCACAGAACTTCACGTTGTGTAAATGAACAATGTCACTCATTGTAGATGATGTAACCTCACATTTTTAACGGTGAGACTAGAGACTTGATACTGATGGAAAACAAAACATGAAAAGTATGATGTCTGCTTTTTTAGTCAAGTCAGTAAAGGTATATAGGTGTGATGATTCATTCACATGTGACATTATTAATCTGTCATACATGTATTTGTCAGTATTTTTGAAGAAATAATGATAATACACACCAATAAAAATGCTTTAAATATGAGATGTTATGTCTGATTTGTTGAATTTTAATGATAATAATATAAGTTCAGTCTGAATTGAAGCTGATGTATATAAGTTAATGGCTTCATAAGGTTGTATTGCTCAGATTGTAAATTCTTGCCTATGAGTTCTGTTTTCAATTGACTGAAAGCTCTTCAAAGGAGCATATTTGCAGGGGTATTAACAATCCTTATGGAACAGGCATAAGAATAAACTGCTTCAAGTACCAATATTTAGCGCCCAAAAGTCGAGATCGAGATGTCAAAAAAATAGATGATTGTCGAGAAAAATACGATTTAAAAACAAGAAAAAATGCTCATTAACAGATGAATGATTAACTGTCAACCAACCTTCCAAAACAAATAGATATGACAATGCCACCAAATGCATTGCATTTCTTTTGCCGTAAAGTTATTAAAAAGTTCTTTTACTGCATGTGAAATCCACGAACAAAATCGAATTAGCTGAACCGGATGATATAATGTACTGCTTTAAAATATTTCGCTTATGTCGAAACTCCCCCATGACATCTACTAAATATATCCACATCTTTTGCTGACAATATTACTAAGATACTCGAACATAAAAATCCACCGGCTATGATATGTAAAGAAATATAAAGGAAAACAAAACATGGAAAGAAAGTTAAATAACCTCATCATATTTGTAAATCATTCAGCGATAGGTATACACTTTGGAATAAAATAAATATTCAACAACAACGAGAT
Source organism: Unio delphinus (assembly GCA_029339505.1). Classification (NCBI taxonomy): domain Eukaryota; kingdom Metazoa; phylum Mollusca; class Bivalvia; order Unionida; family Unionidae; genus Unio; species Unio delphinus. The sequence goes on from JAQISU010000066.1 coordinate 1,794,762, forward strand.
GGAGCTTGAGATGGCAAATAGATGGCAGAAAAATTGTCAGATAATTTCAAAAAGAATGTGGAGTTTCAACATTCTCATTTGTCTTCGTACAATATGTAATAAAACTGAAGCAGTGATAATGATAACGGTTCTTCTGACTACATATGCTAATAGTTTGTAGGTTGCATATTTCTTGCGACTTGCTTGCTAACGTGGGTATAATTCATGGGCGATAGAGGCCATAATGCACAGAGAATCATAGAAGACAATATATCCAGTTCGCTGCGACGGACTGTATAGTTCATACCACTGATTATTCCAGATGGTTTTGTAAGTTGATTCAAATTAAGATCGTCTACACTTGTCCAGTAAATAGCAGCGTCTTTGGCGATAATAATCTTTCTCCGATCCGTGTCAAAAACCATGTATTTAGTGCCAGCAGTTTCCAGAAAACAGACTGGATCAAAGACAAAGTGCGATAGAACTCTAATATCCACGACACAAATACTGCTGTCATTACTGTACACCAGTGCGCGATGAAAGTATTTGCTAGTCACTGAAAGGAAAAGAATGTTTGGATTAATAGATGAACGTAATAGTACCTTAATTTTATAAAGATCAATTTACTTATTTTCTTATAGGCACCTAGAAGCAAGCTTTCTTCTTCGATATAATCTCAGTAATGACGTTCGAATTTAAATTCTTTCTTAATAACTAACACACTCTACGTATATTGCATTTAATGACTCTACCACAATAGGAACATGCTTAGTAAGTTATTATTTATCACATTCTACTTTCAATATGTACCTCGCAATACATTACGATTTGATTAGTATCCTCAGTGCAACAATGTCTAATGTCGAACGTACGGTTGTCATTGTCGACATGGTAATGTCGTACGTACAGTTGTTATCGTTGACATGTTTAATGTTGTACGTACAGTTGTTATTGTTGACATGTTTAATGTCGTACGTACAGTTGTTATTTTTTACATGTTTAATGTCGTACGTACGGTTGTTATTGTTGACATGTGAGATAGAGCAATGATATATTATATAAACTCTATTCGATGTTCAGTTTATATTAGGTTTCAAAATTGCGCATACGATAAAAATATGCTTTGAAACCGTCTCTTATAAATATGTAAATAAGAGTAAATACGTCGGTAAATTCCCTCATGAAAATATCACATAATATATATTGTATTGATGTAATATATAAATATATATATATATATATATATATATATATATATATATATATATATATATATATATATATAATTGCTTTGTGTGTGTGTACGAGAGGCTCCTTATAATCTGAGGTTCCTTTACCTCCAGAAACGAAATAACCGAAAGTGCATATAATATAATGCAAATACACATCTGAGGTAAACACTATATGCATGGGCAGACATTCAAGGCAATATGGCAGCTCTATTTAGTTTATTTACATGAACATGTTTTATTATCTTCATTGAGGTTGTATCCATATTTACAAATGTAGATGACACCATTCTTCTCCATCAGACAGATATGTTCACACTCATAGATCACACAGCGGTCTAGAGGTAGATAAATGCACTATACAAGGTTATATAACTTCATACACAATCGTCTTTATTCACATTAACGCATTAAATATTAAAGGTTGGACAAAGAGACAAAAGAAAAACAGACAAAGAGAGAAAGACAGCTAATTATAATATAGTATAGTTAAAATATCTGTAATGGTGAGTGTAGGGTATATTTATGGAACATGGGGAATTTGCATAACTGATTTCTCATATGATTTTAAGTAAACATGGCATTTCATTTATGTCGCAATAGTTTAATGTAAATCTTGCTTGCAATGTAGTTAGGATAATAAGGTTTCCTTTATTCTGATTGAGTTTCCACAAAAGTGTGTTCCAAATTAGACTAAGAGTGTGCGTATATACATATGACAAATGGGTTGATTAACATATTATTCATTACACTTTCTGGCTTTGTGTGCATGCTGTTGAGTCATATGGTTCTGTTTAGAGTTAACTTAAGCATATTAATATCTTAAAACTATTCATTGCAGTTAAGCAGTTTGCGTTGGGAATTTGGAATCAAAACATATTTTGAAATTTTAGAATGCATTAGATGACATTCAGCTTGTATATGTAATATATTAAAACTATTTGAATCGATTCAAAAGATTGAATACTTTGGAATTTGTGCTAAGACTTTTATATAATTTACAATATGCTACGTTTCTCGTAAATGTGCACCTTGTAGATTTCAAATTTAAATATTTGTGTGGTATTGTATTCTAATTACTTATTGCACGTCCATGTTACATATCTTGCGTCCTAACATCGTAGCAGCACAGACATACTAACCTGACAAAGATGATGGCTGGATGTCAGGACGAAAGACTGCTACTCCAAGGTAAGCAGAATCGTTTCCATTAATGTTCATACTTATCTCATTCCCATTTGTTTCATTGATACAAAACAGATGATCCAAATTCTTATCAGTTACATCCAAATAATCCTGAGAACAAACAGATGCCCTATTTGAAGAAAATCGATGTATGGTATCATTCTCAAGTTTCAGAGGGAATCGCTAATACAAAAACGTGTCTTTAAAAATGACTTTAAATCTCCATATTACACTTTAAAGTCTGAAAAGTACTATATACGTTGTAACGCTATTAAACAAGACTTGCAAAATCGTAGATTTGAACTTAAGGATTGTAATATTCTTTTTACTACCGTTTTTAACATTCTTCAACGTGTTTTACAGCACCTGTTTTTGTTGTGTTATCGATATTACAATATTGTAACTGATTACAGAGCTGTTATCAGTTTTGTATAGGATGATCTGAACGTATTCTAATTGTGATATTCTACTAGTTGATAATACGTACCTGGAAGTTATGTTTATATTTAAACTAATGTCATGCAACAGAATAAAGTTAGAATTATGGGTCACATTCAGCAGCAGGGGGGGGGGAGAATCTGACAACTGTTTTTGACTTTTTTTATTGAAGCCTCAAAACGGAAAATAGAGCCTTCCTACGAAATCTCATATTTTAACCAAAAAAAAAAAAATAAGTCTCCATTTGGCAAACGGAGATTTAACGATTTTTCAATCATCGGGGTCGCAACGATGTTGTCATCGCCCCCCTGCTGCTACAGGTTAACAAAATCATTTATGATTTTTCACGAGGGTTTTTACGATTTCAACCAAATATTTGATCAAGTCCGATACGATATCGTGTTCGAGGATCATGTACATTTATTGTTATAAATCCGTGTGGAACCGACTGAGCATGACTAAAGAAATTTCGAAATTGATTGAAGTTCATATCGGAGCACCATGTCTGCCAAATATTTCGTAGCGTATGTGTATCAACGCCGTTAAACACAGCAAGAATGTTACAGTTATCTCTGATCACTTTTGGAATCTGAGTGTAGCGTTGAGTGACATATCACGTCAATGTTTTTGTGCCTGCCTCGGGAAAATATTCTAGCTGGGGTTTTTTTTATTGTCTAACATCACATCGTCGTATACGACTAAATTGTTAATGATCCCATCAAGGTCATCCACAGATGGTGCCTCGTCAATATCAGTTACAAAATCAATGACGTTCTCACCTTTAATTTCTGATGCCTTCTCGTTAAAATCCTTTAACACTTCATAGCATCGTTGATCATCTACGCTAGGGGCAATTAAATACAACTTATTCCACTTCATCCATCTCATTATTAAATTGAGCAACAATTGCATCTTGCCGGATCCAGATGGCTCGATTATAATTGCGCGGATAGAGTTTGGTAGCGCTGCATGATGCTTAACTGGTTCTCTTGTTTTAGTCGCTGAAAAATCAATTATATTCATATCTATATACATAAATTATGGATCTATATTGTGTGAAGTGTAAAACGCGTACTAGCACAAATGTTGTGACGACGATTACAACTAGCAATAACAGATCTGCACTTACTGGTAGATGTGCAACATGTGGTATAACAAAATATAGATTTGTTTCTATGAAATCCGGAGATGTTTTTAAAAAAAAACGAGGAGGTGATATTGCAGCCAAATTGGCAAAGCTCCCTGGAACCCCATGGGCAAAGTACCCCGGATAAAAGCACCTTCCAGGATATAGCTACTGTGGCCCCGGAACACGATTAGATATCAGAGTTGATAATCAAAATCAGCCCCGACCCGGCGAATATCCGATAAACGCCATTGATAAGGCGTGTCATGCTCATAATGTTGCATATAAAAGCAGCAATTTGCAACACAGGCATCTCGCGGATGTGAAATTAATTCATGCGTTAAATGCTATTCCTGATAAATCCTTCAAAGAAAAGTTGGCTTCATGGTTGGTAAAATCAGCTATGAAAGGCAAATTGATGATGGGCGTCGGTAATTAATAATATGGAATCTATTTATTATTCTCCAAAAGGATACTAGAGGGGTAACGCTGCAATCAATAAACTTGCCAACGCCGCAAAAGTGAAAAAGGCCACTGCGGCTAATTGGTTATCCAAACAGGCTATATGGCAAATGTATCTACCGCGTCCTAAACAAATCAATTTCTCGCATTTTGATGTTACCGGACCCAATGAAGTTCATCAAGTCGATTTATTGTTTTTACCACATGACAACGGTTACAAATACGCGCTAACCGTTGTTGACGTTGCGAGTCGATACAAACAAGCGGAACCGCTAATGGACGGTACAATGCCGTATAAATCTCCACTCGAGTGTTGTGGCAGATTGTAGGCATACATATACTTAATTAATGGACTTTGCAATGCCGTATATATCTCCACTCGAGTGTTGTGGCAGATTTTAGGTATAAACATATACTTAATTAACTTAATTAAGGATGGATTATATTCAATGAAACGATGATGGAATTTGTGATGCAATGATGTGGCACGGCACAAGACAGCAAAAACATGAAACGACGGGGCGGATTTTCTACGGCCAATCCAACCAATCAAAAGCAACCCAATTAAATTAGTCCGGTTGCATGATTGACAAAAGACAGCCACACGCCCGAGTCAATGGCGTGGGTTAGTTTTGATCGGTCGGATCGACTTTCGAAAGCCCCAAGCTTATTATGAGTCATAACATATATAAGGTGACTAATACAGCAGCGTTGATTCACGGGTGTGTTATTTTATTTCCTTGAATTACTTATTAATGCTGTTTCACAACATTCAAATGAGACAAAATATTTGAATAAAACACTAAACAAAAGAATATAGATGTTAGATAACAGCGTGTAGTTACCGATTAGGCCACAAAGAGGAGTTTTTAATATATAACTGCAACTCTCACATAGTGATTTTAACCACGCTCACTTACTTCAATAAATGGGAAATTAAATGGAGGGTTTTCGCTATTGAAAACACTAGTGTTTCATGCTCGTTCCGGCTGACCGAACATAGGTAACGCGTTTGATTATAAAGAACGTTGTACTGAAAGTGTATAATAGCTGAATGTAGATGGTCTAAGGGTTTATAAAAATATAAATACAACTGTTTAAATGATGCGGTTTTAGCCAAGGACCCCAGTGTCCATGGCAATCTATATCAGCACGCAATGCGTCTTCGACAGCACTGATATCAACCAGCACAATATCATTTAACACTAGTGTTTGTCTTTCGGGTCCTGACGAAGTCACACGTCCTGGAATTTCAACTTCAATATTCTGCTTTCGTGTATCATAGGGTCTATAACACAGCGGCACTGGGCGCGTTGTGAATTTTTCTTTGTGAAGCTCAAACAACTTTCTCTGAAGTGTGTCTCTGACTATCTTTCTACTTGCCACTACAAAATCGTTTGATCTGCATGCTTCCCAAAATTCCTCCATGGCAGTTTCAGGAATTATTTCTCTGATTATTTCATACTGGATTCGATGCGGTTGTAATCTAATTAATTTTTTGACCTCACGTAATTGTTCATCAAGTGCTCTATAGTCGGTATCGATTTCTTCATAATAGTCACCAAACCCTTTAAACCAATCATGTGGACCCGCGCCGACAAATGGTGGTGGTTGGCGATTATCTCCACACATTATCACTGCTGTATGTTTTTGCAGCATCCAATCAAGAAACATTTTTAATACATCTAACGAAACCGTACATATCTCATCCCAAATAATAACCGCGGGGATGAATTTTTCACCCATTCGTTCAGGGGTCCATTTGTCGCCGTTGTATCGAAAAAAAACTATGGTAAGTGCAAGCTTCAACGTTTCGTTGTTTTATCTCTCGCGCTAGTCTATGGGTCGGTGTCAGCACAATCATATTTGCTCGACCTTGATATAATTCAATCGCCAGAGTCGTTTTTCCTGACCAGCCACAGCCGTTTAAATAAACTGTTTTATATCTACAATTTGGATCTGACATCGGTGGTGCATTAGAACGCTCTGATAAATTATCACCACGTAAGTAATTACTTTTAATTTCAACATCTGCTGATTCAGAATAATCACGCAGCATTTCTTTTTTAATTCTCCATGATCCCCAACTTTCATCCGAATTAGTGAATTCAGCAACTGCGCAACTGTACTTGCTGTTAATGTAAAATGAATCAACGGCAACTCTAACCGCAGTGTCAGGAAATCTATTTATCATTGAAAATAAATTAATACAAGCATAACCTAGCATTGACGACCTCAAATGTGTATACGGGGATCTGTAACCGTCACTGTAAGTAACGACTGTACCCAATTTTGTTCCATCGGACAAAAAAGCATCTTTACGATCCACATATATGTTTTTGGATACTGCATCCGCAATTACAAAGTCGTATTCGGTGTTATCCATGATCAACCGTGAACAATATCGTTCATAGTCGCATTTTTTCTCCTTGAGTGAATTTTCCGATTATTCTTCTACCGAGATATTTTTCTTCGATGTTTCGTTGATTAAATACCCGTTTGGACCACTCAATGATATATTCTTCGTCAGCATCAATATGTTTTCTGGATTCGTCAATTATACTATCAAGACGTTCCGGTGTTGGTAACCAGACATTGGTCTGTTTCCGATATGATATAATTGCTTCACTTCACTTTGCTATTTAGCACCGTTGAAGCAATACGTCAAAATCTCGGCCAAGAGTATCAAAAACGAACTGAAATTAGTTCTAAGGTTCGTGATCTTAGAAAAATATTAAACGAGGAAAAACCCGTATCCTAACCACGTGGGCGTTACTATAAAAAATGGACTTTCAGTAAAAGAAATTTAGCGTTTTTTGTAACACTTTATACACTTGTTACATTGGATTTTCTCCTGAAAGAATTCTCATCAGTTTGGGCTGGCTCATGTGCGTACTGGATGATCTGGTCGTGGTAGCAAGTAATCACCGCTATGCCTCCATTTTCACGTAGTTGTTGTTGTTGCCGCGAAGTTAACAAAAATCTTTCATCGCCGTGCTCAGATATTACAATTTTGAAACCCCCAACGATATTATTTCTGAAACATTCGCGGATAGCGTCGTACAGTTTAACCTTGTCGGAGATGAATACTTTAACTTGATTGTACATTATTTGATAACTCAGCTTTTAATTGTGATATAGTCTTCACGTATCAACCCTCCGGATTTCTCATTTGAAAACTCAGTTCACAAACAATATATGGTAGGTGAATCGCTTACAACTAGATTAGCCCGAGAGCAGCTATCAGCAATTAAAAAGTTTATACCGGTTCGAGACAGACTTCGCGAAAAACTTCAACAACGACAACAAATGCAAACTGACTTTTCTGTGTCAAGTGAACAACTGTTTACTCCGATAACAAGTGCGATCAAAGATGTGAAAAAGTTAACTGAAGCAGCGATATACGGAGATATTCCTGAAAAAAACGAGCAAAGAAGACACCGCTGCTTGATACGCTTGAAAAGATAGCAGCAGAGACCAAACAAACACGCGCAGGGATACAACAGCTATCCAGTGATATAAAAACCCAACGAGAATATGAACCATTAGAGTTGTTTCCGGCTCGCTTTCCACCCATAAGTACTTCTAACCGTGATATATCCGAGAGAATATTACCAGGGCATGTCACGCTGGAGTCAACGGCGTTAGTGAAACCAACACCGCTGCGTCGTACATATCCTTTTCCGCTTGTTTTCTTAGAACCGGCTTCTGCTTTATGCCTATTTGTTCCGGGATTGGATCCTCCGTATAACGTGGTGGTTGTGGACCGCTTTTAACCGCAGCTAGAACGTTATTATAACCAGGGTGCTGTAACGCTGAGATTCTATCCCGGCCGTGTTTCGCTAAATATATTTTTGATGCCCAAATGTCTTTGGTTTTTATAAAACTTTTAGACCCGTCTTTTAATAAATTCTCTCTCTTATCCTTTGGAAAATTTTCTCTAGTAAAATCAGCTGATTCGGAATACGTTCCGAGTTCTCCAATTATATTTAATGTTTCGATTTTAAATTTATTTCCAGGTGAATAGTCTTTTTCTGCAGTTGCACCTCGTTGTTCTTCTTCGCGCTCTTCAATATCAGCTAATGTTGAAGGCATGCAATTAATCATCATTACTGAGGTTGTCAATTATAAATGCAACGATATTTTGATTACAAGTAAGAACATTATAAACTAAATATATTGTCTTTGTTAAAATGACCGTATATATATATATCTATATATATATATATATATATATATATATATATATATATATATATATATATATAAATGCAATCCACGTTTTGCTAACACAACAAATAATTTTCTGTCCTTCAGTATCATAAAGGATTCAATTGTTGAATGATAATTAGGTAAGTTCCTTTCTGATTATCAGGAGCCTCTCTTCCGACATGTGCGTATGTACTAGTAACTCGACTTGGAAATCAAATACAAATAGAGCTATGTAGTTATCCTGTGGCCACCGACGTGGAACATCTTTAAACCGGCAGATAACTCTCCTTACATAAAGTGTTTTCTTGTTCTATATAAGTTATCTGGTACTATCGATATGTATTACCTTATAAACATTTATATCAATGAAGTTGTTAAATGGTTCCCCCAGCACGATTTTTTGATCAGCGCCCTCGTAGGTAACAGTTTCCACGGTATGACGTTGAGCGTCGATGAAGTATAGAAGTTGGTCTTCGTAATCAGCAGCCAGACTGTATGGACGCAAAAGGTTGGATCATAAGAGCGTCCTCCTGCTCCTACCCGATAAACTGGACACCTCGATTTTAGGAAAAGTTCCAATATCACTCCAAAATATCAGCCTGTTGTAGAAGGAATAAACTTAGTGTAGACATTATTTCCCGTTTATCTTATTTCAATATATATATATATATATATATATATATATATATATATATATATATATGTATATATATATATATATATATATATATATATATATATATATATATATATATATATATATATATATTGTGTGAACCATGGTACATGACAATATATATTGTAACTTTTTTTACGACTGTACGTAGTGATTATCTATTAAGAGATGGTATATGCTTTCAATTTGCTTGGTGTAAATGCAATGTTAAAATAGTGTTTGATAGTTAAAAACTAACACATTGTGCTCAAAACATCTATAGTGAGGATTTTTATTTTCCACGTTTAGATTGGTTTCACTATGTATGTTGGTTATGATTCACCATACCTTAGTTTCCATCAGTCAGGTGGGTTTTTCTTATTGTGAAATGTGACGTAGCGAAAATTGCGTCTTCGGGCTACGTGGTGTGTAGGTAGAGCTGACAATGATTTCACGATTATTTCCTTTACACTTGCTTTAAATTCATAATGCGTGCGTATCATGTTGAGTTTATTTATAATTTTAGAAGAAGCAATTGTTTGGTTTAATTGTTGGTGTTACATTGTGCTTATTAGAGTAGAACCTTATTCTTCGGGCATTGCGTATTTATTAGAGGAGTTATGGATGAAAACATTGAAAAACACCAGATATGTTGGCAAACAAACACATTCGAGAGTCATGAATTTACTAGATTCTTTCAAATTTGTTTAAAACCTTACAATAATATTTTTCATAGAAATTATATTACTGTGGTTTCCTCTTAAATTATTTTTTAAAAAACATTACGAATCGTATTATTAGCTTTTTGTTTTTGATTTAATCGTTATCATAATTGATAATTACATTGTCGCAATTCTTTCAAAGCCACATCATTTTATCTTTATATCGAGCGAGAGTAATAATTTTTACAGTTAATATAATTTTATTTTGGTAGTGCTATATGAAAATATGTTCGAGTTCAATTGTATTCGAACTTGATGAGATACAGTAATGGGGTACACCGATTTCATCCTGGATTTTACAATATGATTATCTAGATATAATATTTGCAGCGAACATTACAAACTTCTTGAAGTGCTTCTGAAACACACGTACACACATACACACACACACACACTTCAAATATAATGCTTTGTCAACGCCCCGTGCTATATATTTTCAATTTTGTAGATGTTTGTATTATATAATAGTCAGTTACAAAGGTATATGGTAGTGATGTATACGTTCATAATGCAATGTAAACATGTATTAGTATGATTACAAGAATTCTACTTACGCTTCGTAAGGATCCAGGGCCAGGGCATAAGGTCCCTCGAGATTTTCATCAATTAGAACGCGGAACATGGACGTGCCATTGCCTATAAGTGTCTGCACCATAATCCACTTGAGCATTGGGTCTGTCCAGTAAATATTATGACTGACCCAATCTACCGCTAATTTCAGAAAATCTGGTGAAATTCCTTTATGTAGAGTCGTCCATACATTCTCTATAGACGGACCCAAATTATAGCTGGGCTTCGTAATATGTGTAGATATCGTATAAGTATGCCTGCTGTATTATATTCTCCACATCCACACTGAAAAATTCAACGTCATTGGGAGTGGGATATGACCAGATAATACTCTGTCTGGGAGTCCCGTCCTGTGCAAGTGGACTGAATAAACGGATGGGCTTCTGTAGTTAAATTTACTCGTAACAAGCAAACCACGGGCATACACTGGAATATAATATAATATAATAAATGTTATGCTTAGGTAAAACAAGCACAATGCTTGTAAGTGATCACTAGAAATAAGATATAGATGAGCAACACAATCGGCTACCTACTAAACAATTATGTAAACTTTTTGAATGAAACTATAGGATGCATAGCCTTATAATGGTTGAATAAAAGAAAGGAAAGCTGAAATTAAGTCGATATTCAGAAAGAGGAAGTGGTACATTGTTTATGAACTATTTAGAAGATTGATGGCAAAAACTGCATTTAAGAATGGTAATAACATGCGTGAGATGCTTGGGATTAGTCGATTTGTTTGATGTTGCTATCAAGTACGACAAAATAAGCCAATGCTATTGGAATTTAATCGAAACTGCTAAATGTTGTGTAGGGACAAGATCTGGGAACACAACAGTATTTGCTAAAGAAACAAATGACATGATTTATTCAATTAGATATTAGTTTTACACCAAATGCATTTGCGGATGTGAACTATATGAGTATCGCATTACAACATATAAAAAAATGTTTTCCAGGAGTATACCATAACTTTGCATAGTACATGTAACGTAAAACGGTTTTAAAAATGGAAAAAAAAACTGGCTATGCTTGTCATTTGTCGGTTTCTGTATCCGTGTTATAAAGTAAGACATATGCAGACGTTCCTCTTATTGATACATTTTGTGGTGACTACAATATTATGGCTATAGAGGAAAGTCAGAATGACGTAAATGATTCAGTTAAATGTTCGTTTTACACCACATACATTTTCTAATAAGATGAATGGAATTTGCTATACGATAGAACACATACATAAATACACAAAGTTATTCAACAGTCGTCAACACCTTTGCAAATACAAGTAGTTCTAAATTCATCTCAAATTACATTTGATATGCAATATTCCTAGTGTTGTCCGGGACTTTAACAAATTAAACATCACACTTGTATTAGGTATGTCCCAATTCATGCTTAAATAGCAGTACACATTCATTTATACATATATACACAGTCATACATACATACATGCATGCATGCATGCATGCATGCATGCATGCATGCATGCATACATACATACATACATACATACATACATACATACATACATACATACATACATACATACATACATACATACATACATACATATATACATACATACATACATACATGCATACATTCATGCATACATACATAGTCGTTTAAATAGCAGTACACATTCATTTATACATATATACACAGTCATACATACATACATACATACATACATACATACATACATACATACATACATACATACATACATACATACATACATACATACATACATAGTCGTTTAAAAAAACAAAGAGTATATTCCATAGCTGCTTAAAGTAATCAAGGTTGCTTACTGTTTGAACATAGTGCGGAACTTCCTTCTTTAAAGTCTACGCCATCTTCGCAAGCGCATACACCACCGCCCGGGACTGGCAAGCAAAACGTGGAACAACGTCCGTTGTGATCAGAGCAGAATGCATTTTCTTAAGTGAAATTAAAAATTGAAGAACATTAGTATCAGCGCAATATTCAGCTGTGCATGTTAAAAAGCTTAGGAAAAAATGTTTTGATTTATCATATTATCAATGGCAAATCAAATTTTTAAACATTGAGACTGCTATAAGTTGACATCATTGCTTTTTTCAGATATATGAATATACTCGTATAGCTTTAAAGCCACAAACTGCTAGTTGTATAATATAGATTTATCTGTACGTGTTTGTTTACTCACTGTTTTGGGCCTTGAATGAATAAATGCTGATGTCGCGGATCATGCCCAGTTCTCCATCTACAGTAAACTCAGTCACTTCACTCGGTTCGCATATATTCAGCTTCATCAAACGCCTGAGAGACGGAAATACAACAAGATGCACTTATTTACAGTCCTGAATAGCTATCATGCACAAACGGAGATGTTTGTCAATCATAATTGTTTAAGATTGTGTATTTGTCTACTAATACCTCTAATAATTAAATATGATCGCAAAGGCATCTTAAAACGGAACACGGCGTAGGCCAGCAGCAGAGAGGGTGAACCTCACAACCTTTTTAGACAAAATTTTGATTGAAATCTTAAAACGAGCCTTCCTACGATCTCATTTTAACCAAAAAAAGGGCGAACCTCACAACTTTCGGGCAAAAAAAGTCGATTGAAAAATCTCATATTTTAACTAAAAAAATATCTCCATTTTTGCAAAAACGGAGACTTTTACGATTTTTTAATTAATTTTGGTCGTAACGTCGTCGTCAATCACCCTCTCTGCTGCTGAACTTTCAGTTCTGGTTAATAATTTTTGAAATTGCAAAGCAATTTACGATGAAAATCACTAAGATTTCACAAACAGACTAATCGCTAACACCTCATCTTGTAGATCAATCAGATTATTGGACTGGTCAGTGAGTTTGAAATTAATTCTGGTTAACGAATCATTATGACACCGCATATAGACTGGATTAACCGGAGACTCAATAATTAAAAATCCTGGAGGAGCTGTTGGTGCAAATGAATACAGAATATATCCCTGCTGAGCTTGATTTGATCGTTCGAGATTTATTTGATAGCTTCCTTCGATAACATCGCATACTAAATTGAGCGCAATCACCGATGAAATATTCACGTTGAACGGAGCGATATGTCTGCCGCCACCGTCTGGGTCATTATTATGTTTGAGGGTTTTTATTTCCGGTGATGTTGTTTTTTTCCATGCATCATGAATTATTTTAAAACCAACATCGATGACATCACTGAGAATTTTTTTTAGTTCTGGTACGTTATATCCTGGTATTTTAAATGTTGGAATATCCTTAACGGGGATACCAAGAGTTAATTCAAACTCTGTTCTCGACTTGGGGTGATTATCATCTAGTATAACTTGAATAATTCGTAAATTAAATGTTTCCATATCGTCGATAATTTTATTGCATATTTCTATGATGCTGATAAATTCATCTCGGGTTAGAGAGCCGGATTTAATGGATATTAACAACAGTAAAAAATCATATTCCATCGCTGTGAAATTTTCCATAATTTTAGGTTCGTTAACAACATAATATCCCTCTTGACCCCTCCCCTCCTCCTCTACCTCAATTGGGGAGTAGAAGAAATAAAAAAAATCTTCACTGGATTGGTAATCCTTATAACTTTTTATTGGATTATCGGGGTTTATTCTGTCGGTGATATAATCATTTTTTTGTGGTTCGGGTATATCAACGGTTCCCCCCCGGGGTGGTAATTCAGGCCATCCTAGTACGGTTCTAAAAGAACTCTGATAGATCTCTACGACGTATCCTTCTGTGCTTATTTCAATTGCGGATGATAGTGTCGGCTCATGAACCGTTATAGCTATTTTTGATTCTTTTCCAGTTATCGAGTTTATTCTACGCGCGAATTCATTATTGATTTGTTCAATTTGGTATGACCCTGTTGGTATTGAAACGACGTTCCAGTCTGGAGTCCCGTCTTCTTTATTCTTATTCGCGAAAACCAAGGAATTATTCGGTTGTTGACCACCAAATGATTTTGATCTGATATTAGGCCAACTGTGATACATTCGTAGTTTTGCTAGCGCTATCTCCTTCACGGGGACTGGGCTAGGAAAATTTACACTAAACTCGGGTTTCGTAGATGTTATTGATATCATACTTGTTTGTACTGGGTTTGTTTTTTCTACTATTCGTTGAAGTAATTCTATCGGTGTCGTCATAGTTGCTATACTGTTGTTGTCTCTCTAATTTTGACATCGTGGAATCAAAAATACTGACCATCACTGAGAACTCAGGATCTGATATCGTTGATGTTATTGATATCATTCTGGTTTTTGGGTTCGTGTTTTCTAATTCCATCGATGTTGTCATCGTTGCTATACTGTTGTTGTCTCTCTAATTTTGATATCGCGGAATCAAAAATACTGAGCATCGCTGAGAACTCACTATCTGATATATTTGTATTATCGAGTGACGACGATATCATCGAGGATAATTGCGAGTACGCGGTTGATACAATATGAAATTGAATTAAGTAATCTTGTAGTTTACTCTGGCTGCATGATGATATCTTTTTTGTTATCCCGGTTGATATACCCGCGATTGTAGCCACCGCAGAAATGCAAATTGGAACTACGACCGGGGAAATCATTGTAACAGATGCTAGTATTATTCCGGCACCAGTGAGAACGATTGACACCGAGTACATAGTAATATCAATCGCGGTGATTCTTCGTCGGTATTTTTTTATGTTTATTTGATACTCCTCGGCGAGGGTTTTGAGTCTAGTTTGAAATTCTCTGACCTGATAATAGCTACATTGCGTTGATGAAATCATTTTTATTTTAAAAACGCTAGCGTTTTCAATTGTGAAATCTAAAGGATTTTCCTTCAATTTAGTTATTTACTTTGCATACGAATTCTAAGCACTAGGTTATTTTTGATCTAACGGTGTTTTCAACCGCGACAATCTCAAATTCTTCTTTACCCTCCCGGATAATTACTGTTGCGGTGCCACCAAAGTAGGTTTTACCGCTTACGATGATATCAAATTGCTTGTTAGAGATTAACGTCATCCTGTTGATACTACCATGGGGCCACTCATCGATATTGACTTTCAATTTAGCATTAGATTCTTTTACCCAATCAAAGGTCCCATACTTTACCCTTTCAGAGGTTTCTTTTAGTTTAGCAATATCGTCGATGACGTCGAGATAGGTTTTTTGATTTCAGTGAGAGTCGGGCCTGTAAACGATGTGGTTTCAGAGACAAGTGTTCTCCCTAAAAATTTATCAACGATGGTATTAAGTGTTGTTTGTCTCACCATAAACATATTAATATCTTTGAGAGTCATTGTAGATGTAACCGGGACACCAAAGAAATTATTAGCGACGTAGGCATTATGAGTATGCTTGCCGATAAACTCGTTGATTTCAGCGAGAGTCATGCCAGCCACAAGTGGGGTTCCAAAAAACTTAACAACGACGTCGTTAGTGGGTTTTTGTACTTTTTCAAGATTTTCTATTAGTTTAGAAATATCATTGTAAATATCAAGATAATTTGCCTTGATTTCATTTTCATTCATCATCTTCTCCGCGTCCTTGTTAGAAAAGAATAGCGATATAAAGTTTTTGATTTCAGCGAGAGTCATGCCAACCACAAGCGGGGTTCCAAAGAATTTATGAATGACATTTTTGCGAAAATTATTATAACCTCGTATATGATCATCCAGCTCACGGCCGCGGGTGGCAATCATGCTGTCTTGGGCGGCAATTGCGTCGGTGATCGTAGACACAAGTGCGCCTGGTTTAAGTCGTCCGCTGCTGGAATACAGCGGAATAGAGTTTTCAGCGGCGTTTTGTTGTTTAACCAAAATATCATCCAACGACACATCACTAGTTTTCAATTTACCCTGATCGGAAAATAACGCGATAGTATTTTCGATTGCGTATTGTTGTTTAACCAAAATATCATTCAACGACACATTACTGCTTTTTTATTTACCCTGACGATCTTGAAATACAACTATTTCCCCAGGATCAACATCTGTTAAATTTAACGTCTCAGCGATTTCATCTTCGATTAGTTTTTTTTATATCCTTGTTAGAATCACCGGTTGCAACGCCATCGGGTTTAGGTTTCAGAGGTCTTCCCCAAATATCAATCATATTATTGTAAAACTCTCTCTCTCTCTAAAATCGTTTCGATTTCCAGCGATTGCTGGTGTATTCATTCACGACAACATGAGGTGGTTTTCCCCTTGGGTTACCCAAGGAGTTAGAAATAGCATCAAGAACATTTAATACTTCGCTGCCGCATATTGGTGGATCAATCATCGTTTGTGTTGGTAGCGTAGAATACCAAGTCTTCATTGGAAAAGTTTTTATATAACGCATGAATTCCTTCGGCGGTGCTAATCCATATGAATCAAAATAGACAATCCCACGTGGATCAATAGCGTATGCAACACAGTGAGTACCAGGTCCGGTGCTGTTATCGAGATTAATGATACCGGTTTCAACGCTGTTGGGTTGTGCTGGTAATTAATCTTTCATAAAAACACCTCTGAAGTTTTTTATGGCGAGTTTTTTAGCAGCATCGAGTAAATCAAAATTGGACATAGGAACCATCGGTTCCCGAGTTAATAAACCGGTCCTAGTCTTAGACCTGTTCCGCTGTACCACGAATACGAGGTTTCTGGTAGTCTTAGACCCTTTCCACTTTTTTTATAACCCTTCCCCGTTGCTTTCTTTAATGCCATTCCTGCCGCGGTACCAACAGCCCCTAACGCTGCCGCTTTAGCCACCGCTGGGGCTGCTGCCGCAATCAATGCTGGAATCGCAGCTAGCAACGGGAATATACCGCCTGTTTTTTCCATGTTTTTGATAGCAGCCGCAGAAATAGTAATCTGAACACCTTTTTTTGCTACAAGTGCATCATTGAAATGTTTTACTTGACGAGTTGTAAGCGATAATTTATTCGCCCCGCCAGTCATTTAATTGGGTTTCAGCGTAATTGTGGTTCCACATTGCTTAGCTGATTTAGATTGCCATTTTTTTAATTGACCAGGTGTCAACGACACATTGATATTACTATACGACATTATACGAAATAGATTAATTCTAAATAGAGGATTTCAATTACATGTTTTCCACTGGCGCATCTACCACTCTCATTCTTCCTCCAACACCTTCAAGTAGCATTGATTTGTCGCTGAGAATGACAGCAACCGCTCTATAATTAGCAATAGCACCACGAGTCACATTAGCTCTAAAGTGTATATCAACGACAGACTGTCTTGTTAAATCGAGATGTTCCAGCGAAAAGTAATAGATCGGGTATAAACTCTTAAAGTCGTATTGTGATAATTGTAGACCAGTATCGACATTTTGATCGCGTGCCATGAACGACAACAATCTATGATACACGCGAGCAATATGATTTTCTGTGTAATCAAGTTGCACATCTTCGGATGGTTCCTGCTGGCCGTTTATTCTCAGTTAGACGTCTTTAACACCTAATGGATCAAATATCATATGACTGAAACGTTGATCGCCAACTCGTGTGCTATCCTGTAGCGCTACAAATATATGACGTAGAGCTGAAACACCTTGTTTTGATGCTAGATTCCACGTGAATAACCCGTTCAGATTTAATTGTTTAACATCTGTACTCACGGTTAACCAACTTAACAACGACTTTCCTCCTTGGTCCATAAATGATAGTAATCGTCCTTCTGCAGTGATTGATGGAGTCAACACTGGCATCCACAATGATATTTTTGTTAAATTGACTTTACCGGCATCAGTATTGGGATTTGCATTGTCTGCTGGAATCCTACAAATTGCGTCATTATCATCACCCTTTCGTACAAGCGCTACTGTATGCTTCGCCCCGCAGATAACTTTTCGGACGTTTCTACAGAATCCAAATATGTGATGCAGTGGAATCGCGCATGAAAATGTTTTACGAGCCCCTTGCAACATTGAAATACGTGTTGAAGCCCCTAGATTGAAATTAACATCGTTGTTTATAATCATATCCTCGGCATCAATATTAGCAGTGCCAGCATTATTCTTTGGTCGTCTTACAACAAATTGAATTCCTCCAGCGGTATTTTTAACATCTTTTGCAAACATCATAGAAGGTCCCGCCGATCTTGTATAATCATCAGAATATCTCGCTAACCCGATTATTGTTGTAGCCACATCAACATCGCGATCTATCGACTCGATTTCTTTTCCATCAATGAGGTATCTTGCACTCTCAAATAACGCCATGATACCATTATTGACAAAACCGACTTGAGTACCAGCTGGATACGGTGCTGGTACAGCAGTAGTATCAGCAGCTGTTACAAGTTCACCTTCTACTTCAATAAACGCTTCAGCGGGTAGAAAATACTTACTGGTATCATGAACTTGAAGTTCAATTCGCGATCGACTATTTGAGTCTATTGCATAATAGGCGTAATATTGATAATCGCGTACAGAATCATCCGTGCCAACTGGGGCGTCTATATCAAACGCCGGATCATGTGACTTTTTGAACATTTTATTCTATTTATCAGAGTCTAAATCGTGAAATCGTAAACGATTTTCAACGACGTAGTTTTTTAAAGCCGCTTCCTGCTATCATGTTTGCAATATTGCTTTGGTCGGGAGTTATCAACGATGGTAAAGCCATCGACGTTAGTTTTTCGTCTACTGCGTTATTTATTATTTTACTAACCCGTGCATGCATTTCCGCTGTAGACGGTAACGGTTTCTTTTTTCGTGATTTCACCAATGATGTTAATTTATTCTTCGCGGCTGAAAACGCTTTCTCGGCAAAATCTCCAACGAAATCTCCGTTTGTGCTGGTACCCTTATCACGAATAACATCAATTGCTTTCATTGATAATTGTTTAGCTAACGGCATCACTTTTGGAGCCATTCTTGCAAATAACCCCGCAATGGTATTACCTAAACCATCACCATAGTATGCTTTATAAACTGGAAACCTTGAATTAACTACAAAGACAGGGGTTGGTTTATCATGATTGTAATGTATGATCATTATTTGAAATCAGAAACAATTTTTCAATTGGAAACGCTAGCGTTTTTATTCAGTCCCGGTGATTAATCACTGTGATAATCTTCCACTAACTCGCCAATGAAATCTCGATATGTGCTGATATCTATGATACCGCCTTGAAATAAACGTCTACAGATATCAGATGCTTCATTAATTATTTCCGGTGAGTTGTTTCCAGCTCGGAATCCTCCTACAAGAACTTCTAATCGTGATATATCACTGAGAACACTACCAGGACATGAAATCCAAAAATTTTCCCTCGAATAGTTTTCAACTAAACCACTGCCTGTTTTTGAAAATCTTTTGGTTTTATCAGTGATACCGGTTGCACCTTTTTCATGATCAGCTTCTCTCGTTATTTTCATCTGTTGGAGGGATTGTGTTATATCAATAAATTTTGATTGTTCTGGTAGTCTAAGAAATCCGGTATCCGATTGTTCCCCTATAGATGATTCAGCTTTTTTTATTGCTGCCATATATTCCTGAAATGTTTTATCATCTCCTTTTGCTTGAGAGGAACCTGATAGTATACGATATAACCCCCTATACCAATCTTTTTTAGGGGGAAGATTATAATCACCGTAAATATATTTTCTTCTCTGATGAAAACTCCTAGTGACAAATTGGGCTAATTCTTCCATAGAATCAAATTTTTTATTTCTCAATTCATCTAATTTACCGGGAAGAAGTTTTTCATTGAATGCAACTCGTCCACTAGTAGTATCCTCCCCTTCTTCTTGAAATTCGGGTGGGGGGATATCTTCTTGAAGTTCTCGTTGTTGTTCTGAAGCGGTTGATATATCCTGAGGAAGTGTTTTCAATGATTTTTTTGTTTGTTTAGTTCTTTTTGCTATTTTTTCTAACACAGGAAGAAAAGACTCTTCTTGTTTTTTTCCTTCTTCAGAGATTGTTGACACTATCTGTTTCGATGCTGTGGTTACTGGTTTAAACAATTCTTCGGATCCCACAGTAAAATCCGTTTGTAAACTCTGTCGTTCTTGCAGTTTATTTCTTACAGAGTCGCGAATTGGTATAAATTTCTTGATTGCATCAAGTCGTTCACGAGCCAATCGGGTCGTTAATGCTTCATTGACCATTATTTGAAATCGCAAACAATTTTTCAATTGTAAAATAATTTTCCGAACCTGACCTAACAGACGAAAATACTTCGACACGTCAGATGATTTTTAACACCAGTGATGGAATCACCGTAGAAGTCTTTAACAGCATTATCATTGATGGGGAAAGTCACATATTTCCTAATAAAATAATTAATTATGTGACTTTCCCATTTTTTGTTACATGTCAGACATGTCGGATGATTTTTAACACCATCATAGAAGTGTTATTTTGTTGTTTTAAGGGCGTTATCAGTGATGGGGAAAGTCACATATTTCCTAATAAAATAATTAATTATGTGACTTTCCCCATTTTACGCTGATCAATCTGACATATCATATCGAGAAAACCAACCATTAACGGCCTATCGATTTTGTTGTTTTCAATCAAACAATGCTAACAAAAATGAAAATCTCTCTGAGGGTCAGTCACAATCAAAATCTCTTTGAAGATCGGTCACGGTCAAAATTGTTCATTTTCTAAAATTAACGCCCGTAGGTTTCTAATTTTAGAATTAACCTCCTTTTTCAATTCGTATTCGTTACCTAATTCTTTTCGTATTCGTTCTACGATAGTATATAACGGAGCGAAGACACTTACGTCACTGGAGAATGCAAAAGAGTCCCGAATAGAATTCTGAATTCTTTTGATGAGCGCGTATTGCTTTGGCAGCATATATTTATTGTTGTTAACTCCGTATTCTATATCCTGAAAATCTGACATGATTTGATCAGGATTTAAACCATCTGATAGTTTGATATCCTGACTTTTTAATTTTGAAATTTCATCTATAATGCTATTCATTTTTTCAGAATTCATTATTCTATAACAATTATATATTTCTAAATGAAAAATATGACGCATCAGACATAACTAAATTTAATTTTATGTCCGCGATTTTTTGAAAACGCAGATCGATAAACTCCCTCTGCAACTTTTCGTACTGAGGCTCTACAAATATCAAAGTGCCTACCGGCGCTAGTTATTGATGAAAATACTTTTTCCTCGTTAGTTGCCGTATTAAAAGATTTTACGAGTCTCGCTTTTTTCGAGTATTTTCCAGTCTTTCCTCGTTTCAAATTCTCACTTTGTGTGATAGCTTGCAGATTTGATAAAGAATTGTTCATTGGATTAGAATCAATGTGATCAATGACAGAATCATCCTCGATCAATCCATAAAAGCATTCAAATACGAAACGATGATTGAGATAAGTTTTCTTTTCTTTCCTCCACCATACAGTAAACCCCAAATACCCTTGATTAGTCACAACACCAACTGGGTTCTTCAGTCTACGGTTTCTTACGATACCATCACTGGATGCTTCATAGTTTGTAATCACAGGGTGTGGTCTGAATTCTTGGTTCATTCGTATACTAATACTATTGTTTGTCTAATTCATTGTTTGGTCTAATGATTACATCTTTGGAAAATCTTTCGATGTAGTCTTGGGGGGTTCTTATGACTTTATCCTTGACTTTGTCAACGTCAAGGACTTTTTCAGGGTCATAATTTCTGATTGATTGTCCATTTTTGATTCTTTCGTCATAATAACGCTTCAATTCCCTGTATCGTTTACCACCACAACTCAAACACAACTGCGATTCTCCCCTGACCCCAACCCCACATCGTATGCAGGGTAATGGACCAAGGCTTCCACGACAAAAGCTTTGCATATGATACCCACAGAATTCCTTTCTACATGATTTGTTACACGGAGTCGTTGATCCAATCATGAGCCATTTGCAGTGATTCATTATATATAAATCTTTCATTTAAATGCTTGTTTTAATTATAGCATGAAGAAGTTCGAGAGATTATCGAAAATTAAGCCTTGGAAAAATGCTCAATTCAATCCTGATAAAGAGTTTAAGAGATTATTAAAAATTAGTCCTAGATTTAATCTCGATAAACCAAAAAAACGTCTAGTGGACGGAAACATGAAAGAGTTTAAGAGATTATTAAAAATTAGTCCTAGATGTAATCTCGATAAACCAAAAAAACGTAACAAAATTAATCTCAAACGTCCAAGAGACGGTGACATGAAAGAGTTTAAGAGATTATTAAAAATTAATCCTAAATTTAATCTCGATAAACCAAAAAAACGTAACAAAATTAATCTCAAACGTCCAAGAGACGGAAACATGAAAGAGTTTAAGAGAATATTAAAAATTAATTCTAAATTTAATCTCGATAAACCAAAAAAAACGTCCAAGAGATTGCCCTGGAAAGATGCTCAATTCAATCTTGATATAGTTTCTAATACACCAAAGAATACAATTCTTGATAAAGCCATGATTAGTAAAATCAGAGACTGTTTTAATGAATTCAAGCGTGATGGAGCATCTTATTGTTGGTCAACATTTCGAATTGATGGTGTTGTTGACGCTACCATGAATGATGAAAAAGCAGCAGTGATAATTTCACGTGTTGGGGAAAAAAGGTATTTTTTCCGAATAAAATTCATTATCTAAGTCGATGGCAAATGGATTATTAGGGATAAATTTAAACCAATCCTCAAGAATAAAAAAACGATCACACTGAGTAGAGATTCCAAACCAGGAATTCTAACTGGAATCGACAAACCATAATACGAGAGATCTTATCCTGTAACAGCAGTCGTTTATGGAATATACCCGCTAAATGATAAACCTGATATTACAAAACTAGCTTCTATGAAACTATCTTCGACGTTGAATTGTGTAGCAACACGGGTAATGGAACACTTCACAAATTCATCCCGAGGAAATAAACTAACTGATCTGCGACGTAGGAAAATAACCGAATGGGAACTGACAGTGAAACAGAACGGTGCAAAGATTTCCGATATAGCTAAATTAGAAACATCATTAAAATTCGCAATAACCGTTATGACGATAACCGGAGAAGTATTACACGAGCCGAAATATAAATTACAAGGAGCTCCAATACAAATTATTGATCATAACGAACACGCGTGGACGGCTGCAGTAACAATATTTCCACGAGAACGAATCGTGAAATATATCCCCAAGGAGTTCGTCGGGGATGTTTTCTATGAAGAGAAATTATTCGATGCTATTCAGACGCTGTGTAAGGATGATCCTGTGTCAGTGTGGTTACTTAGAAGTGATGAAGATCCCGAAATAGGATTCGATCAATTTGTAAGACCAAATGGTGAATTATATCGCGTTGAAGAGTTAGATAACAAAATGAGAAAAATTGCAAATGATTTTTCACCGGAGAGTTTCCATGAAAAACTACTCACGGATAGTTTTACTATTCCATCAGTGGTAGCTCACTTTGCAAGAGAAAAAAGCTCATGGCGTCCAACACGAAGTGATTTTCTCGAACACGTTAAATTGAGTTGCGTCGAATTTAGTCATGAAGGACTGTGGAATACAAAATACGCACGCGAGTGTATGATTTCAATTGATATATCCGCGTGTTATCCTGGAAGTTTTCTCGGGTATGGAGAATGTAGTAACTATTTTAAACGATTTGGACACCCCACGCATGAAATGACTCGTGTTGCGATTAATGGTCCATTGCCTGATTTTGATTTAACTGAATTCGCTCGTGTGATATCATTCGAATTAGCTACAGGGTTACATCCGTGTAGTTATCTTTAGCTTGGTAGACACCTATCTGAAAAGGCCTGGATGCCAATAGTGTTATTGCGGTATATGATCGATTGTGGTATGCTAATATCGTTAATTGTCAGTGAGGCGATTATATCCTATCGAGCTCAGAAAGAAGTTAGGCTACCACAACCCGATCTAGATAGAATAATTAGCGAACGGCGAAAACTGTTTCCTGATCTCAACGAGGAAGAAATCATGAATTTGTCTAAGAAGGAATTTGAAATTAAAAAAGAACAAGCAAAGGATTTTGGACGAAGAATAATCGGTAAATTTACCCAGGGTGGAAGATACGACAATGCAAAATACTCTTCGCGGTTGATCATAGACGTCGCTGAATACGATTTTATTGTAGCGGATTTAACGAAACAGGGAAAACTTGTATCCCGTATGGATGCTTTTCTATCCAATGGTGAAAAATTAGGTACGGTTGTTACCTACTGTGATGGATATAATTCCCAGTACACACACTTAAGAAGTTCTATGCTAGCCTATGCTTGTATTAATCTATTTTCGATGATAAATAGATTTCCTAATACCGCAGTTAGAGTAGCCACTGATTCGATGTATATACATAATAAATACAAATCAGCTGTAGCGGCATTCACAGATCCCGAGGAAAATTGGTGGTGTTGGCGATTTAAAAAGGAAACACTATATGAGTATTGCGAATCCGCAGACGTTGCCATGGATGATAAATATCTTTGTTGTAACCGTATTGAAATTCAATCAGAATTTTCTAATGCACCACCGGTATCTGATCCAATCTGTATATATAAGACAGTTTATTTAAACGGTTGTAGTGGGTCAGGAAAGACAACTCGTGCAATCGAATTATTTCGTCTGTCAAACATGATTGTGTTAACACCGACTCACAGACTCGCCAGAGGGATGAAACAACGAGAGGTAAATGCCTGTGGACGCTAGGATACGCAGCGACGATACATTCTTCACAGGGATTGACTATATCGGATACAATTGTTTGGATGGTAGATAATCGCATCGAATGGTCAAATTTAGTCTATCTTGCAGTATCCAGAATACGAAAAATAAATCAACTTCGAAGAATTGTCCTGACAGAGTCAGGCGATGATGAAATCATTGGTGGCGATAATGACACAACAATGGATGATATTGATGTTAAAATTATTGATAAAAAATTATCCGGTTACAAACAACAAGACAAAAAAAAAACAACGAGAATTTGACATTGATGCTGGATTAATAATCACGCTGAAACAACAACAGAATAATCACTGCGCAAGTTGCAATTGTATAATGCGTTGGCGTTATTTAGATAAGGATCCTCGCCAATTTACCGTAGACAGAAAAAATAACAGTCTCGGTCATGTCAGAAACAATGTGATGTTGACTTGTCTTGAGTGCAATAGACGCAACGGCGCTAGTTAAGACCCTGTGGTGGTAATTGAGTATCGTCAGGAATCACTTGGAGTTGTTCGCGTGTAAAACCCCGTTGAGGGGCAGTTGAATCCAGTTTATAGATTGGAGGTCTACCAGTTGATCGTGTTATAGTATATATCTTGTGTGCAGTAACACTCCAAATAGGATCAGTAGTCCTTTTTGTGCCACCTTCCAGCTCTCCTGGTTCGTATAAATACCTAACAGTGACATTACTACCAAGAATTGGTTGGGAAACGCTAGAATCATTTTGCGAAATTCCTTCTATTTCCATTTTAGGTATAGACCTCTTTTTAATCGCGTTGATAGGTTTCATGTTAATTGTTCGAGTAATCTCGTTATTGAGTGCGGTAATCACAGCTGGTAATCTCTTAACCCATTCACGGGATCTTTTATCCTGAATAAACTCCTTCGCGTATTGATATCCAAATAACCGCTCTGCAAGAGTCCGATTAAATCGTTCTACAATTGCCTGATCACGATGTAACGCAGTATGCCCCCGTCTGATGGTGACTTTGTGATGTTTCATCGTTGATAAAACAACGCCTTAAAATTCCTTGCCAGGATCAACTTGTAACAGATTTGGCCAACTCAGAGGACCCTTTCGATAAATCCTTTCAAATGCAGAAGCGACTTCAGTTGATGATTTTGTTTTCAGCGGCTCTGCTTCTTTGTATCGACTCGCATCATCAACTACGGTTAACACGTATTTGTAACCACGATCATGTGGCAAAAATAATATATCAGCCTGATGAACTTCATTAGGGACAGTCACATCAAAATGCGAGTAACTAATTTGTTTAGGCGCTGGTAGATAAATTTGCCATATAGCCTGTTTATATAACCAATTAGCCGCAGTGGCCTTTTTCACTTTTGCGGCGCTCGCGAGTTTATTGATTGCAGCGTTACCCCGCCAGTATCCTTTTGGAGAATAATAAATAGATTCCATGTTGTTATTAATTACCGGCACCTAACATCAATTTGCTTTTCTTAACCGGTTTTATTAACCATGAAGCTAATTTTTCTTTGAAAAATTTATCAGGAATAGCATTTAACGCATGAATTAATTTCACATCTGCGAGATGTCTTTGCTGCAAATCGCTGCTCCTATATGCAACATCATGAGCATGACACGCCTTATCAATAGCGTTTATCGGTTCTTCACCACGTCGAGGTTGATTTTGATCATCAAGTCTGATATCTAATCGTGTTCCGGGGCCACAGTAGCTATATCCTGGAAGGTGCTTTTCTCCGGGGTACTTTGCCCATGGGGTTCCAGGGAGCTTTGCCAATTTGGCTGCGATATCACCTCCTCTTTTTTTTTTAAAGGTTTCTTGGGTTTCCAAGTGAAATAAATCTAAATTTCTTTGTACTACATTGTACGCATTTACCAGAAAGCGCTGATCGGTTATTCCTAGTTGTAATCGTCATCAAGTCATCTGTGCCAGTACGCATTTTACACTTCATACAATATAGATCCATAATTTATGTATAGAGATATGGATATAATTGATTTTTCAGCGACTAAAGCAAGAGAACCAGTTAAGCATCATGCAGCGCTACCAAACTCTATCCGGATAATTATAATCGGGCCATCTGGATCCGGCAAGACGCAATTGCTGCTCAATTTAATAATGAGATGGATGAAGTGGGATAAGTTGTATTTAATTGCCCCAAGCGTAGATGATCAACGATGCTATGAAGTGTTAAAAGATTTTAATGAAAACTCTTCAGAGATTAAAGATGAAAACGTCGTTGATTTTATTACCGATATTGACGAGGCGCCATCAGTAGAAGATCTCGATGGAAACATTAACAATTTAGTCGTATACGACGATGTGGTGTTAGATAAACAAAAAAATCCTGCTAGAATATTTTCCCGAGGCAGGCATAAAAACACGGACGTGATATATGTCACTCAACGCTACACACAGATTCCAAAAGTGATCAGAGATAACTGCAATTTATTGTGTGTATTCAACGGAGTTGATACTCATACTCTTAGAAATATTTGGCAGACATGGTGCTGCGGTGATATGGATCATAATCAATTTAGAAATTTCTTTAGTAACGCTCAGTCAACCCCGCACGGATTTGTAACGATAAATTTACATGATCCTTGGACACGATATCGTATCGGACTCGATCAAATATTCGGTTGAAATCATTTATTATTTTCTGTAAACCAGAACTGAAAGTTCAGCAGCAGAGAGGGTGAATGACAACAAGTTGCGACCAAAATTAATTAAAAAATCGTAAAATCTCCGTTTTTGCAAAAATGGAGATATTTTTTTAGTTAAAATATGAGATTTTTCAATCGACTTTTTTGCCGGAAAGTTGTGAGGTTCGCCCTTTTTTTGGTTAAAATGAGATCGTAGGAAGGCTCGTTTTAAGATTTCAATCAAAATTTTGTCTAAAAACTTTGTGAGGTTCGCCCTCTCTTCTGCTAGGCCATATAAAATGTAATCAAAGGAGCAACAATAATGTCCAAATTATAACCTTTTGGACATCATATTGAGCAAAGACATGAGAAACAAGGTCAATAGTTATATCCATAATTGAGATAATATCAAAATACATCCTAGTATCTATTTTAGTATCAGGATGTATTGTTAGTTTTGGATTGTTTACTTGCATGATTGACATACATCCTTTAAGAGACATGGACATTAAAAAAAAGCAAGTTTTTGAAACAAACTATGTGAAAATACTATTTGTTTTTGTTTCCTTTATGTTCCTGTATTTATGAAGCACTATAAACCAAATCATCCTTTGCAAAGATTTCAATATCAAATATGTCGGAAACCTGTTCAGATTCATTTCAAAAGACGTAAAGTTTCAAGAGACATATCTGCTTTACGGCGCATATGCAAGAAGCTTACATTGTATCGTAAGCATTCATTTCTATGTTTGACAAGATGCATCGATGCAGACACTCTAATTAGTTTATTAATGGGGTAGATTCTCTACTTCATTTATTTACAATACGTACGACTGTTTGTTGAAGCAATGAACAAATAATCTTCGTAGACAGCTAGATCTCTTATTTGATAATTGTCCATCACGTCGCGCTTAATCTTCGTCAGTGTGTTGTGGTTCGTTCCGTCCGGCTTGCAGTATTTGACAGTGTAGTCAAATGGGTGCGTGCTATCGAGTTCTATCCAATACAGGCACCCATCTGAAACCGTGACTACAGTATCGAAAGGTGCGCAATATAAATGCTTTACGTAGCGATACATATGGCACGTGACTGTGACTATCGCATAAGGCATGCATTATAATACTGTGGGTTATCAAAAAAAGTAGAACTTGTTATTAAACACGCTTGAAAACAAATCGTGTTATAATCGTGTATCACACATTATAGAAGACATTATTTAATAGCATTTAACGCATATTGTTTTTATTTCTAAATAAATTAATCATTTGTCTGCAATTTGTGGATATTGTTGTCCTGGATTTCTCTTTCCAAACATAAAAGGAAAGCTTTAGATACATCTGATATTTTTTTTGTATAAATCAAGACGATTCATGAATTGTAATATTGTGGAATATAAAGTACCAATTAATAGTGCCAACATGGTTCTATCTTTGTATCATATAACAGGGACACTAGGAATCAACGTTTTCCTTTAAGTTTTTATTTAAATCATAGTCTGGACAAATTGAATGAGCAACTACTTTTGCAATCGATGGTGAGCCCTCTTTCCGTAATTAGTTTGTCATGAAGAATTTCCGACTGTTGGCCATTCATAGTGATCCGTACAAGTGAATGATTTTCAAGGTAAAACATATATCTGAAAATTAAACACTTACTCTTAATGAAAAATATAAACGTCCATATCCTATCATACTATTGAAGAAAATGTTGTGTATTATGCGAGTAGAGCTTGACTGTCTTTGAATTCGTTATCATTACAACTTCTTCATAATTGCAATAAAATCTCCTTTTCTATTCATTCATTCAGTTACGAATATCAGCTGCTATGGCTCAGCGATGAAATGCATACTGTCACAGCATGAAGGTCTAATAAATGTTTGAAACGTGACAAAAACCGTTCTGCTGGACTTCGGCTTAAGCTAGACTGTTTAAGCTTTCTAGTTGTGTCTTAAAACATTTGCGCAATAACACATCAATAATTGATCATGAAATAGACCAATATGGTCTACATACCCTTCTGAAGGATCGACTACCAGACCGTTTGATCGGTGTAACCCATCACAAAGGCCAATGTGCTTTCCGTCAGGTGATAGAACACTGATGTAAAAACCAACTTTATCCATATCAATCCCTGTGTAGTAAATATTCCCAGTTGAATAGTCCACATCAATAAATTATATTTGGCCCGCTGAAAAAGATTATGTTCGTTGACCTCAAAGTGCGTCTTATCTTTTAAATGATTTCCAATAATGTTTGCTGTCTCGAGCATTAACTTGTGTACATTGCTAAAATTGATCCTTCGGGTTGCAACCCCACCTATCAAATCTGCACTTTCATTTGTGATATAAGTAGTACGACCGTATAAGTACCTGACATTTATTATTTACGGGACTTATGTAAAATGGTTCATGTAATGACAAGCAAGGACAGGCATTGAGTTAGGTTCGATCAAAGTGTATACAATACACTAAATGCTTTATTGAACGTTTGAAGTTAGGATATAAATTGAAGTCTAAATTATTTATCCGTTTTGAGGGACATATTTCATCACGGGAGTTGTTTCATTTACTAAATGTCTAACATGTGCTAGTTAGTCTGGGATATTTAAATATCCTATAAAGAAACATATACAACAATAAACCTGCAGATAATTGCACTGATTGTCTCTTAGAAAAGGTTCTGTGCTTGATTATCTGTGTATATAGTAGTGTAGAATTCATAAAACGGTGCCACTTATAACTTTTCGTTAGGCAAACACATCTTTGTTCGATCATTATTTAATGTTTGAGTGCCTTTTGTACAGTTACCTTTACAATAGTGCAACAGGACTATACCTTTTTTGAATATTTAGCAATGAACTGTGAGTATGACTATTTTATTTAAGGTGCAAAGTTAGTTGGCTTAATAGTATTTCCTGATTGCATGACTTATTGAGTACGTTATAGAATATAATCTTCGATATTTGTATCAATAACTTGCATCAGGTCACTCACAAACTGGAAAATGTTTCTTTCTGAAAATTGTATTGTATCCCTCAGAAACATGTATGAAAATCATTCGCACTATAAGTATGTATCGTTGTATATCAATCTACAAGGCTAAGCAAAGTGACATTTATTGCTTTTAAAATTGCTTACCAGATAAACATGTTTTTCCATCTCCTGCCAGGTTAAAGCCAAATGTGCATTGACATATCCTCGACCTTCCGTTAGCTATGCACACCTGCTCACATTCTCCATTCACGTTAAAGCAAGACCCTGTAAAAAGTTAAAAAACTTAAAAATGTGCAGCAAGGATATACAAAATACATGTGTTTCTTATGTGAGTGGGATAGCCGAGCAAGGGAAATGCACTACATGAGTAAGGAATGGACTCACAGGCAGAATGTAGCCATTGGAGAGAAGAATATCCAACATCCAGCTCTGGTTGAGGCTCAGAAAATCTTTCTACCACCCCTTCACATCAAACTAGGTTTGATGAAGAACTTCGTGAAAGCCATTGACCGGACTTTGCCAGCATTCCGATACCTGCATGAAAAATTCCCTCGACTCAGCGAAGCAAAGATTAAAGAAGGAGTTTTTGTGGGTCCTCAGATTCGAGAGCTTTTCAAAGATGACCGGTTCAACAACTTGCTGAAAGGTGACGCGAAACAAGCATGGAATGCTTTTCGCCTAGTTTCTACACACTTCCTCGGAAATGTTAGGGCAGAAAACTATAAGGAACTAGTAGAAGACATGTTGATGAAGTATAAGAAACTTGGCTGCAATATGTCTCTAAAGATTCACTTCCTTCATTCCCATTTGGATTTCTTTCCTAGCAACTGTGGTATTGTTAGTGATGAACACGGCGAACGTTTTCATCAAGATATCGCAACAATGGAACAAAAATACCAAGGAAAATGGTCCACTACAATGCTGGCTGACTACTGCTGGACACTCCTCAGAGATGCTCCCGAACAGCTGTACAAGAGACAGGCGAAGAAACCTAAGATGTAGTCAATGACTTGATTTTTTATAGGTAGGCTATTACAGTTGACCTTTTACTATTGGAATGCATTTCGTTATGTAAACATTAATTTCTTGCAGATTACAAAAAAAAACTAGAGCCAATTTTGCAATTTGACTGTCATATTCGTGTTCATCACATACAAATTGATAAGAATTGACTAATTTTATTACATTTCTATGTTTGACAAGATGCATCGATGCAGACACTCTAATTAGTTTATTAATGGGGTAGATTCTCTACTTCATTTATTTACAATACGTACGACTGTTTGTTGAAGCAATGAACAAATAATCTTCGTAGACAGCTAGATCTCTTATTTGATAATTGTCCATCACGTCGCGCTTAATCTTCGTCAGTGTGTTGTGGTTCGTTTCGTCCGGCTTGCAGTATTTGACAGTGTAGTCAAATGGGTGCGTGCTATCGAGTTCTATCCAATACAGGCACCCATCTGAAACCGTGACTACAGTATCGAAAGGTGCGCAATATAAATGCTTTACGTAGCGATACATATGGCACGTGACTGTGACTATCGCATAAGGCATGCATTATAATACTGTGGGTTATCAAAAAAAGTAGAACTTGTTATTAAACACGCTTGAAAACAAATCGTGTTATAATCGTGTATCACACATTATAGAAGACATTATTTAATAGCATTTAACGCATATTGTTTTTATTTCTAAATAAATTAATCATTTGTCTGCAATTTGTGGATATTGTTGTCCTGGATTTCTCTTTCCAAACATAAAAGGAAAGCTTTAGATACATCTGATATTTTTTTTGTATAAATCAAGACGATTCATGAATTGTAATATTGTGGAATATAAAGTACCAATTAATAGTGCCAACATGGTTCTATCTTTGTATCATATAACAGGGACACTAGGAATCAACGTTTTCCTTTAAGTTTTTATTTAAATCATAGTCTGGACAAATTGAATGAGCAACTACTTTTGCAATCGATGGTGAGCCCTCTTTCCGTAATTAGTTTGTCATGAAGAATTTCCGACTGTTGGTCATTCATAGTGATCCGTACAAGTGAATGATTTTCAAGGTAAAACATATATCTGAAAATTAAACACTTACTCTTAATGAAAAATATAAACGTCCATATCCTATCATACTATTGAAGAAAATGTTGTGTATTATGCGAGTAGAGCTTGACTGTCTTTGAATTCGTTATCATTACAACTTCTTCATAATTGCAATAAAATCTCCTTTTCTATTCATTCATTCAGTTACGAATATCAGCTGCTATGGCTCAGCGATGAAATGCATACTGTCACAGCATGAAGGTCTAATAAATGTTTGAAACGTGACAAAAACCGTTCTGCTGGACTTCGGCTTAAGCTAGACTGTTTAAGCTTTCTAGTTGTGTCTTAAAACATTTGCGCAATAACACATCAATAATTGATCATGAAATAGACCAATATGGTCTACATACCCTTCTGAAGGATCGACTACCAGACCGTTTGATCGGTGTAACCCATCACAAAGGCCAATGTGCTTTCCGTCAGGTGATAGAACACTGATGTAAAAACCAACTTTATCCATATCAATCCCTGTGTAGTAAATATTCCCAGTTGAATAGTCCACATCAATAAATTATATTTGGCCCGCTGAAAAAGATTATGTTCGTTGACCTCAAAGTGCGTCTTATCTTTTAAATGATTTCCAATAATGTTTGCTATCTCGAGCATTAACTTGTGTACATTGCTAAAATTGATACTTCGGGTTGCAACCCCACCTATCAAATCTGCACTTTCATTTGTGATATAAGTAGTACGACCGTATAAGTACCTGACATTTATTATTTACGGGACTTATGTAAAATGGTTCATGTAATGACAAGCAAGGACAGGCATTGAGTTAGGTTCGATCAAAGTGTATACAATACACTAAATGCTTTATTGAACGTTTGAAGTTAGGATATAAATTGAAGTCTAATTTATTTATCCGTTTTGAGGGACATATTTCATCACGGGAGTTGTTTCATTTACTAAATGTCTAACATGTGCTAGTTAGTCTGGGATATTTAAATATCCTATAAAGAAACATATACAACAATAAACCTGCAGATAATTGCACTGATTGTCTCTTAGAAAAGGTTCTGTGCTTGATTATCTGTGTATATAGTAGTGTAGAATTCATAAAACGGTGCCACTTATAACTTTTCGTTAGGCAAACACATCTTTGTTCGATCATTATTTAATGTTTGAGTGCCTTTTGTACAGTTACCTTTACAATAGTGCAACAGGACTATACCTTTTTTGAATATTTAGCAATGAACTGTGAGTATGACTACTTTATTTAAGGTGCAAAGTTAGTTGGCTTAATAGTATTTCCTGATTGCATGACTTATTGAGTACGTTATAGAATATAATCTTCGATATTTGTATCAATAACTTGCATCAGGTCACTCACAAACTGGAAAATGTTTCTTTCTGAAAATTGTATTGTATCCCTCAGAAACATGTATGAAAATCATTCGCACTATAAGTATGTATCGTTGTATATCAATCTACAAGGCTAAGCAAAGTGACATTTATTGCTTTTAAAATTGCTTACCAGATAAACATGTTTTTCCATCTCCTGCCAGGTTAAAGCCAAATGTGCATTGACATATCCTCGACCTTCCGTTAGCTATGCACACCTGCTCACATTCTCCATTCACGTTAAAGCAAGACCCTGTAAAAAGTTAAAAAACTTAAAAATGTGCAGCAAGGATATACAAAATACATGTGTTTCTTATGTGAGTGGGATAGCCGAGCAAGGGAAATGCACTACATGAGTAAGGAATGGACTCACAGGCAGAATGTAGCCATTGGAGAGAAGAATATCCAACATCCAGCTCTGGTTGAGGCTCAGAAAATCTTGCTACCACCCCTTCACATCAAACTAGGTTTGATGAAGAACTTCGTGAAAGCCATTGACCGGACTTTGCCAGCATTCCGATACCTGCATGAAAAATTCCCTCGACTCAGCGAAGCAAAGATTAAAGAAGGAGTTTTTGTGGGTCCTCAGATTCGAGAGCTTTTCAAAGATGACCGGTTCAACAACTTGCTGAAAGGTGACGCGAAACAAGCATGGAATGCTTTTCGCCTAGTTTCTACAAACTTCCTCGGAAATGTTAGGGCAGAAAACTATAAGGAACTAGTAGAAGACATGTTGATGAAGTATAAGAAACTTGGCTGCAATATGTCTCTAAAGATTCACTTCCTTCATTCCCATTTGGATTTCTTTCCTAGCAACTGTGGTATTGTTAGTGATGAACACGGCGAACGTTTTCATCAAGATATCGCAACAATGGAACAAAAATACCAAGGAAAATGGTCCACTACAATGCTGGCTGACTACTGCTGGACACTCCTCAGAGATGCTCCCGAACAGCTGTACAAGAGACAGGCGAAGAAACCTAAGATGTAGTCAATGACTTGATTTTTTATAGGTAGGCTATTACAGTTCACCTTTTACTATTGGAATGCATTTCGTTATGTAAACATTAATTTCTTGCAGATTACAAAAAAAAACTAGAGCCAATTTTGCAATTTGACTGTCATATTCGTGTTCATCACATACAAATTGATAAGAATTGACTAATTTTATTACATTTCTATGTTTGACAAGATGCATCGATGCAGACACTCTAATTAGTTTATTAATGGGGTAGATTCTCTACTTCATTTATTTACAATACGTACGACTGTTTGTTGAAGCAATGAACAAATAATCTTCGTAGACAGCTAGATCTCTTATTTGATAATTGTCCATCACGTCGCGCTTAATCTTCGTCAGTGTGTTGTGGTTCGTTCCGTCCGGCTTGCAGTATTTGACAGTGTAGTCAAATGGGTGCGTGCTATCGAGTTCTATCCAATACAGGCACCCATCTGAAACCGTGACTACAGTATCGAAAGGTGCGCAATATAAATGCTTTACGTAGCGATACATATGGCACGTGACTGTGACTATCGCATAAGGCATGCATTATAATACTGTGGGTTATCAAAAAAAGTAGAACTTGTTATTAAACACGCTTGAAAACAAATCGTGTTATAATCGTGTATCACACATTATAGAAGACATTATTTAATAGCATTTAACGCATATTGTTTTTATTTCTAAATAAATTAATCATTTGTCTGCAATTTGTGGATATTGTTGTCCTGGATTTCTCTTTCCAAACATAAAAGGAAAGCTTTAGATACATCTGATATTTTTTTTGTATAAATCAAGACGATTCATGAATTGTAATATTGTGGAATATAAAGTACCAATTAATAGTGCCAACATGGTTCTATCTTTGTATCATATAACAGGGACACTAGGAATCAACGTTTTCCTTTAAGTTTTTATTTAAATCATAGTCTGGACAAATTGAATGAGCAACTACTTTTGCAATCGATGGTGAGCCCTCTTTCCGTAATTAGTTTGTCATGAAGAATTTCCGACTGTTGGCCATTCATAGTGATCCGTACAAGTGAATGATTTTCAAGGTAAAACATATATCTGAAAATTAAACACTTACTCTTAATGAAAAATATAAACGTCCATATCCTATCATACTATTGAAGAAAATGTTGTGTATTATGCGAGTAGAGCTTGACTGTCTTTGAATTCGTTATCATTACAACTTCTTCATAATTGCAATAAAATCTCCTTTTCTATTCATTCATTCAGTTACGAATATCAGCTGCTATGGCTCAGCAATGAAATGCATACTGTCACAGCATGAAGGTCTAATAAATGTTTGAAACGTGACAAAAACCGTTCTGCTGGACTTCGGCTTAAGCTAGACTGTTTAAGCTTTCTAGTTGTGTCTTAAAACATTTGCGCAATAACACATCAATAATTGATCATGAAATAGACCAATATGGTCTACATACCCTTCTGAAGGATCGACTACCAGACCGTTTGATCGGTGTAACCCATCACAAAGGCCAATGTGCTTTCCGTCAGGTGATAGAACACTGATGTAAAAACCAACTTTATCCATATCAATCCCTGTGTAGTAAATATTCCCAGTTGAATAGTCCACATCAATAAATTATATTTGGCCCGCTGAAAAAGATTATGTTCGTTGACCTCAAAGTGCGTCTTATCTTTTAAATGATTTCCAATAATGTTTGCTATCTCGAGCATTAACTTGTGTACATTGCTAAAATTGATACTTCGGGTTGCAACCCCACCTATCAAATCTGCACTTTCATTTGTGATATAAGTAGTACGACCGTGTAAGTACCTGACATTTATTTTTTACGGGACTTATGTAAAATGGTTCATGTAATGACAAGCAAGGACAGGCATTGAGTTAGGTTCGATCAAAGTGTATACAATACACTAAATGCTTTATTGAACGTTTGAAGTTAGGATATAAATTGAAGTCTAATTTATTTATCCGTTTTGAGGGACATATTTCATCACGAGAGTTGTTTCATTTACTAAATGTCTAACATGTGCTAGTTAGTCTGGGATATTTAAATATCCTATAAAGAAACATATACAACAATAAACCTGCAGATAATTGCACTGATTGTCTCTTAGAAAAGGTTCTGTGCTTGATTATCTGTGTATATAGTAGTGTAGAATTCATAAAACGGTGCCACTTATGACTTTTCGTTAGGCAAACACATCTTTGTTCGATCATTATTTAATGTTTGAGTGCCTTTTGTACAGTTACCTTTACAATAGTGCAACAGGACTATACCTTTTTTGAATATTTAGCAATGAACTGTGAGTATGACTACTTTATTTAAGGTGCAAAGTTAGTTGGCTTAATAGTATTTCCTGATTGCATGACTTATTGAGTACGTTATAGAATATAATCTTCGATATTTGTATCAATAACTTGCATCAGGTCACTCACAAACTGGAAAATGTTTCTTTCTGAAAATTGTATTGTATCCCTCAGAAACATGTATGAAAATCATTCGCACTATAAGTATGTATCGTTGTATATCAATCTACAAGGCTAAGCAAAGTGACATTTATTGCTTTTAAAATTGCTTACCAGATAAACATATTTTTCCATCTCCTGCCAGGTTAAAGCCAAATGTGCATTGACATATCCTCGACCTTCCGTTAGCTATGCACACCTGCTCACATTCTCCATTCACGTTAAAGCAAGACCCTGTAAAAAGTTAAAAAACTTAAAAATGTGCAGCAAGGATATACAAAATACATGTGTTTCTTATGTGAGTGGGATAGCCGAGCAAGGGAAATGCACTACATGAGTAAGGAATGGACTCACAGGCAGAATGTAGCCATTGGAGAGAAGAATATCCAACACCCAGCTCTGGTTGAGGCTCAGAAAATCTTGCTACCACGCCTTCACATCAAACTAGGTTTGATGAAGAACTTCGTGAAAGCCATTGACCGGACTTTGCCAGCATTCCGATACCTGCATGAAAAATTCCCTCGACTCAGCGAAGCAAAGATTAAAGAAGGAGTTTTTGTGGGTCCTCAGATTCGAGAGCTTTTCAAAGATGACCGGTTCAACAACTTGCTGAAAGGTGACGCGAAACAAGCATGGAATGCTTTTCGCCTAGTTTCTACAAACTTCCTCGGAAATGTTAGGGCAGAAAACTATAAGGAACTAGTAGAAGACATGTTGATGAAGTATAAGAAACTTGGCTGCAATATGTCTCTAAAGATTCACTTCCTTCATTCCCATTTGGATTTCTTTCCTAGCAACTGTGGTATTGTTAGTGATGAACACGGCGAACGTTTTCATCAAGATATCGCAACAATGGAACAAAAATACCAAGGAAAATGGTCCACTACAATGCTGGCTGACTACTGCTGGACACTCCTCAGAGATGCTCCCGAACAGCTGTACAAGAGACAGGCGAAGAAACCTAAGATGTAGTCAATGACTTGATTTTTTATAGGTAGGCTATTACAGTTGACCTTTTATAATTGGAATGCATTTCGTTATGTAAACATTAATTTCTTGCAGATTACAAAACAAACTAGAGCCAATTTTGCAATTTGACTGTCATATTCGTGTTCATCACATACAAATTGATAAGAATTGACTAATTTTATTTCAGTAACATGACTTTTGTAAAAATTTGTTGTCCAGTGTATTGTGCCTAATTTCTGTAGAGTCTATTGTCGTACCAACATGATAACAAATTGTCTTGTTGTTCTGAATATAAACGTTTATGTGTTTGTGTCAAAAAAAAAGTGTTTTTGGGGTGCATGTATGTATACATTTGTGTCAACTTCGTGTGGAAATCAACTAAAGAATAATAAGTTGGACCAGGTACATTTGATCCGATTGCAAACAACAGAGATGAAGGATTGCCATCGGATCACATGGGTGGTTGCTTGCTCTACGCGGTAATCCATGTACATATCAAGGACTAGGATGAGCTGGTTATCTATGGAAGATGAAACTTTGACGCAAAAATGTCATGCTGATACAATGTATCCAAAGTTCATGAACGGACATCAAATGGAACATAATAATTTCTAACCATACGTTCCTCTATAAATGTTACTTTTCTTGTACATTCACGAAAAGGTAATTCAAAAAGAATTTCCCACGAGTGATGAATAACTGTAATGACACTTTTAAGTATTCCCCCCCCCCATAAATTTAATACTTTTTGTGTGTTTGAAATTGTGACCAAAAAGTGATTAAACTGAAGTAATATTTTAACGAAACATTCTAGGAATTTGAGAGCCACATTGAATTTATTAATAGCCTTTTCTGATATTGGTCATAGCTGAGCGATTTCCATTGCGTTAAATACTCAGCTTTTAGGACGACGTGGAGATTACTTCCATCCATTTTGGAAG
Source organism: Unio delphinus (assembly GCA_029339505.1). Classification (NCBI taxonomy): domain Eukaryota; kingdom Metazoa; phylum Mollusca; class Bivalvia; order Unionida; family Unionidae; genus Unio; species Unio delphinus. Next base: position 1,834,489 of record JAQISU010000066.1, read on the forward strand.
ATTCTATTGTGCCTCCGTTCTTGTCAGATATCCAGAACAGCAGGCTGTGAAATGAAACAGAAACAATGATGACATGTTATTTCAGTTAAGTATGTTATTATGATTTATTTAAAATTTAGGTAATATGAAGATAAACATAATACAAAATGTTATGTTCAAGAAGCTGAAAAACCTTTACTAGTAAATACATGAGAAATTATGTCAGTGCCTACAGTTGTACATACGGGTGAGTTCATAAGATATATCAAATATATACGCTTATATGACATTTATCGCATGATGTCGAGTAAGAATTCAATAAGAAGAAGTTTCATCAGTTATTCACAATTTGCGCCAAATGTTTTCCCTTTCAACGTTGTCTTATTAAAGTTTTTGTTGTAGCAATATGCTGTATGGATATCCAAATCCAAACCTTTCAATGACACACACCTCTATAATAAATATAGATAAACAATACCGGCTGTGGGGCAAAATTAGGATATCGAGTGGATTTGTAAGACCTTCTTGGAATACTTCGACATGACCAGACACTTTAGACATCCTCCTAATTATGCCACTGTCCACATCAGTCTAGTAGAGGTCTCTACCGTAACCATCCCATGCCATGCTTTAAAACACAGAATTGGTAAAACAAAATTCTTTATTATTATTATCATTTACTATATTATTATCGTTGTCGTTTAATTCAAATATGAATTTTTCATTTGTCATCGTTAGTGTAATCAAATATGTCCTAGTTGTCAAATAATTGAATAGTATTATTTCCACCTTCATCCTGTCTATGCCATCATCGATCATGAGATGTTGTAACCATTATTGTAACAATCGAACCGCATTTTCGATCATAACCAGTAATAGTTTGACGTTTGTTGAAGGTACACCTTTCTAAACGCTTAGTTATCATGCCAACACCGTTTAAGTGTGTGGTCTTGTATTGTTTTAAGATGTAATCAAGCGAATGTATATATAATTTATTGTAATTGAACTTTGTAGTAGCATCATGTAGTACTGGACAACAACATTCCCAAATTTATGTCCACTTATCTACGTGAAAAAAGAATGAACATGTTGGTTTTAATACTAATTGCATGGCTTGGGATAAAGAATATAAGCCGATTGACTAATCAATAAAGATCAAGAGCTTTTTGAGATAAACACGTGTAAGGTGATTTCACGTGAGTAATTCCCCATATTAAAACTACTTTATTTTTTATTACAGTGACCTTTCAGTTATATAAGTGAAATGTGCCACGTAATATGGATGAAGCAACCTCACATAGAAAGTGGATACATATCTATCTATCTATCTATTTATTTATATATATATATATATATATATATATATATATATATATATATATATATATATATATATATATATATATATGAAACGACTTGGAACTTGAGAAAGTAAACATATGGCAGACGAATTTTCAGATAATTTTAACATTTTAGAACTAATTTGGAGTATCATCAGTCTCTTTAGCATCCGTAGAATTTGTATGACGTCCACATGTTCATACACTACATTGGCTAATAATTCACAGGATGCATATTGTTTGCGACTTGTGTGCAAACGTTAGCAGAGTTTATGTGTAATATAGTCTCTGACTCACACAGAAACGTAAAAGGCAAAATAACTAATTCGCTGAGGCATAAAGAGATTATATCCTAAGGTAATAAAAAATCGTTTAATTTAGTTAATCTATACCACTGATTGTTCCATATAATTCAGTAAGTTGATGCAATTCAGAATTATCTACGCTTGTTCAGTAAATAGCACTGTCATTAGCGATCATAATGCTTATCTGATCCATGTTCATAACCACGTATTTAGTGCCAGTACTTTCTAGTACACAGACTGGGTCAAAAACAAAATTTGAGAGAACTCTAATATCAACAACACAAATACTGCTGTCATTAATATATACCAGTCCGCGATGAAAGTATTTGCTAATCACTGAAATGAAAGGATATGATTATTAGTTAAATGTAGTTGAAGGTTAAAAAGGTTAATTTACTTTTCGTATTATAATCATCTCAAAGGGTACTATTTTTATATTTAATCACAGCAAGGACATTCACTATTAATTACTTTATTTATAAGGAACACACGTTCAGGATAACGTTTTAAAAGACTCGCCCTCAATAGGAAGATGTTTATTAACATTCATGATATTGCATTCTACTTTCAGTATGTGTCTCGTAAAACATATGAATTTGAGATGTATTACCAGTGCATCGTCGTACTTAACATTTGTTATTGTTGCCATTTGATATTGTCAAAGCAAGAATATATAATGTACACACTAACCTACGTTAAGTTTACATTTATATTCTGCTTGGAGTATATGATAAAACTATATTGTTTTAACAATGCAAATGTCTATTATAAGAAAAAGCAAGTCTTTCATTTATATTTACACAAATCCATTGACACGCAAATATGACACAATATTTCATTGATCTATGTTATACATATCCTGTACAAAACGCGCCTTTACAGGTATCATGGATATTTTTCTTTAGAAACGAAACAACAAACAGTGAACTTAATATATAATGCAAACACTCATCTGATAATAAAATGATTAGCTTGGACAGACAGAGAACGATGGTTCGGCAGTTAGTTTTTGTATATTTACATGAACATTTCTTCATGTCTTGGTTGAGACTGTATCCGTCTTTACAAGTGCATACGGCACCATGCTTCCCCGTCAGACAGATATGTTCACAACCGTAGTTCAGACAGTGATCTAGAGGATGACATAAAAGCAGGGTTCAAGGTTAAGTGTCTTAATGCACAACAAGTTTTAGCCACATAAATGGATTTAAAACGGATGGTTGGTGAGAGACAGAGAAAGCCAGCCACAGAGAGAGAGAGAAAGAGAGAGAGAGAGAGAGAGAGAGAGAGAGAGAGAGAGAGAGAGAGAGAGAGAGAGTGAGAGAGAGAGAGAGAGAGAGAGATAAAGTGTGTCACAAGCGTGAAAGAGTAGATACAATTCTGTCAAACTATTTGCTATGTAGAAACATCAGAATATATTTAACAGAGAATGTCCAATATATTTAAGTTCCAAATCCTTTGTTTTGTTTGACGAAACGGGTGGATAAGTATCACTGATTTTCCACATGATTGTAAGTAAACTATACATCTATTTCGCAATTGTTTAAGACAGTCCATCCTTGCAATATAGTTAGTCGAAAAATTTTTCTTTTATTCCGATTGTTTCCGAAAACACTACATTCCGACATGGATCAATTTTGTGCGCCATTATGAATGATATGTTTAACAAATTATGTATCATTCATTCTGGTTTGGTGAACATGATGTTAAATCTTGATTGAATTTTGATTTAAGTTGAGCATACTTATATATTTAATCTATTTATTGGAATGTAGAATTTGTGTTGTTGTTTTGGAATTACACGCAAAAATCGAAAATTTCAAAAAAATACATTCGAAGACAGTCATTCATTAATTTATGTTATATATAATTTTTTCACGACTGTTTCAATTCATTCAAAACATTGAATACGTTGGGCTCTGTTATAACTTATTTATGGAATTAACAATAAGCTACGTTTCTCCTAAATTTTCATGTTGTAGATTCAAAAGGTAAATGCTTTTGTGCCATTGTGCTCTAACTGCTTATTTAACATATTGCGCCAAAAAAAGTCTTATAATTACAAACATACTAACCTGTGACAGGTGAGGGCTGAATGTCATTATGGAAGACAGCTACTGCATTCAATTCTATGACGTATCTGTGAACAATCTCCATTAATTCATGCCCATTCTTTTTATTAATGACAAACAGCTGATGATTGTTCTATTCAACCACATACAAATAATCCTGGAAACAAACAGGTGCGTTATTTGAGGAAAAACGTTGTATAATAATATTCTATTGTTTTGGATGGAAATGGTAACACAAAGGTAGTCTTTAAAGCTGCTTCAAGTTCATATTGAATTCTGAACATCACTTTATAATTAGAATAGCTAGGATATTAGTCTTACTTTTTTTGTATATTTGAATTGAAGGACTAAATGAATGTAACGACCCCACTAAGCTTGAACAAATGATTAAACTCGTATATGACATTATGTTCCGAGTTTTCACTCGGGTATCAACCTATGTTTAGGTTATATAGTTAAATGTATTACATTTTTATTCATCAGAGAAATACTGTCATGTTTGTCTAGTGCATATTAGAAGGTGTTCATCTCATAATATTCTACAGGTAGATGAATATTAACTTGAAGCTATGTTTATGTACACTCACAAAATATAGACACAACGAATTTTTAACATGATGAGTCATATTACATGTCAAGGAATGCTGTTCATCATCTACTTAAAGGTTGTTAAGCATAAAACCATTTTACTTATAGAAAGAAGATTAGAAAACAATCGTTTTCCTTTGGACAAACTGACATTTGGTGAAGGTAGTTATCCTACAGCCACCAACGTTAAACATCATTATACCTGCTGATAACCTTTCTGACATATTATGAGATTTGTTCTACCATATACTAAGTTCTCAGGAACAATCGATATTAATTACCTTATAAACAGTTATATTAAAAAAGTTTTTAAATAGATTTCCTTTCACGATTTTCCTATCCACGCCCTCGTAGGTGATAGTTTCCACGGTCGAACGATGGGCGTCAACGAAGTATAGACGTCGGTCTTCGTTATCAGCTGCCATACCGTATGGCATCAGTATCTTGGAAAATAGCAGGGACATCCGGTTCCCACCCGATAAACTGGACACCTCAATCTTTGTAAAAGTTCCAACATCACTCCAGAATAGTAGGCTTTTGTAGAAGCATAAACAGATTTAGCCATTCAGTCCGGTTTGTTCGTATTGTATTGTACATGAAGATATTGCATTACCGATGGGACTGTCTATACAACTTTTTCACGACTGTGTATTTAAGTGAACATCTCTTAAAAAGATATTCGATAACTTCGATTGGCCTGGGCAAAAGCATATTTTAATGCATGTATAGTATAGTTAAGAATTTTAAAATGCAATTCGCCATCTATATGGTACATTTTGACTTTCATATATGGAATAAATTTCTCTCTGTATGTATGGTATGATTAGCCATTGACAATTTCCGATCGGTCAACTGGTTTAATTTATTGAGAAATTTGCGATAGAGAAACGCTTGCCGTAGGGCTGTACGGGTGTATATGTATACGCTGGTACAACTGGACATTCATTTCATTTTATTTCATATGATCTTGTTTTAAAATTAGTATGCACTTGTGTTTAATGTTGTGTTTACCTATACTTGTATTGGAAGCAATTGTTTCGATTAATTATTGGAAGTACATAGTGCTCATTAAAATTAAATGTTATTCTAGGAATATTGCAAATTTCCGAAACGAGTTTTGGACAAAAACATCGTAATACACCAGGCATGTTGGCACACCATTATTTTTGAGAATCACGAAACACTGGAGATATTTTGACTTGTTTAAATCTTTGTAATGATAGCTTGGACATTTTATAATATTTTAACTTCCTCTTAAAGGAAAATTTTATAATATACAGATAATATTATTTTTACAAATTTACAACATATTCAGTTTTAATTATATCGTTTACTTCATTTACAACCACATATATAAAGATAGTACCAACTGCTCAAATCAATATATTTGTTATTTGCTATGGTAGTGCTATATTGTACAAGTTGTTCGAGTTCAGTTGTGCTCGAGGTCTCTGTGTTACTCTAATGGGTTGGATTGATTTGTTTTATTCTTTGTGGAGTGCAAATGTGTTAGGAGTTATGTATGTAATGCCATTTAGCTAGCTATAAAAGCTATGTTATACTCATTGTGATAATAAGCAATAACCTCAATACATAAGTTCATCAATACAATTCAAAATAATATGTTTTCTCAGTTTGAATGACAGATGTATGGACGCTAGGAGATGTATTGTAGTTGATGTCTTCCGTTTAAATGTACAAATTTAAAGATTCTATTCCGACAAAAATTACATTGAAAGATTCTTTGATTAAACGGTGTTACAGTTGTTGTCAATATTTATTGTAACGTCTTGTATTTACTAAACAATGAAGCATTTGCAATTACATATTTCAGCTGGCTACGCAAATCTTTCTTTAATTCCGCAAATAACCCAATACGGACATTCATTTTGACATGACTAACTATTTAAGAAGCATTAAAAACTATTTTACGTTGTAAATGATCATTAACTAAGAACAAACCCAACAAAATTCGCTAGGAGTTATCTTTGATTTAAATACCACAATGACAATCAGTGATTATAATAGATATCAGTCCTGACAAAACAATGATTTATGAAAATCAAGCATAACAAAGTATCACACTAACCTTTACATTATTTAAAAAATGTAATGTAAGTTAAGTCGAACACAAAATATTCGGAGGAACTGTCGGATTTATTTTTATTGATACACAATACTATTACAAATCCTCATATTATTATTAATCAAAATATATCAATGTTTAATCGTTTTCAAACATGGTTGCCATTTAACAGTTACAGCACAACTCTGCTTAGCTTTGAAGGCTTAAGTTATAAATGATTCGCTTTCTCTCAACCTGTTTTCCTAAATTTGTCCTTCGATTAAAGCTCAGCAGTTGTGCTAATGGACAACACGACTTTTCATTGTAACAACGGTTTATCGATACCTTCTTATCATTAGTAACCCCTAAATCATTAAAGGTTCTGTATCTATATAGCAGCTTCTCAGCCTGGTACACAATCATTCATTTTCTCTCGACTTATTGTATTGAGACGTATCACACATACTGCATTGTGTTTGAACCCATTGTTTTTGTGTCGTAAACCTTTTAATCTGTTCTAAACTCAAATAATAATTATTAAAAATAAAAATTTCCGAATTATTGCCCCCCTCACTCTCTCTCTCTCTCTCTCTAACTCTCTCTCTCTCTCTCTCTCTCTCTGGATTAGCATACCTAGAAAAGTCATAAAAATAGGAGCAGTTTGGATCTTAGCTTGTGTCATACGATGATGTCTCTGAACTTGTGAATGATGGTAATGTTATTTAAACCGTCAAAAAGCAGGAGGAGGAGGAGAGTAAGTATTGTATAGTCCTTGGAAATTTTAATTAAAATAGAATGTATGACTTACATAAACTCTCAATATATTAAAGCAGTTTAATTACCTCTTGTGGGTTGTGCTTTAAATAAATACCTGTGTGTTTTAGCTTTTTATTGTCTTACAAATCAATATTTTTAATTTAATAGATCTTTGCTTTATATATATAAATCAGTTAAAAAAGTAAATGTTAGGGACCAAAAATACGTTATAAATGCTAAATATACATGATTTGTACTTATGATTCATACGCATCCAGAGCAAGGCCACAAGGTTCCTCTAGATTTTCATCAATTAGAACACGAAACATGGAAGTGTCGTTGGCTAAAAGTGATTGAACCATTATCCACTTGAAGATTGGATCTGTCCAGTAAATGTTATGACTGACCCAATCAGCTACTAATTTTAGAAAAGCATCAGAAAGTCCTATATGTAGAGTGGTCCATTTGTTCTTCGCAGAGGAGCCATTATACTAGTTGGGGTTCTTTAGTATTTGTTTTGCTTTGGTATCGTAAAAGTATGCCTGCTTTAATGTATTGTCTATTTCAACACTGAGAAATTAAAATTAGTTGAAAAGTTATTTGACCAGATGGGACGCCGGCTGAGATAACCGTCTTTCTCATTTGCCGTTTAAATGACATCGGTGGCTGGCCTGTTGTTAATCTTGATACACGTAACAATCAAGCCACGTTCATTCGCTGGAACGGAATATATTCAATGTCAGTTTTAAGTAAAAAAGTACGGATTATGCAAGTGATCAATGCCAATACGTTATTAACAAGGATCACAATAGGCTAAATTCTAAACAAATATGTATAATTTTGTTTTGAACGGATGAAAAGGGTGTACTGCAACAAAAATAGATTCACAGGACTGAAACAAATGTTTAGCATCTTGATATCGTAAAACTGTATAAAAAGTGTGATAATTGGCGATCTTAGGCATATGTTGATTTGTATCGAAATACTAGTAAGTACGCAGGCAACGATATATGCAGGTAAACTCAACAGTGCTACATTATGTGTTGTCGACAATATCATGGGAATGCAGATACATTCTTGATGTAAAGGATGACGTTATTGATTACGTTACGTGTTCCTTCACTACATATGCATTTTCTGATGAGAACGTTAATACCAATAAATTAACAAATATACATATATACAAATAAATGTATTGTCAAACACAACTTTTCAAAGGTTCATGTAGTCCTTCATTCCATTTGGGTTATGAGGAATAAGCGTCAACCCTGGTGTTAATTGGGACTTTGTGAAAGCTAACGCCACATTTAGAGTGAATACCCAAGTGTGCTTGCCTGCATTAATTCACGCATACATACATACATACATACATACATACATACATACATACATACATACATACAAACATACATACATACATACATACATACACACACACACACACACACACACATACATACATACATACATACATACATACATACATACATACATACATACATACATACATACATACATACATACATACATACATACATACACACGTACGTACGTACATACAAGATTTGCAATCATTTCAATGGCCATGAATCAAATCTAATATTTCTAGATCTTGTGTTTCTAAATTCTATGAACACCCAGCCAGAAGATATATAATGTTTGCCTGCATCCATTGCATTTGTGAAACATTTATCAGAGTAAGGACGATTATGTCGCTCATATATCCAAAACCAATTCAGGCAGATAATACATGTCGATAGTACTGTATTTGTACACAAGGTGACTATTACAATTATTTGAGAAATATAAATATTCTAACCATACTGGCTTGATAACTATTCATACAGATGCTGGCAATCCGATGATTGTTTAATATGACATAAGGTCAGATTGTATACCTGTCTTTATTCAGCATGTGATTTCTGACTTAGCCGTTGATGAGTTTAAATCTTCTGCATGACAAGCTCAGTAATATGGAGACATACAATTATTTGACCACATCTTGAATAGTATGATTTGCTTTTAGTCCTTTTTATATTACATTATTCACATACTCTCACTTCGAATTAAAATATTGTTTTAATATTAGATTCAAAAAGCATATCCTATGAATATGTCCCTGTGTTCAAATATAAGTTGTTAAAGGCCACTGGAGATCAAAGTACTAATATTTCTTCTACTTATTCAAATTTGTTTAGACATTATCAGACTTAAGAGTGGGAGCAAACCTGATAGTAACAGTAAGAACTGTTGTAGTGGCAGTAAAAGATGTGGTAGCAGCAATAACTGTAAGAGTATTAGAAGCAAGGGTAGCGGCAGATGCAAAATGAGGAGATGTTTTATAGACAAGGAAACATTAGCAGTTGTAGGAACAATCGTAAAGTCATTATGAGAATGCTGAAGATTAATATGATGCGTATTATGAAGATACTAGTGTTAGTACTGTTTTGTTTTTATTTAAATTGCGATGATAATGCTGATACTATGAAACCACAAAAAGGAAAGAAAGTGTTCATGAAAGGCAACATTTACATGGCTTGCATAGACAGTTTAAAATCTTCGTACTGTTGTTGCACACATCATTGTTGTCATCGGCACAGAATAAGCCAGCAGGACATTCACTACAATAAAGAAAACCGTACATTGTCATGAGCACAACCAATATGTTTATGTTTCTTTAAGAATCGACTTTTCAAAAACTCTAACGTAGATGACATTTGTCTACCGAACTCCCTAGGCATGAACATCATTGGAAAGCTTATTATGTCTGATTCACGATCATGTGTGATATGATGAGGGCACATGCACTACAGTCAGCATCGCAGTAAACGTTCAGATTATTGAGCACTCCCTATTTTCAATTTATGTAAATAATACATGGTGAAGAGATAAATCAATTTGATTTGAGATGATTTGTTTATTTAAAGATTATCAAAACCTTGTGTTTCACCAATGTTTCGCAATTCAATTTTCTGGCACTTATGGTGTTGCGATACCTATGGACATTACTCTGCAATTCAATTTACCAATCGGCTCAATGTTGCATGTTTGGACATGTAATAAACTCTTTATAACTGACTGATCAATGGTGTAAAATGGTCCGTTTAGCTAAAAATGAGTCGGAATCAATAATGCCTCAAGAAATGTGACATCCAAAGGTTCTAAACGAAATGCAGATACATAGACTTAAATATACATATCTGTTTCTACTGTTCCCAATTATTACAAATAAATACCACAGGAGTCTATACGGTAGTAACTATCAGTGTCACACTAATTTGCCTTTGGGTAAATTTGAGAATTTTACTCATACTTTAACTTCTCTGTAGAAGTTACACCTTGTAAGGTCATATATATATATATATATATATATATAAGGTTTCCTTGATAGTCTAGTGACTTTTTGACTGGACTGAAAAACTCTCTATACATAACATATTGTCACTGCTGGTATCATTTTATTTACATCTTGCATTATAGTTGGTATTAAGATGAAATAAATGTGTGTTGTGTTCAGTAAGACTCTTTGTGTATAATAATTCAGATGTATCTATCATTTTGTATAGATCCATTTTTGGAATTTTATATTTGAACAATAAGAAAATAACGGATTGGAAAATATTTTGCTATCAAACAAAGTAAATATTTAATATTGGCGATGACGACATGCGTCTATTGCAAAATGCATCTCATATAGCAGATGAAGAAATGTTATAATTAGATTGTGATAGTGCTTTGAATTAAAGAAACATCAAATAAATCATACAACACATTAGGAAGTAGATTAAAGACATGAACAATATGTGTGCCTGTATTACATTGTGTCTTCGTATTTATTCCTAACTATTCAGGTTATACATATTCGACCTTATAAGCACTTGATCCAATTCCGACATCACTGCTGCTTGAGTTCTTATACCGAACATCGTCTTTACTAACTCATGTTATTAATATCTCTCTCATCGGGGAAATTACCATTTTTTTCAAAACACTTAACCATAACGATTTAAAGAATTACCGCCCAGTTTCTAATCTTCCATTCATATCAAAGATCTTAGAAAAGGTTGTTCTAACCCAACGAGTATCTCATCTGAATTGAAACGGTCATTTTTAGCAATGTACAGTTGGCATATCGCCCTTGCCAAAGTACGGAAACTACTCTTCTAAAAGTACTTAATGACATTCACTCTGCTATGGATGGTGGAAAGATTACAGTCCTCGCCCTCCTGGATTTGTCTGCAGCATTTGACACAATAAACCATGATATTTTACTTCACCATCCCCAGCATGTATTTGGCATTCAGAATATAGCCTTACAGTGGTTCAGGTCCTACTTAATCAACAGGACACAACTTATATATGCAAATGGAATACATTCCAGCGCAGTTGACGTATGTTGTGGTGTTCCACAGGCATCTGTTCTTGGACCTGTTCACTTCATTATATACACTTAACCGCTCTCAAGTGTCATAGATCGTCACCCAGTGTCTCACCAATCGTACGCTGATGACACCCAAAAATACAACAATAGCCACCCAGTTGAAGTTGATGCTACCATCCATGGAGAAGAGAGGTTCATTTCTGATGTGAAGTCATAGAAGACAAGAAACAATCTGCAGATGACTGATGATAAAACTGAGACTATTCTGATAACAAAGACTTTCTCATTCACATCCTTTACCTCCGAAATACATATGAACAACACCAAAATTTAATTATCAAAGTCAGTGCAAGACATGGATGTTACTCAAGACAGTACTCTCACATTGCACCAACATGTCATGAACATATGCAAGGCTGCATATCTTGAACTGAGACACAACAGTTCCATTAATAAATATCTTTCGGTTGATGCCATTAAAACACTTGTGTGTTCATTAATTCTTTGAAGACTGGATTATTGTAATTCAATTCTGTCTGGTTCGTTACAATATGTATTCCAGAAACTTCAAAAAGTTAAAAACACAGCTGCACGGATCATATTTAGAGTACCTCGGTCAGAGCATACCTCACCACTGCTCTGCTCCATACGCTGGCTATCAATTCGATACAGAATCAAACACAAAAGTTGTTCTCTGTGCTATGTTTCAATGACATACTCTAGTGCAACATACCTATCCGGACTCACCAATGTGTATACACCAGCAAGATACTTACGCTCTTCGTCTGACAATTTTATACTCATTGTTCCCACTGTGAAAACGAAGACACATGTACAACGTTCTTTTGCATACCAGGACCCGCCGATGTGGAACGAATTGCCCATTGAAATTAGACAAAAGGTCAGTGGTCACGTTTTAGAGTGCTCTTTATAATCACCTTTTTCGACTGCAGTGATAAAGTTAGAGACCTAATAATGTTTTTTTTTTCATATATGTTTTCAGCATGTTTTTATGTTTTCCAATTTCATTGTTTTTGTCATTTGTTTTTTCTGATGGGTAGTTATATCATTATAGATGGTGCAAATGGCTTGGAGCTTCTAATGATTCGGAGCTATCCAAAATCCTCATTATATTATTATCATTATTATTATTATTATTATTATTATTATTATTATTATTATTATTATTATTATTATTATACATATGTGTAGAGTCGTATATTAGTCATACCTTTATGGGAAGTGCCTAATATCGTGTGTATTTGAGTATTGTGATTTGTGCGCAGTTACATACGATTATCTTAATATATAAGTAAACTAACACATGAACGTACACAAGAACTTAAATAGGCTTACCTTTTCTGACACTTAGAGTCAATGATGTTAGCGTTATACCTTTTCAGGGTCAAGAAAACACGAAGGCATATGCAGGAATATTGATGTTCTGAAATAAAGAGTATCATCATGTAAACGTAAATACAAGTTCCCCGTAGTTTCGGTAAGTGTTAGAGTACAATTGAATCTTTACGAAGAGAAAGACCTCAACCTTTGACTTTTTGAGGTTAGAAAATGACATATAATTTAAGATCAAAAATGTGGTGCATCTCTTTTAATTAAAATAGCGCATATGTGCTCTCACCTATTACCAGTGTTACTACCCGCTCTACAACAAGTATAATTGTATACGGAAGCACAGTGGCAAGCTACGTTTCGATACACGTCTAACTTGGTATACAAAAATGTTGAATTTCTATCTCGATCAACGGCTTATATAGCCATATCAAACATTGCTGCCTTGGGACAAATTGTTTGTGTTATTGGAAGCGTTCAATATTATGTTAAATGGTAGGTCTCAGGATAGGCTAATCCTACACAAAAACAATATGCAGAGAAACAACATATAATAAAGATTTAAATCAACTCGAACACAGTTTGACCACTTGAGCATATATACAGTGAATAAATAACCTTTCAATAAACTTTCTTATCTTGGAGGATTCGTATTTAGACATGTTCACCGTCAGAAATTGCATTTGGAAATCAAATATTAAAACATTTTAAAACTAAGTAGTTCCTAAACTTTTGGTCTTGAAATGGTGTCACGTAAGGAAAATACAAATGTCGTAGAAATCGAATGTTTTAAAACAAAATGTTTGTCGTTACACTTTCGTGTGGTTAATCATCAAATGTCAGTGTGGAACATCAGGTGATACAATCAATGTTTTAATGTCGAAGAAATATTATTTCGTCCACAAAACTAAATGTGTTTACCGGAAGTCAGTGAAATGTTACACATTATAAATAACAAAAATGAGGACAAAGTTGACTATGGAGAGCGGCTATCCTATGATATTCAAATATACGTGTGTTGTTGTTATTGCTGAGTAAATTGCCATAATAGGTTAAGTTAAGATATATTCTACAATGGACGCAGTTTTCTTGATATTTTATCTAAAATCTATTGCTACTGCTACGCTTCATTTCACGTTCCATGTAGGGAACATTTAGGGTATATCATAGTTCCGTTGATAATAATAGAATCGCGTAGTACATTGTTACGATAGCCGTACCTTGTCTGGACAAACAACGTCCAGGTGATATACAATGTTCTTTATCTTTATACTAGTACAACTAATACGCAATCATTGAAAACCTCAGCCTTGGTAATATGTAAACGTTCAGCGGTTGTGGCCTGTGGTGGTATTGCTCCATTTGTATCTACATTAACATTTATATCTAATTATCATCTTAGCGTAATAAATGTTGCTATATGAAGTGGATCATTTGAAGTAACGGTAGTTATCTTGTTTGCATCAACTGAGTCTATGTTGCTGTAAAATATTAATTTGTAACCATAAGCGGGGTAAAGACAAATGTGAATTCTACTTCGCTGATTCTCGCAATCTCTTATGCATCTTTTATTTTCTGTACATATACTTGCCGATCTCTTCCTTTCACAAACTGCATTTTTCTCTTTACTTTCTGGTGCTGGAATTGATGTTTCCTCAAATTTATTTAAAGTTTGCACTTTCATTTGAATTGTATTCATTTCATGGCAGTGCCAGATCGAGACCTAAAAATCAAACTTAAACGATATGTATCCAACACTTTCCTTTTCACAAAATATATAACAAAAAAATATTTCATTATTCTTTTTAAACAACCTGTGATTAAAATGACAGTAGTGTCTGGCCATTTTAGTCTAACAATTATTGTCAAGGATTCTGGCCTTGCATGGGTGCAATTAAAATATTTAATTCTCTCCAATATGGTTAACATTGCAACCATTTGATTGTTTCACTAAATGTTTCCAATCAATTCCGAGATCTAAAGCTAGTTACAAACACTTCCTAAACCAAGGTTAATTTAAATTTCAAAACAGGTTTCTGAAACTATTTTTGAGACATTTATACCCCAAGATGATCTCTCAGCTAATTACGCCAACAGTATGGTCTAAAAGTAAGTATCATACAAGAACACAAATCAACATTCGGGCAAACATTAATACCAAATGTATTTGTTTGTCCTAGAATACAAGGGTCAATTTAAAAAGGAACATATATCGTTGTGAACTAGATTCCCCAAGCACTATTTAAGTTGCAAACAAACACGTTTTAATGTTGAATTAAATGATGATGTGTTTACAGGCATTTGCTTTGTCAAAAATATAATCCACAATATTACTGTCTGATTTGATAAATTAAACTTTATATCCATGAATGTTATTCGGATAATTTTATTTTCCATGCAAGGTATTCGTAAAAGTAACCAAGCTAAACCAAACACTAAAAACATAAAAAGATTGCTTTTGCTTCAGACGTAAAGGCAAGAATGAGTAATGTTTTCATGTAAACAACATTATACAAGGAATACAAAGACACGGTAAGAGAACTGTTGTCATTCTCAAATGTTCATTTCTATAGCATATAATTAATCAACAACGAAAGGTTTGCAAAAACAATTACAGACAGAGCATTTCAAAAGTCAGATATATCAGGTATTTCATAGAGTAATAGTAATGTAATGGACTCATAATAATTCCCATAAATCTTATAACACTGAATTATATTGTTTTTAAACAAAATCGCATATCAGATATATCGTGAACTTGATTTTAAACTCAAAGGTCAATTAAAATTACAAATATAGATGATATGTAATCACGTATATAATTAATTATATGTAAAATGTGTCAGAAACTTGATTTCTGACTTTCTTCTTTGTACTGAATAGAGAATGCCTAATACTAACATATTTTAATATTAGATTTAATATCTTCCATATATTAACGCCATTGAATCATTTTCGTCTTAAGTCCTCTTAAGTGACGTTGATGATGTTTTCTCCACCATCGAATTACATTAACTTTGTGCGCACGCAGTTGCTCAGCTGTAGGCAACTTTAGAGTTAACAACTTCAGAGTTAACAATACATTTAACGACATTCATTTAATACTACCATGCCAACACAACAACACTGACACATGCAGACACAAACATACACGAACATAAACACACAAACACACAGACACACACACACACACACATATATATATATATATATATATATATATATATATATATATATATATATATATATATATATATATATATATATATACAACTATATTAGCCGAATCTTAGACTCGAACCCACGCAGACAGTGGTGAGATGGCAGTGATCCATAACGGAGAGCGCTATAGACCACTCGACCACTCGGGGCTCCTAACTAACTAATATATATATATATATATATATATATATATAGTATGTAGTCTTATGAATAATTCTCCAAAGGCCAGTGTTTGGAGTAATGTCACATTACTCCGATATATAGATAAAACGAAACCTATCCAGTGCCAAGTTGTTTTGGGAAAAATAATATAAATATCTAAGTTTCGTGTGTCTGTACGTTATAGTACTGTATACGACCGGCCACAAAAACATCTTGCTTGTGATGTGATGGCAGCCGTTGTAGAATGGGCACTGGGACCTGGATGCAGGCGATAGTTGTCTTTTCTCGCATAAATGAGATCCTTGGTTCGATAGCAAGCAGAAACCCTTTATGGTGCGAATCATTTATATTGCTTGTTGAGCGTTAGGGTGTCTATATTTGTGGTAATAATGGTCAATAGATTTGTCAACCATAGAGATTTTATATAGTCTTAAGATTAATTGTCCTTAGACCAGTGTTTAGAGTAATGTTACATTTTACATAGTCTTAAGATTAATTGTCCTTAGACCAGTGTTTAGAGTAATGTTACATTTTACATAGTCTTAAGATTAATTGTCCTTAGACATGTGTTTAGAGTAATGTGACATTTTACATAGTCTTATGATTAATTGTCCTTAGACCAGTGTTTAGAGTAATGTGACATTTTACATAGTCTTAAGATTAATTGTCCTTAGACCAGTGTTTAGAGTAATGTGACATTTTACATAGTCTTAAGATTAATTGTCCTTAGACCAGTGTTTAGAGTAATGTGACATTTTACATAGTCTTAAGATTAATTGTCCTTAGACCAGTATTTAGAGTAATGTGACATTACTCCCTTATATAAAAAATCCAAAATAATTATGTTGAAAATATATCACAAATAAACACGGGACAGAACAATAAAATGGATTACCTCCGGATTCTACCGCCAATGCTAGTGATCTGAACATTTAATATACAATAATATAGAAATAATAGATACTAGTATGTTCGTTACTAAACGCATTTGTCATATGGGCCTTAAACTCAGTTACTAATACTCAATATCAATATATTATTCATGATGTAATGCTCATGAATAAATAAATCACGATTCTATTACTCATAATATACTACTCATATACATATCATCAATGTATTATTCATGACATAATACTCATGTACATAACATCAATGTATTATTCATGACATAGTACTCATGTACATATTGTCAGATTACAGGCGGGTTATGAGCGTTATTCGTATAATAGTGTATATGCCCCACTTATCAAAGGGTACGTGTTAGGTCCCACTTTGTCAAGGAGTATTGTACAACATATAATATTAATAATAACAATGACCCCCTCCCCTTTGAAAATCGTTATCCAAGAGAAGACCGCCCTCGATATAATTGCTAATATATAATTAGGTAGAGTAAACTGAGCAGGTATATTGAACAAAGAACTACCATCCCCCATAAAGATAAGCAAACAAACTAATCAATTACATACACAATTATGAAACTTCCTTTCATTAGGAATGCACGCAGTTTAGATATACAAATTTCACCGAATTACAATACGATTTGAAGTAGAATTAAACAAATTAGCTGTTTTATTACTGATAGTTTAAAATCATCATAGGATCGAGTGGTACAATCGAAGTCAGTGTTTGTTCGATTTTCATAACCTTTTATCCATTGATCCTCGTTCACTGTTCGTCATGCACAAATCATCAATGTATCATTTATGATATAACACACATTTTTGTATCATCAATGTATATTTCATGATGTAATAGTCATGTATATATCATCAATGTATCATTCAAGATGTAATAGTCATGTACATATATATCATCAATGTATCATTCATGATGTAATAGTCATGTACATTTATATCATCAATGTATCATTTATGATATGAGAAAAATTTTCATATCATAAATGTATCATTATTGATATTACAATCATATAATTATAATCAATGTGTCACTCATAATATAATGCTTATTCACATAATCGATGTATCAATCATGATGTACTGATCATTTACAAAACATCAATGTAACATTCATTTTTTATGTTCGACTAACTTGATAATTTAGATGACAAAGTTTTCTAAATAAATAGGTTCATGACATTGTCTCATTTTTGGTACTCATCATTGTATTGGTTTGAGTTTCTACGTGTCGTGTGAATTTATTTAGTCAGTAAAGCTATCGTTCCAAGAGGATTTAACTCACTATATTTATACATATGTGTATTTGTCCTATCTTGAATATTCAGCGGGTAAAGTTAAAACATTTTGGTTTTGATATTTGTTCGATAAATCGAACCGTAAGTGTAAAATTATACATACACTGACCTTTTGATTTCCTGTCTTATTTTTATAAGTGAATTAACAAATGATCTACATGTTATTTGCCAAGATTCGTGTTTTTCATCGTTGTTCTGTATAAAGCTTGCACCTTATCTGGGTCATATTCAACTGATGTCTTCATGGATAAATGAATCTCAATGAAGCCCATTTTAATTAATGTATGACCATTTTAAATTGATTTAGAAAGCAAACGAAATCTAGAGTAAACTAGTTTGGCTGTAATGAACACCAGATGATGATCGCCATTATGCGATTAAGGGTGTGGACTATTAACCTATAATAACTGACATACGTTCTATCAAAGAGTTGATTAACCACGGAATTGTCCATAGGACCACTGGAATATTTACGGCAAAATAAGTCAAAAATTGAACAATATATGTGCCTAACAATATTCAAAATGCAGAATAAATTGTCTGCAGGAAAATTATATATATATATATATATATATATTCTAAGTGGTGGAAGATGACCTTGTGTGAAAAAAGAAAACAATAACTCTAAAAAAGGTCCTTTCATGCCTTATATTTAACTTCACCTTCATTTGAACAATGTCCATGAAATACGTGTTGAGTTAGTAACAATTTATCCGTAATCTGACTAGCAAACAATTGATGGACAATGTCAATCTCGGTTCAAGGTTTCACCCCGGTGTCAAAGGTTAATTGTAATAGTCATAATATCTTTGAAAATGTAAGTATTATTTTCAGTATGGCTAGAGATATTTGTGTTTAGAAAATGTGGTTGGTGTTGCCAACAGTATCATTAGAAAGGATGTAGGGTATTTGCATTAAACTTAGTAGTTATGTTGGAAGTAAGTGGGGATTCATTCAGAGACATCTGAAGGAATATTAGATAAGACGATGATGAACGCAGTAGTATCAGCAATAACATTAATAATAATAGAATGGTGAAAATCATATGGCAGTCAATGTAGCTTTATCAATTGATCAGTCAAATTGATACGATATCTGCAATGTGGCACTTTATAATGATGTATATCACTGTTGCATCATGTAACAGATATGTAGCATAATGTTCCAACCAGTCCCATTATCCTGACACCAGACTACCAGAAAAAAAGTTTTGACACTTTAAAACATAAAGTGTTAATTGCACGAATCATAAAGTTCCTAGATTAGAACAAACCTTTTGTGTTGAGGACGTATGCGTCAGACACATGGCTATGTTTTGCTTCCTAAGTATGCAAGAATTAAATTGATTTATAACTTTTCTCTTATTGAGAAGGCGATGTCGAGCCTTAGCGTGGAGGATATGAATATGACTTACCTATATATGTTGGAGGGTGTTACCGTACAAACAAACCATCATCCGCTCAAATACTAGAATAAATACTGCTCAAATACTAGAATAATTAATAGGTTACCAAATCAAGATTATCCACAACGGCATAGGCTTTGCAACAAATTACTTACCATTTCGAGGGCCATAAAATGTAGGTACTGTTTATATATGTAGAGTGTAATTACCAGATCCTCTTTTCAGGATCACAAGTTTCATATTGTATTAACATTATGGTCTGAATTACCATTTGGAACAAACAAATTGGGTTTGATTTCAATTTTATAACAAGACCCCTTTGATGGTGACACAAATAAAATATTTAAGGACAAATAAAAAATGGTGAAAAAAAATAACTCATAAACGTGCATACGAACATCCATATATACATACATATTTATTGAAATGTAACAGTAAACACACATTTCAAACTTTGAACAATATATTTGAAAAAGCTTAATACAAAAGGCAGTTAGTCTTACCAATAGTTCAAGGATAACATACCTTAATGTACATAAGAAATCATGCAAGACATCGAGGATTAGACAAAAGTAAACCTAAACGTTACACTTTTACTTCACCGAAAGTCAACACTCTTCATTGATCCATAATTGTATTTGTCTTATCTTACATTTTCATGTGGTGAATTTGAAATCGTTTTAGATTTTGACCTAAGATCTACAACCTACTTCTCAAAATAATTTTCTTCATCGTTCATCGTTATGAAGTTTACATCTTATCTCGAACATATTGATTTGTTTGTTCAAGGAATACATAACTTACTGAAGACACACAGTCGCACAAGAAACCAAAGGTTAGACCAAAGTAAACCGAATGTTCTCAATTTATCGTTACATGGTATTGATGGATCTTTTGAGGTAAGAAGAAAACAGCGTATGCATTAATTTTAATCTCACCTTCATTTGAACCACCGATGTCATCTGCGGTTTGAGTTACTAATAATAACATTGGATTATCACTTCTACTTCGATTATATGTTACGAACATTTTTTGGAATGGATTAGGTCAGATTTCACTTCAAGTATGTTAGGAACATTTTTAATAGAATAGTTCATATTTCACTTCAAGTAAACAAAGAATCTCACTGTTCATATTTGTTTTGAGACTAGACTTATATTTGTATCACTAATTGATTTTGGTAAAAACAAACCCATCGATCAACATATATGTATATGCTGGTTAAACTAAGAACAAAAACTAATTAATATTGTCTATTGCAATGCCATCTATGATCAAGTTGAAATGAAACAATGCATCACAATATCAACAAAAGTTGAATAAAGTTACGACGGGATCGGAATACTCAAAAACATACGTACAAGGAGAATATTATAAGTTCACTCCTGGCAGCATCTTATTCAAAACTTATTAAAAAAGGAGTGAATAGGGTTAAATCGCTTACCATGGAACGACGTCATATAAATTTAAAAGTAGGACAGTAAGTACTCTCACCAGTTCCCAAAAACAATACCACCACCAAAGTCAAAATATTTAAAAAATTATATTTGCTTCAGCACATGAACATCCTTAGCCATTGGTTGCATACAATGTAGAAAGTTAACATTGTATGGCAATGTAACAGAACAATATCGGTATAAAGCAATATACTCTATTTACGATGTTTATTACCTCAGAAAAGTATGAACTTTTGCGTGATTGTAAAACATGTAGTAGGATGTTACAAATAATGTAATATTTGCTTGTTTGATTTAGGAGGAAACTTTCAATAACATGACAAACACTGCAATCGCATTTTGTTTCTTCAATGCATATATGCACATCATGTCATCATCGGTTGTAATTCTACAAAATTCCCACTACTTTCCAAAGGTAATTGTGAAACGGGACGATGGGTTAGAGACGATTCTTTTACACTGTGACACATATCTGGCCCTTTTGCACTTTTGATATTTATATAGCAGTATTATCTTTTGGAATGTTTTCTTATACATGCTTCTTTTTCACTCGTTTCATTTGTTTTATTACGGAACGGATGGACCTGTGTAAATTGTGCTTTGTTAAAGTACCTTTCTCCAAAGTACTGGACCAATATTGCAAACACTACTAAAATGGTTTTCGAATATTGTCTATCATTTTATTTACACATTCATTTTAGTGTGTCATAATTATCCTGATGTCAGTCGAATTTCTTCCTCTATTTCATTTCTTCGTCTCCATCCCGTCTGCTGAACACATCGTTCTTATCAATAAAAACCGAAATGGCAGAAAGTTTACTAAGGCCATACATCTTACCTCTAAATACAGTGCCTGCTATTAAAATGTGTTGTCTGATTTACTTAAGGTCAACGCTCTCCATTTATTCATAAATATTTATGCATAAGTGTATGTGTCCTATCTTGAATTTTCATGTCGTATATTTTTAAATCTTTTTAGGTTTTGATATTTGTTTCATAAATCGTCCCATTTATGTCAAAATATATACAAACTTAACTTACTCATTGACTGCTTTATCTCTTGATTTTGTTTTATAAATATATTATCTAATAACCAATGATCTACAACCTACTTCTCAAAATTATTTTCTTCATCGTTCTTCGTTATGAAGATTACCTCGTATCTGGAACATATTGTTTTGCTTGTTTAAGGAATACGTAATTTACTGAAGACACATATTCTTACAAGACGCCAAGGATTAGACCAAAGGTAACCGAATGTTTTCAACTATCGTTACACGGTATTGATGCATGTTTTGAGGTAAGAAGCAAACAATGTTTGCATTATTTTTAAAATCACCTTCATTTTTTACCACCGAGGTCAACTGCGGTTTGAGTTACAATCAATAACATAACTATAAACTGACTCCTCATCAATTGAAGGACAATGTCAAAAGGTAGAAGAGTTCTTCTTTGTTTTAAAGATAAATTGTAGTGGACACAATACTTATTAATTTGAAACATATTTTAAGAAGGATAAAACCTAACTTATATTTATGTGTATCTCGATACTTCCATTATCACGTCTACCTCGATTATATGTTATGACCACTATGGAATAGAACAGACCACTTTTCACTTCAAATAAACCAAATATTTCACTGATCATGTTTGTATTGAGTCTAGTAAAGACTAATATTTGCATACTAAATTGATTTTGGTAAACACAAACCTTTCGATCAACATATACGCATGTTCTGGTTAAACTAATAAGAAAAACAATTTTTTTTGTCTATTGCGATGTCATCTATGATCAAGTTTCAATGAAACAATGCATCACAATATTTACAAATTCTGAAACAAGTTACGATGGAATCGGAATGGTCACAAACATAAATGTAACGAGAATATTAGAAGGTTACTACTATTTGCTTGTTTAATTTTGGAGGAAACTTTCAATATACAGCATTTAGTTTACAAGCACATCATATCATCATCGGTTGCAATTCTAAAATTCCTACTACTTTGCATCGCGAATCTAGGTTAGAGACGATTGTATTTACTCTACAAAAAATATCCGCCGCTCTTGTACTTTTGATATTTATAAAGTAGTATCTTTTGGATTTTGCTCTTATACATGCTTATTTTTCCATCGATCAATTTGTTATATTCGGGAAAGGATGGACTTGTATATACTGTGTTAATTTCATGCAGACTTTCTTTATAAGACACAATGCCTTCTTTCAACTTTCAGGACAAATTTTGCAAACACATCTAGAATGATATTGGAATATTGTTTTTTATTTTATTTATACATTTATTTTCGTGTGACCTAATTATCCTGATGTCAATCGAATATCTTCCTCTATTTCATTTCTGCCGTTCCATCCCGTGAGCTGAACATATCTTTGATATCAATAACCCTCAAAATGGCGCAGCCAGAGAGTTTATTAAAAACATATATCTTACCTTTAATTGCAGTGCCTGCTTTTAAAATGTGTTGTCTGATTCTTTCAGTCGTTAAATATATATCCCCGGCAAAACGTCCTAAAACTTCAAACGGAAGATGTAGGAAGTGTTTGCCTCAACGATTGTAATTCAGTTTATGTGTGTCTTTCTACGCTATATATGTTTTCTAATGTAGTCGCGAATATTGTCTCTGTATTCAGTTTAATTATTGTAGTAATGAGCAATTGATTCCATGGAATATATTCCATCTCTTTTGCTGTAAATTCGTAAATGTTAATTATGACCAGATTGGGCGACATATTATACATTATTAAAATCGTTAATAAGACAAAGATGAAAATGACAATATCCGTACGTAACAAAGATGTTTTTCTTATTTCATTTTTTTCAAATTGAAAATCCGTTTTGACAGTCAACATTAAACATTTGTATTCATAAGGAAAAGGTTCTGTTAAAACGTTGGAACCAGAAAGATGTTTTGCAGTTGTTAATTGGGATAGTGACAGATTTAATAGTAGAAATGTTGCTTCTTGATAGGATAATATTCTTCATCATTTAACAAGCTGTTGTGGTGAAATATTGGTGACCTGCTATGAGGAAGGCTTACGTTGTGGTCCCTACACTAGCCCAGTTTCAGTTTGTATGTCTTTGCATTTGTCTTTTATTGCTGTTGTCTCTCCAACCAATCTGAAATGTTCTTGAACTTTAATTAATAGACTATTAATTTGGATTACGCCTAGAGTTGCCTTCCCAGTTAGGTTTGAGATTATTGCGACCACGGTTAAAGCCACCAATTGCTAGCTTTGAGTTGTGTTTACTATTACTCGCTTAAATCCATTTGTTGAATAAGCTTTGTTATTCTTGCATCGAGCTTCTAGGAGTTTTCTTAGAGTTCATCACACATGGTATTCTGTTTTTGATTCGTCAGTTCCTTAAGCTTTTTACTCTTAAACATCACATACGTCTCCGTTACTCTGTCTATTAGATGTATTGTGTGTTTCTAGTGTTACAGTCAAGGTTTTAAACTCTGACAGTGTCATTGGCCTATGCTTGCAATGTTTCACCCGAGTCATTGTGAGCGTCATTGATATGATCCATTGCTATGAGTTCCACAACATCGCGAGTTAAATAAGGATATGCTAATCTGGCACGTTTTCCGACATTTTGATATCGGTTTAGGAATTATCTCCGTTTTTTCGATATACCAAGGCTTCATTGTTGAGGGAGTGATCTAGCCTCTGTGCAGAAAACCAAATCTGTTTACGAGTGCTCTAACTAGCTGGTTCTCTGTTCGTATTTAAATTCATTATGCAGTGAATGAGCTACACCGGATATACTGCTAGCTATGTAATGTGAATTTTCATGATGACTCAGGTTATTGATTTCAGTTACACTACTACACTGGATGAATTCATTGCCTATATTAAAGATGGCAAAATAAAAGATTGTCTTTCGGTAAACACAAAATTACGTAAAGGTTACTCGCAAGATAGTAACGAGCTAAACTAATCATCAGAAACAATGAAATGGGTGACGATCAATCTCGCACAAGGTAGCCAAGTTACTTTGACGTGAGATCGTCTCACGATTACTTAATAACCGGAAATTAGGCGCATGTGCAACATGTTGGTAAGAAAACAGATAAACGAACCACCGTTCCAAGACATGTTTAATAATATGCTGCACACAATTCTTTATATCAAAAATGGAATAATGTCATACAAAATATGCATTGAAAACGACTGTTTATAGTTTTACACCACGTCACTGATTCCGTGCACTCAAGTCTTGTGATGTCTGTGTTCTACTTGCAGTGATACCTTTGCTGGTGTTTACAATCCATCCATCACTGAAAGAGATATAAGGAAATAAGAACAGTCTTGCTAAAACGAAATATTTGAAGCATCTTGGCGGGTATGTTAAGTACGTTTTGAACTGTAGTCATCCAAAAATATTACCACATATTACGCCCTATTTAACACATTAATAAATGTCCCATATTAAATGGATCTAAACTAGTTAATGTATTAGTGAAACACAAAGTACCTACCAAGATCTCTATATAAACATTTAACTGGACTATTTTTTTAAATATACATTCCCATTCATTAAACTATGTCACAGGGATGGTAAAGAAAATATTAAAATGAACGGTCTATACAATCCAGTAATACATTGTCCTAATGACATAATTATCTTCGTGCAGATCTACATTTGTACTGTATACGCTAGATATTCTGTCTAGACAAGACGTGAAATTAAACTATGTCACAGAGACGTTGAGGTAAATACTAACATAATTATAGTTAGATTTAAATTTACGACCAACCGACTGTAGATCAGTGGTGTAATTTCATGATGAATAAACGTTGGATTCGCCATGTAGATGACATACGGTTGAATTGTATAGTTCGATTATTTTACACATAAGATATATTCCATAGCGTAATAATTAAACAAGAATGCTTACTGTTTGAACAGACTGAGGTACTTCCTTCCTTAAAGTCTACGCCATCTTCGCAAGCGCATACACCACCGCCCGGGACTGGCAAGCAAAACGTGGAACACGATCCGTTGTGATCAGAGCATAATGCATTTTCTTAAGTGAAATTCAAAATGGAAGAAAATTATTATTAGCGCAATACTCACTTATCCATCTTCATTAGTTTAGGAAAAATGTTTTGAATTCTCATATTATCGATGGCAAAATAATTGTTGTTACAAATTGAGACTGCTATAAGTGGACATCATTGCTTTTTCAGTTTTTGATTGTACAATCGTATAGCTTTGAAGCCATAAATTGCTAGATGTATAATATAGATTTATCTTTCCATGTTTATTTACTCACTGTTTTGGGCCTTGGATGAATAAATTCTGATGTTGCCGATGATTCCCAGTTCTCTATCTACAATAACCTCAGTCACATCGTTCGGTGTGCTTTTATTCAGCTTCAGCAGACACCTGAGCGACGGAAATACAACAAGATGCGCTTATTTACAGTCCTGAATAGCTATCATGCACAAAAGGAGATGTTTTTCAATCATAACTATTTAAGATTGTGTATTTGCCAACTAATGCCTTTAATAATTAACTATGATCGTAAAGGTATCTTAAAACGGAACACGGAGTAGGCCATAGAAAATGTAATCAAAGTAGCAACAATAACGTCCAAATTATAACCTTTTGGACATCATATTGAGCAAAGTCTTTAGAAACAAGGTCAAGAGTTATTTCAATAATTGAGATAATATCAAAATACATCCTTTTATTTATTTCAGTATCATGATATATTGTTCATTTTGATTAGTTTATTTGCATTATTGACATAGGTACTTTTAGAGACATGGACATTGAAAGGAAGCAAGCGTTTGAAACAAAGTATGTGAAAGTCCAATTTGTTTTTGTTTCCTTTATGTTTCTGTATTTATGAAGCACTATAAACCAAATCATCCTCTGCAAAATTTCAATATCAAATATGTCAGAAACCTGTTCATATTCATTTCAAAAGACGTAAAGTTTTAAAACACATTGCTGCTTTACGTCGTTTATGCAAGAGGCTTACATTGTATCGTAAGCATTTATTTCAATGTTTGACAAGATGCATCGATGTATACACTCTAATTAGTTTATTAATGGTGTAGACTCTCTGCTTCATTTATTTACAATACGTACGAATGTTTGTATGAAGCAAGGAAAAAATCATCTTCGTAGACAGCCAATTGTGCTGTTAAATAATTGTTGTCCAGCTTTATCGAGGTCAGTGTCTTGTGGTTTGTTCCGTCCGGCTTGCAGTATGTGACAATGATATGTGTATATTCAATACTGTATTCGAGCCAATACAGGTACCCATCTGAAACCGTGACTACCTTATTGAAAAGTGAGCAAGAAAAATGCTTTACGTAGCGATACATATGGCACGTGACTGTGACTATCGCATAAGGCATGCATTAAAATACTGTGGGTTATCAAAAAAGTAGAACGTGTTATTAAACACGCTTGAAACAGATCATGTTATAATCGTCTATCGAACATTATAAAAGATATTATTTAATAGCATTTAACGCATATGAATTTTATTTCTAAATAAATTAATCATTTATCTGCAATTTGCGGATATTGTTGTCCTGGATTTCTCTTTCCAAATTTAAAAGGAAAGCTTTAGTTACACTGATATTCCTTTTGTATAAATCAAGACGATTCATGAATTGTAACATTGTGGAATATAAAGTACCAATTAATAGTGCCAAAATGGTTCTATCTTTGCATCATATAACAGGGACAGTAGGAATGAACGTTTTCCTTTTGTATTTATATTTAATGCATAGACTGGAGTAACTGAATGAGCAAATACTTTTGTAATCGACGGTGAGCCCTCCTATAATATTTAAATCGTCATGAAGATCTTCCGACTGTTTGCCATTCATAGTGATCCGTACAAGTGAATAATTTTCAAGGTAGAACATATATCTGAAAATTAAAAACTTACTCTTAATGAAAAATATAAACGCCCGTTTTATATCATACTATTGATGAAATTGTACTTTATTATTCGAGTAGAACTTGACTGTCTTTTAATTCGTTATCATTACAACTTCATAATTGCAATAAATCTCCTTTTCTATTCATTCATTAAGTTACGCATATCAGCTGCTATGGCTCAGCGGTGAAATGCATACTGTTTTCAACAAGAAGGTCTCATAAATGTTTGAAAACGTGACAAAATCGGTTGTGCTTGACTTCGGATTAAGCTAGAAGGTTTAATCATTCTGGTTGTGTCTTAAAAGAATTTGAGCAAAAAAATCAATGATTGATCATGAAATAGAAAAATATGGTCTACATACCCTTCTGAAGAATAGACGACCAGACCGTTTGAAATGCTTAACCCATTACAAAGTTCAATGTGCTTTCCGTCAGGTGATAGAACACTGATGTAAAACTCCTCTGAATCCTCATTAACTGCATTGTAGTAAATATTCCCAGTTGAATAGTCCACATCAAAATAATATATTTGGCCCGCTGAAAAAGATTATGTTGGCTGACCTCAAAGTGCGTCTGATCTTTTAAATGATTTCCAATAATATTTGCTGTATCGAGCATTTACTTGTGTGTATTGGTAAAATTGATAATTCAGGTAGCAAGCCTACCAATCATATCTGCACTTTCATTTGTGATATAAGTAGTAGGACAGTATAATTACATCACATTTATTATTTTTTGGACTATTGTAAAATGGTTCATGTTATGACAAGCAAGGATAGGCATTGAGATAGGTTCGATCAAAATGCATGCAATACACTAAGCGCTTTATTGAACGCTTGAAATTTGGATCTAAATTGAAGTCTAATTTATTTCTCCGTTTTGAGGGACATATTTCATGACGAGAGTTGTTTCATTTACTAAATGTCTAACATGTGCTAGTTAGTCTGGGATATTTAAATATTCTATAAAGATACATATGCAACTATAAACCTGCAGATAGTTGCAGTGATTGTCTCTTAGAAAAGGTTCTGTGCTTGATTATCTGTGTATATAGTAGTGTAGAATTCATAAAACGGTGCCACATATTAATTCGCTTTAGGCAAACACATCTTTGCTCGATCATTATTTAATGTGTGATTGCATTTTGTACAGTTAACTTTACAATAGTGCAACATGACCTTTTTTGAATATTTAGCAATAAACTGTGAGTATGATTACTTTATTTAAGGTGCAACGTTAGTTGGCTTAATAGTATTTCCTGATTGCATGACATTTTGAGTACGTTATAGAATATAACCTTCCATATCAGGTCACTTACAGACTGGAAATTGTTTCTTCCCTGTGCCGTTAAGGTGCATGCTGAATAGTAGATAGTCTTCATAAGTTTTCCATATCACACGCTCGCGAACGGGATCGTACATAAGCATATCCCCCTTGGCTTTGATTCCTTGAACGCGCTGATCTTTCAGACTGAGTTGGTAGATGTTCTTACTACTGCTGTCACTAACCAACATGAAATTGTCTTTGATCGGGTCTTAAAATAATAAATATAGAAATCAGTAAAATTAACTTTATCTTAAGCAAATCATATTTTCTTATTTGTAGTCTGTTTTGCTGCTATATAAAATAATTAAAACATAAATGATATGTCCAAGTTATTAGCAATGTACAATGCCTCAATGTATTGCTTGAGTTAATGGTGTCTAGATCCGTTGGTTACCAATATTTAAAGATTATGTATTTTAAAGTGTTTACGCTTAATTTCGCAAAGCTACTGCTCATCTTTTCACAAACGTGTCATGTTAGTATTCACACAGGCCAGATTTTTTTAAATAGAAAATTTAAAAATGTGATGATTTTATTCCAGGGCTACAGGTGGCACATCCATCAGTGTAATATGAATACAAATTATGCCATGTATGAATTGTGAACGTTAGCGAAGGGTATGGTTTAAATGCTACCGAAAGTTGTTTAGTAATAAACTGTCATCACCGCAAACTGATTTATTAGAACTGGTGGTATGGTCATTAGCAATATTATATATTATTCATGTAGTCGTATTTTAAGAGAAAGTTTTCAAGTAGCAAAACTATCTTTGGTTTGATTCCAAGCACATGCACGGCAGTTATTCATACAAATGCCAATTGTATGTAATCTTCCTTATTAGTTAGGAGGTACGTTTACTAAAAACGTTTTCAAATATATCTGATAATTGTATTGTATCTCTCAGAAACATGTATGAAAATCATTCGCACTATAAGCTTGTATCGTTGTATATCAATCTACAAGGCTAAGCAAAGTGACATGTATTGCCTTTAAAATTGCTTACCAGATAAACATGTTTTTCCATCACATGCCAGGTTAAAGCCAAACGTGCACTGACATATCCTCGACATTCCGTTAGCTATGCACACCTGCTCACATTCTCCATTCACGTTAAAGCAAGGCCCTGTAAAAAATTTAAAATAAACGAATAATGTCCAATTCTGGACATACGTTTTATCTCCACATCGGCATAACTCTTTTCCATATATATATATATATATATATATATATATATATATATATATATATATATATATATATATATAAATATATATATATGTGTGTGTGTGTGTGTGTCTCTGTGTGTGTGTGTGTGTGTGTGTGTTTATATGTTAAAATTAATTAAGCGGGTAATGCAATATAAAGTTCAGAAATATTCTAAGATTACCTGTTTCAATTTTCTGATTATTTTCATCATAGACCTTAATATCTGAAATAGCTCCCGTGCCAGGAAATACACCAGATGTTGTACGTTTTTTATCTCGTATGCGATAAGACATTATTAATGTCCCTTTGGTATCTTTGGCAGTCACCATCAAGTATCCCTGAAATGAAACGCAATTTCAGAAATGCGTAATATCATTTAGAATTGATCAATCTTCACTCGCTCGGATGGAAGAAAATAATTTGATAATTTAATAGACAAAGTTAAAACATTGTAAACTGAATTATGTATACAGCAATATGTTTGCAAGTTTTCATTGTAATGAGCAAATATTTATTTGGGGTCATTATGAATCGACTGAATTAACTCAAATTATATTTCGCGTAAATATTTAGTAATCCTTTAGACATATCCTTAATATATGTAATGAAATATATACATTGTGGAAGAAATAGTATTATTTCTATAATAATAAAGATACTACAACTATTAATACTACTACTACTTCCACTACTACTACTACTACTACTACTACTACTACTACTACTACTACTACTAACATTTATACAATTACTTCCAAAACAAGTTACATAAGATTGCGTTTTTACCTTGAATATTTCTAGCCTTTCAGAGGATTCTTCAGTTGATAGAAAAGCTTTTCTGTCGGAACCATCATGCTTACAAGAGGTAACAATGGTTTCGTTGTTTGGTGAGGTGGCTAGGAAATATATCCTACAATTGATTTGGAAGTTATGATATAA
This sequence comes from Unio delphinus, assembly GCA_029339505.1. NCBI lineage: Eukaryota > Metazoa > Mollusca > Bivalvia > Unionida > Unionidae > Unio > Unio delphinus. The sequence goes on from JAQISU010000066.1 coordinate 1,866,187, forward strand.
CTTTAAAAGCATACTATCAATATTTTGTGATGGTGCTTTTTGTGTGAATGATTCAAACCCATGTATTTATCAAACCCCCCAAAAAACGAGATTAAAAAAATTAGAGCAGCATTAATCTCTCTAAATCTTATGCCCCCTCCTCTCTCTCTCTCTTTCTTTCTATTTTCTTTCCCTTTCTTTCTCTCTCTCTCTGTCTCTTTCTCTCTCTTTCTCTCTCTGTCTCTGTCTCACTCTCTCTCTCTCTCTCTCTCTCTCTCTCTCTCTCTCTCTCTCTCTCTCTCTCTCTCTCTATATATATATATATATATATATATATATATATATATATATATATATATATATATATTACAAATAAAGGGTATATCGCAAAATCTATTCCTTTCAAGTGCACCAGCAAACGATAACGAACTGTCAAGTATTGGTCAAGACAAATGCTATAAACTAAGATGTTTTCTATTATTTAAAAGCAGGAAATAAATCATTCAATGTATTAGTGTTCAACTATGTTTGTCAGTTTGCTGAGGCTTCTGAGAAATACGTTTTATAACCTGGAAATTGATAAGCCATAACGACATCTAATGTTATATATATATATATATATATATATATATATATATATATATATATATATATATATATATATATATATATATATATATATATATATATAAATATATAGATATATATATATATATATATAGATATATATATATATATATATATATATATATATATATATATATATATATATATATATATATATATATATATCTGAAAACATAAATTATATACCGGAGATCGTATTGTTATAACAGAAATTTGGGGCTTATAAATAAAAATTGGTAATTATTTTTTTTTTTAAATGTGTTGGCTGCAAAACACAATTTATTAGTGTATGAGTGTCTTCTTCTAGACTTCTTGGTTTAAAGCGCTTGAATTAAATGTCCTAAGGCGACGTATCCAAGACGATTCCTTCCATTTCTTGTTGCAGAACGGCAGTTGGGGTTGGGGATGTGTGCAATTACACGTTTATACCTGACCTTATTTAAATGTTTTCAATATCTTAATTTTCCAGTATTGTTCTTGTTATTATCGTATCAGTGTCTAAATGTTTGATATTGATCGTAATGTATCTGATACGCGACCAATAAATTTTCGTTCGTTTGGAGATGTTGTGCTTAACAGTTTATTTTTTCACTCGCAGTTAGGTTATCCCCACGATTCAATTATAACCGTAGAATCATCAGACATGTATTACTGAAATAAGACTGCCTTGAGTATCTATCCAATTTAGCATATATATATATATATATATATATATATATATATATATATATATATATATTAAAATTAATAAGTAAAATTACTGTCCTCTTAATTCCATCTTTTTTATAAAGATTTTTTTTTCTTCTCAAAGTTCCAAACTATCTTTAATATTATGTGATTCCGCTTCGGATACGTAGGCAGAACTGATGTATGGTATAGTAATCAATCTTAATTTGAACAGCTATGACACAACAACAGAGGCGCGATGTACGTTATTTTCCTGTTGGCAACATTCTTAGTGGCGAACAATATCGGGAATTGAAATGTAATACATTGATTCATTAAACGCATATACAAGTAAACTTATTTCCCTCCTACAATTATTACCTGACCATTTACTATATACTCACGGAAGAATATTTGCAATCCCTCATTGTTTACTAAGAAAATGTCATCAGGCAGGTAGCTTCTGACTTTGATAGTGAACAAAGTCTATTAAAATACAGATATAATATAAATATTATAATGGGGATGATCCGGTAAATAATATACATTAATCGTACATCACACTAAACATATGTAGGATTATGCTTAATGGTTCGGTGATGTCTTACCAATCTGAGCGTTATTTCCATTACTGTTTTTTGTAATTTTGTCGTTATGAAATGCATAAAAAATACCCAAGCTCAACAATCTCTTTCCATAATAAGTATTGTATTAAATGAAGAACATTGCTAAAGGAATTTTGCACATTTTAAAGTTTAAAATCCGTTTCTGCACTTTTCTAAATTTTACCCATCAGTAATTATTAACCGATCTGATATCACCCAAGTTTAACTCACTATACCTTTTTCTATTTAAGGAGTTATCGACTAAGCATTTTTATCATCGCCAAAATTAAATTAACAAACTTTTCTTCAGTGCGCAAGATAGGTGAGAGTAACGAAAGGCCATGACATTAGTAAGGTCATTAATATGTTGATAAGTGCCAAATATTTATAGACGTGATATTCAGAAACACAATAACGATGCACTTCCTATTGCTTGATATTATGCCTAATTTCTGTAGAGTCTATTGCCTTACCAACATGGAATCAAATTGTCTTGTTGTTCTGAATATAAAAGTTCGTGTGTCTCAAAAATAAAGTATTATTGCGGTACATGTAGATATAAATTCGTGTCAACTTCATGTGGAAATGAACTATAGAACAGAAAGTTGGACCAGGTACATTTGATCCAATTACAAACAACACAGATGAAGGATTGCCATCGGATAACATGGGTGGTTGATTGGTCTACTAGGTAATCCATGTAAATATCAAGGAGGGGAGGATGAGCTGGTTATCTATGGAAGATGAATCTTTGACGCAAATATGTCATGCTGATACAATGTATTCAAATTTCATGAACGGACATGAAATGGAAAATAATAAATATCTAACCATATGATCCTCTATTATTTCTAACCATATGTTCCTCTATAGTATAAAGGTAATTCTAAAAGAATTTCCCACGAGTGATGAATAACTGTAATGAAACTTTTAATTATTTTTAAAAAGTGAGTCTTGACGAGGTCGTATGCATAACGGCCAAGCAATAATTTTGTCATAGGTCTTGTAAATGTAACTGCTTTTGATGTATTAATTAAGTTGACACAAAACCTAAGCAGCCCGCCCCACATAATTTTACCACTTGTTGTGTGTTTGAAATTGTGACCAAAAAAGTGATTAAACTGACGTAATATTTTAACGTAAAATTCTAGGGATTTGAGAGACACATTGAATTTATTAAAGACCTTTTCTGATATTGGTCATAGCTGAGCGATTTCCAGTGCGTTAAATCCTCAGCTTTTAGGACGACGTGGACATTACTGCCATCCATTTCGGAAGCTTCTATTGTACTTCTTGTCAGATATCCAATACACCAGGCTGTGAAGTGAAACAGAAACAATGATGACATGTTATTCCAGTTAAATATGTGATTATGAATTATTAAAAATTATCGTCATATGAAGATAAATATAATACGAAATATTATGTTCAAGACCCTGAAAAAGCTTTACTAGTAAATAAATGAGAAATGATGTTAGTGCCTACTGTTGTACATACAGGTGGGTTCAGAAGATATATTACATGCATACGCTTGTCTGACAATTATCGTATGATATCAAACAAGAATTCAATAAGAAGTTTCATCAGTTATTCATGATTTGCGCCAAATGTTTTATCTTTGAACGTTCTCTTATTAAAGTTTGTGTTGTAGCAATATGATGGATGGATATCCAAATACAAACCTTTCAATGACACAAATCTAGATGATAAATATAGATAAGCCATACCGGTTGTGGGGCAAAATGAGGATATCGCGTGGGTTTGTAAGACCTTCTTGGAATACATCTACATGAGAAGACTCTAAAGACATTCTCCTAATTATTCCACTGTCCACATCAGTCCAGTAGAGGCCTCTTCCGTAACCATCCCATGCCATACCTTAAAACACAGAATTAGAAAACAAAATTCTTTATTATTATTATAATTTAATATATTATTATCGTTTTCGTTTAATTCATAGACGCATTTTTCATTTGTCATCGTTTATGTAATCAAATATGTCCTAGTTGTGAGATAACTGATTAGTTTTTTTCCCACCCTCATCTTGTCTTTGCCTTCCTCGATCATGAGATGTTGCAACCATTACTGCAACAATGGTGCCGCATTTTCGATCATAAGCAGTAATAGTTTGACGTTTGGTGGAGGTACACCTTTCTAAACGCTTAGGTATCATGCTAACACCGTTTCAATGTGTGGTCTTGTATTTTTTTATGATGTGACCAAGCGAATATATATATATATATATATATATATATATATATATATATATATATATATATATATATATATATATATATATATATATTTGTAATTAAGCCTTGCAATAGCATCATTTTGTGCTGAACATCATAATTCCCAAATTAATGTCCGCTTATCTAAGTGAAACAAGTATGAAAATGTTGGTTTTAACACTAATTGCATGGCTTGGGATACAAAATAAAAGCCGATTGACTAATCAATAAAGATCAAGAGCATTTTGTGACAAACACATGTGAGGTGATGTCACGTGAGTAATTGCCCATATTGATCTTACTTTATGTTTGTATTACAGTGACCTTGCAGTTGTATAAATGAAATGTGCCACGCAATATAAATGAAGAAACATCGCATTCAAAGTGGATATATGTATATATATATATATATATATATATATATATATATATATATATATATATATATATATATTTATATATATATATGAAACGAGTTGGAACTTGAGAAAGTAAACGTTTCGCAGACGAATTGTCAGATAATTTTAATATTTTAGAACTAGTTTGGAGTAACATCAGTCTCTTTAGTATCCGTAGAATTTGTAATACACCCGAAGCAGTTATATCACGTCCACATGTTCATACACTAAAGTGGCTAATAATGCACAGGATGCATATTGTCTGCGACTTGTCTGCTAAGGTTAGCAGAGTTTATTTGTAATATAGTCTTTGACTCACACAGAAACGTAAAAGGCAAAATAACCAGGTCGCTGAGACATAAAGAGATTATATCCTAAGATAATAAATAAAACATTAAATTTAATGAATCTATACCACTGATTGTTCCAGATATTTCGGTAAGTTGATGCAATTCAGAAGTATCTACGCTTGTCCAGTAAATAGCACTGTCATTGGCGATCATAATCCTTCTTTGATCCGTGTCCATAACCATGTATTAAGTGCCAGTACTTTCCAGTATACAGGTTGGGTTAAATACAAAATCTGAGAAAACTCTAATATCAACGATAAAATACTGCTGTCATTACTATACACCAGTCCGGGATGAAAGAATTTGCTAATCACTGAAATGAAAGGATATGATTATTAGTTAAACGTAGTTAAAGGTTAAAAAGGTAAATTTACTTTTCGTATTATAATCATCTCGAATAATACTATTTAATGTTTAATCACAGTAACGACTTTCACTATTAATTACGTTACTTATAAGGAATACACGTTCCGGATAACGTTTTAAAGGACTCGCCCACAATAGCAAGATGTTTATTAACATTCATGATATCGCATTCTACTCTCAGTATGCGTCTCGTAGAACATATGAATTTGAGATGTATTACCAGTTGAAAGTCGTACTTAACATTTGTTATTGTTGCTATTTGAGTTTGTGAAAGCAATAATATATAATCTATCTAACCTTTGTTAAGTTTACATTTATATTCTGCTTGGAGTATATGATACAACGATATTGTTTTAACAATGCAATCGTCTATTATAAGAACGATCAAGTCTTTAATTTATATTTACACAAATCCATTGACATGCAAATATGACACAATATTTCATTGATCTATGTTATAAAACGCGCCTTTACCGTATCGTTTTTTTTTTTACATTAGAAACGAAACAACCAACAGTGCATATAATATATAATGCAATCACACATATGAAAATAAAATGATAAGCTTGGGAATACTGCCAGCCATGATTCGGCAGTTAGTTTTTGTATATTTACATGAACATTTCTTCATGTCTTGGTTGAGACTGTATCCGTCTTTACAAGTGCATACGGCGCCATTCTTCTCCGTCAGACAGATATGCTCACAACCATAGTCCAGACAGTGATCTAGAGGATGACATAAAAGCAGTATTTAATATTACGTGTCTTAATGCACAACCATATTTAGCCACATAACTGGATTTAACACGGATGGTTAGTGAGAGACAGAAAAGCCAGCCACAGAGAGAGAGAGAGAGAGAGAGAGAGAGAGAGAGAGAGAGAGAGAGATAAAGGGTACAGAGAGGGATAAAGTGTGTCATGCGCGTGAAAGAGTAGATACAATCCTATCAAACTATTTGCAATGTAGAAGAAGAAACGTCAGACTATATTTAACAGAGAATGTCCGATATATTTAAGTTCCAACATCTTTTTTTACTTTGTAGAAACGGGTGGATAAACATCACTGATTTTCCACATGATTGTAAGTAAACTATACATTTATTTCTCAATTGTTTAAGGCAAATCTTGCTTGCAATATAGTTAGGCAAAGAGCTTTTCTTTTATTCAGATTGTTTCCGAAAACACTACATTCCGACACGGATCAATTTTGTGCGTCATTATGCATGGGACGATTAAAAAATTATTTATAATTCATTCTGGTTTGGTTAACATGATGTTAATTCATGATTGAAGTTTCATTGAACTTGATCATACTGATATATTTAAACTATTCATAGTGTAACAGAATTGTTTCCGAGTGGGTGGTGGATCAACTGAACAACTCAATCACAATATGTGAAAGATGATGTAAATTTATGAAATAAATTATTAATGAAAAATAATGATGTATCAACACAATAATACATGTGTTCAACCCACAATCACACTTCACAACCATTCACAATTTGAAAATAAAATTAAATATTAATTCAACATGAACACAGATCCAAGGAACCTCCTGGACAGCACAAATGTTTCAAATAAAAAGGGAGCCTTTACAAAAATTATATTATCACACTTATGAATTGCGATAAAACTCAAATCATATTAGTGCACGTATGAATTGCGATAACAAGTACAAACATTTATATGTATTAAGTCAAGTTTCTAACTGTTCTTAAGATTCATGTAATTCCTTGGAATACTACCTAGATTCAAAGTAACTCCGTGTAAATATATAAATGCATTCACTTGTAACCACAATTGAAACACCCTGTACAACCGTACGATTCACAAACTGTTGAATCGCCGCACAGCTTCTCCGAATACCTAGGGTTGACCCAATACTTGTATCGGCCGCTTGCCCTTCACGGATCCACTACAGTTATACGTCACACTAACGTACAGACAGCATACAGCACCTATTAGAACCACCGGTCCCAAACACTTAGATGCTATCCCGGATGTTTACACCTCTAGACAGCTCCGGACACTCGGACATTTAGACTTCTAGATAGTTCCGGATATTTACTTATCTTGACAGATATCCTCAGACATCATGACCTCCTGTTCACGCCAGATACAAACGTAGATGGACAGACAGTCTGACAGACAGACAGTCAGACACCTTAATTTGATCGCACAATCAAATGACACAATCAAACAGCACAATTACGGCACAATCAACCCTTTGGCTGGAGAAAGAAAATGAGGAGCTATCTCTCCTTTGACAAGATAATTTTGACTCTTAATCTTTTTAGAAATTGTCTGCCTTGTATGTACCCAAATAGGTAAGCAGAATTCAGGGCAAAATTTCCGTGCACCCCGTGATTATAATGTTCCTGACTTCAAGTGATTTCCAGCCAGGTACATGTAAGTCGCTACACGTCGATTACCTTGAAAAACACTTATTCACCCTATATAACGCATGTACGACGAAACAAAAATGTTGAAATTGATTTGTATCCAAGAAGAAATAAATTCAATTTTCGCTTAATTCTGTGACACATTTGAATTTAAAATGTTGTGTTGTCGACTTTGGAATCACACAAATTCGAACTTTCAATAAAAAACCAATTTCGGAAACAGTCATTTATTAATTTATGTTATATATAAATGCTTTCACGACTATTTTAATTCATTCAAAACATTGAATACATTTGTCTCTGTTATAACATATTTATGGAATTAACGATAAGCTTCGTTTCTGCTAAATTTTCATGTTGTAGATTAAAAATGTAAATGATTTTGTGGCATTGTGCTCTAACTGCTTGTTTAACATCTTGCTCCATAAAGCCTAATAATTACAAACATACTAACCTGTGACAGGTGAGGGCTGCATGTCATTATGGAAGACTTCTACTGCACACAATCTATCAAAGTTGCTATCAATTTCCTTCACTAATTCATCCCCATTCCTTTTATTGATGACAGACAGCTGATTAGAGTCCTTACTAGCCACATACAAATAATCCTGGAAAGAAACAGATGCGTTATTTGAAGAAAATCTTTGTATAATAATATTATATTGCTTTGGATGAAAATGATAACTAAAAGGTAGTTTTTAAAGCTGCTTCAAGTTCATATTGAATACTTAACATCACTTTATAACTAGAATAGCTAGGATATTAGTCTTACTTTTTTTCTCTTGTATCCACCTATGTTTACATTATATAGTTCATTGTATTACATTTGTACTCATCAGAGATCTACTGTCATGTTTGTCTGGTGCATATTAGAAGGTGTTCATCTCATAATATTCTACAGGCAGATGAATAATAACTTGAAGCTATGTTTATATGTACACTCACACAATATAGACACAACGAGAATTTAACATGATGGGTCATATTCCATGTCAAGGAATGCATTTCGTCATCCATGGTTAAGCAGATAACCATCGCTATTTTACTTATAGAAGGAAGATTAGAAAACGATCGTATTCTCTTGGACAAACTGATATTTGGGGAAAATATCACTTATAATACAAACCTCTATATCCTCTGATTAAGATAACCCACTCTATTTATGTAGCGAAGGAAAACTTATCCAAGGCCAATTAGGTAATGTTGTATTTTATTATCAAGATCATCTCTTGAGCATGCTGAATGTTTACTGCTAAAGAGAATATCAATACAATAAAAATGATCTAGGCAATTATCCTACAGCCACCAAAGTGAAACATCATTATACCTGTTGATAACCTTTCTGACATATTATGAGATTTTTTCTACCATATACTAAGTTCCCAGGAACAATCGATATTGATTACCTTATAAACAGTTATATCAAAAAAGTAGCCATCTAGTTTCCCTTTCACGATTTTCCTATCCGCGCCCTCGTAGGTAATAGTTTCTACGGTATCACGTTGGGCGTCAACGAAGTATAGACGTCGGTCTTCGTGATCAACAGCCATACCGTGTACTATCAGTATGTTTGAAAATAGCAGGGTCCTCCGGTTCCTACCCGATAAACTGGACACCTCGATCTTTGTAGTATTTCCAACATCACTCCAGAATAGTAGGCTGTTGTAGAAGCATAAACAGATTTAGCCATTCAGTCCGGTTTGTTCGTCTTGTATTGTACATGAAAATATTACGATACTGATGGGGCTGTCTATACAACTTTTTCATGACTGTATATTTTAGTGATTATCTCTTAAAAAGATATTCGATAACTTCGATTGGCCTGGGCAAAAGTATATTTTAATGTAAGTGTAGTATAGTAAAGAATTTGAAAATGCAATGCAACATATATATGTACATTTTGATTCTCATCTATGGAGTAAATTTCTCTCTGTATGTTTGGTATGATTAGCCATTGACTATTTCCGAGGGATCAACTGGGTTCAGTTATTGTGAACGGTGCTATAGAGAAAAGCGTGCCGTAGGGCTACACGGGTGTATATGTATACGCTGGTACAACTTGACATTCATTTCATTTTATTTCATATGATCTTGTTTTAAAATTAGCATGCATTTGTCTTTAATGTTGTGTTTACCTATACATGAATTGGAAGCAATTGTTTGGATTAATTATTGGAAGTACACGGTGCTCATTAAAATTGAATCTTATTCTAGGAATATTCCAAATTTCTGAAAAGAGTTCTGGATAATAACATTGTAATACACCAGGCATGTTGGCAAACCATTGTTTTTAAGAATCATGAAACACTGGAGACATTTTGACTTGTTCAAATCTTTGTAATGATAGCTTGGACATTTGATAATACTTTAAGGTCCTCTTAAAGGAAAATTTTATAATATATATATAATATTAGTTTTAAAAATTTGCAACATATTTAGTTTTAGTTATATGGTTTACTTAATTTACAACCACATATACACAGAGAGTACCAACTCCTCCAATCAATATATTTGTTCTTTGCTTTGGAAGTGCTATATTGCAAACGTTGTTCAAGTTCAGTTGTGCTCAAGGTTTCTCTGATACAATAATGGGTTGGTTTGTTTTATCCTTTGTTGAATACAAATGTGTTAGAAGTTATGTATTTAATGCCATTTAGCTAGCTATAAAAGCTAAGTTATATTCATTGTGATAATCACCTATAACCTCAATACATAAATACATCCCGACAATTGCAAATAATATGTTTTCTCAATTTGAATGATAATTGTATGGACGCTATGAGATGTATTGTAATCGATGTCTTCCATTTAAATTTACAAATTTAAAAATACTATTCCGACACAATTCAAATTGAAAGATTCTTAGATTAAAGGGTGTTACAGTTGTTGTCAATATTTATTGTTACATCTTGTATTTACTAAAAAAATGACGCATTTGCAATTACATATTTCAGCTGGCTACGTAAATCTTTCTTTAATTCCGCAAATAACCCAGCACGGACATTCATTTTGACATGACTAACTATTTAAGAAGCATTAAAAACTATTTTACGTTGTAAATGATCATTAATTAAGAACAAACCCAACAAAGTTTGCTAGGAGTTATCTTTGATTTAAATACCACAATGACAATCAGTGATTATTATAGATATCAGTCCTGGGAAAAAAATGATTTATGAAAATCAAACATAACGGAATATCACTAACCTTCACATTATTTTAAATATGTACTGCAAGTTAGGTTGAACACAAAAATATTCGGAAGAACTGTCTGATTTTTTTTTATTGATACACAGTACTATTACAAATCCTCATATTATTATTATTATCTCTCTCTGGGTTAGCATAGCTAGAAAAGTCTTAAAAATAGGATCAGTGAGGATCTTAGCTTGTGTCATACGATGATGTCTCTGAACCTATGAATGATGGTAATGTTATTTACACCGTCAAAAAGCAGGAGGAGGAGAAAAGAAAGAATTGTATAGTCAATGGAAAGTTTAAAATTAAAACAGAATGTATGACTTACATGAACTCTTAATATATTAAAGCAGTTTAATTATCTCTTTTGGGTTCATGCTTTAAATAAATACCTGTATGTTTTAGCTTCTCATTTTCTTACAAATCAATATTTTTAATTTAGTCGATATTTGCTTTATATATAAATCAGTTAAACAGGTAAATGTTAGGTACAAAAATACGTTCCTGATGTTACTAAATATCCATGATTTCTACTTACGATTCATACGCATCCAGAGCGAGGCCACTAGGTCCCTCTAGATTTTCATCAATTAGAACACGGAACATGGAAGTGTCGTTGACTAAAAGTGATTGAACCATTATCCACTTGAAGATTGGATCTGTCCAGTAAATGTTATGACTGACCCAATCAACCGCTAATTTTAGAAAAGCATCAGATAGTCCTATATGTAGAGCGGTCCATTTGTTCTCCTCAGAAGGACCATTATAATAGTTGGGGTTCTTTAGTATTTGTTTTGCTTTGCTATCGTAAAAGTATGCCTGCTTTAATGTATTGTCTACGTCAACACTGAGAATATCAGCGTCAGGTAAAACTTTATGTGACCATTTGGGATGCAGGCTGGGATTCCCGTCTTTCTCAATTCCCGTTGAAACGACATCTTTGGCTAACCGTTTGTAGCAAAAGCAACACGTAACAATCAAGCCAGGTTCATTCGCTGGAATGATATATATGAATGTCAGTTTTAAGTATAAAAAAAAATATGATTTATGCAAGTGATCATTGCCAATACTTTATTAACAAGGAACACAATAGGCTAAATTCTAAACAAATATAAATAATTTTGTTTTGAACGGATGAATATTGACAGCTAAGTAGACATGAACACAATAAACTGATATTTCTGTAAGGGTATAATGTAACAAAAAAAGATTCAAAGGACTGAAACAAATGTATCTGCATCATTGTTTATCAAATGTCTAGCTTCTTGATATCGTATAACTGTATTAAAAGTGTGATAACTGGCGATCTTTGGCATATGTTGATTTTTATTGAAATACTAGTAAGTACGCAGGCAACGATATATGCATGTAAACTCAACAGTGCTACATCTTGTGATGTCAACAATATCATGAGAATGCAGATACATTCTTGATGAAAGGGATGACGTGATTGATTAAGTTACGTGTTCTTACACTACATATTCATTTCCTGATTGGAAAGTTAATACCAATAAATTAACAAACACACATATATACAAATATATATAATGTCGAACACACCTTTACAAAGTAAATGTAGTCCTACATTCCATTTGGGTTAAGATCAATATGCATCAGCCAAGGTGTTGATTGGGACTTTGTGAAAGCCAACGCCACATTTGGAGTGAATATCCAAGCGTGCTTTCCTGCATTAAGTCACGCATACAGACATACATACATACATACATACATACATACATACATACATACATACATACATACATACATACATACATACATACATACATACATACATACATACATACATACATACATACGTAAATACACACGTATGTACGTACATACAAGATTTGAAATAATTTTATTTGCCATGAATCAAACCTAATATTACTAGATCATGTGATTCTAAACACTATGAACACCCAGCCAGAAGATATATAATGTTTGACTGCATCCTAATGCATTTGTGAAACATTTATCAGAGTAAGGAAGATTATGTTTATTCCATACCCAAGACCCAATTACGCAGATAATTCATGTCGATAGTAATGTCTTTGCACACAAGGTGTCTATTACAATTACAATTATTTGAGAAATATAAATACTCTAACCATACTGGCTTGATGACTATTCTTACAGATCATGGCAATCTGATGAGTGTTTAATCTGACATAATGTTAGATTGTATACCTCTCTTTATTCAGCATGTGATTTCTGAATTAGCCGTCGATGAGTTTAAATCTTCTGCATGATACGCTCAATAATATGGAGACTTAAAATGATTGGACCACATTTTTATTGTTTCGGTTTTAGTCCTTTTTATATTAGGTTATGCACATACTCTCCCATCGAAGTAAAATATTGTTTTAATATTAGATTCAAAAAGCATATCCTTTGAAAATGCCACTGAGTTCAAATATTATCTGTTAAAGGCCACCGGAGATCAAAGAACTAATATGTATTCTATTTACTCAAATTTGTTTAGACATTATAAGGATTAAGAATGGAAACAACAGTGATAGTAACACTAAGAACTGTTGTAGTGGCAGTAACAGATATGGTAGCAGCAATAACTGTAAGAGTATTGGTAGCAAGGGAAGCGGCAGACGCAAAAGTAGGAGTTGTTTTATAGACAAGGAAACATTAGCAGTTGTAGGAACAATCGTGGAGTCACTATGAGAATGCTGAAGATTACTACGATGCGTTTTATGATACTAGTGTTAGTACTGTTTTGTTGTTATTTAATCTGGGATGATAATGCTGGCACTATGAAACCATGAAAAAAAAAGAAATTGTTGATGAAAGGCAACATTTACCTGGCTTGCATTGACAGTTTAAATTCTTCTTACTGTTGTTGCACACATCATTGTTGTCGTCGGCACAGAATAAACCAGCAGGACATCCACTTCAATAAAGAAAACCGTATAATGTCATGAGCACAACCAATAAGTGCATATTTCTTTAAGAATCGACTTTTAAAAACTTCAAAGGTAGATGTCATTTGTCCACCGAGCTCACTAGGCATGCACATCATTGCAAAGCTTATTATATTTGATTAACGATCATGTGTAATATAATGAGGGCACATACACTACTGTCAGCATCGCAGTAAACTTTCAGATTATTGGGCACTGCCAATTTTCAATTTATGTAAATAATAAATGGAGAAGAGATAAATCAAATTTAATTGAATCGATTTGTTTATTTAAAGATTAGCAAAACCTTGTGTTTCACCAATGTGTTTCAATTCAATTTTCTGTCACTTATGGTGTTGCGATTGCTATGAACAATTCAATTTACCTATCGGCTCTATGTTGCATGTTTGGACATGTAATAAACACTTTATAAGTGACTGATCATTTGTGTGAAATGGTCCGTGTAGCTAAAAATGAGTCGGAATCAATAATGCCTCAAGAAATGTGACATCCAAACGTTCCAAACGAAATGCAGATGCATAAACATAAATATACATATCTGTTTCTACTGTTCCCAATTAAAAATAAATACCACAGGAGTCTATACGGTTGTAACTATCAGGGTCACACAAATTTGCCGTTGAGTAAATTTGAGAATTTTACTCATACCTTAACTTCTGTGTAGAAGTTACACCTTGTAAGGTCACACACAAACACACACACACACACACTCACATACAAACACACGCACACACACACACACACACACACACACACACACATATATATATATATATATATATATATATATATATATATATATATATATATATATATATATATATGGTTTCCTTGATAGTGTGGTGAATTTTTCACTGGACTGAAAAAGTCTCTAAACATAACATATTGTAACTGATGGTAACATTTTATTTCAATATTGACATCTTGCATTATAGTTGGAACTTGGATTAATATGTGTTCTGTATGACTGTTTGTGTTTAAAGAATTCAGATGTATCTATCATTTTGTAAAGATCTATAGTTGGAAATTTATATTTAAACAAAAACAAATAACGAATTGGAAAATATTTTGCTATCAAACAAAGTAAATATTCCATATTGGCATGAATACATGCGTCTATTGCAAAATAAACCTCACATAGCAGATGGACAAACGTTATAATTAGATTGTGATAGTTCTTTGAATGAAAGAAACATAAAATGAATCATACAAGACATTAGGTATTAGATTATAGAAATGAACAATGTGTGTGCCTTTATTACATTGTGTCTTCGTATTTATTCCTAACTATTCAGGTGATACATATTAGACCTTATAAACAGTTGATCCAATTCCGACCTCACTGCTGCTTGAGTGCTTAGACCTAACATCGCCTTTACTAACTCATGTTATTAATATCTCTATCTCATCGGGGGAATTCCCATTTTTTTCAAAACTGCCATCGTATTGACTCTGCTGAAGAAACCAACGCTTAACCAAAACGATTTAAAGAATTACCGCCCATTTTCTAATCTTCCATTCATACCAAAGATCTTAGGAAAGGTTGTTCTAACCCAACGTGTTTCTCATCTGAATTGAAACAGTCTATTTTAGCAATGTACAGTTGGCATATCGCCCTTGCCAAAGTACGGAAACTACTCTTCTGAAAGTACTTAATGACATTCGCTTTGCTATGGATAGTGGAAAGATTACAGTCCTCACTCTCCTGGATTTGTCTGCAGCATTTTTTTGGCACTCAGAATTTAGCCTCACAGTGGATCAAGTCCTACCTAATCAACAGGACACAAATTATGTCTGAAAATGAAATACATTCCAGCGCAGTTGACGTATGCTGTGGTGTTCCACAGGGGTATGTTCTTTGACCTGTTCTCTTCATTCTATACAGTTAGCCGCTCTCAAGTGTCATGGATCATCACCCAGTGTCTCACCAATTGTACGTCGATGTTATCCAAATATACAAATTTAGACACGCAATTGAAGTTGATGCAACCATCCATGGAGTAGAGAGGTTCATTTCTGATGTGAAATCACAGATGACAAGTAACTAGCTGCAGATGAATGATGATAAAACTGAGGCTATTCTGATCACAAAGACGTTCTCATTCACAAGGTTGCATATCTTGAACTGAGACACATCAGTTCCATTCGTTAATATCTTTACGTTGATGTCATTAAAACGCTTGTGTGTTCATTAATTTTTTGAAGACTGGACTATTGTAACTCAATTTTGTCAGGTTCGTCTATGTTTCAATGACATACTCCAGTGCAACTCACCCATGTGTATACACCAGCAAGATATTTAAGCTCTTCGTCTGACAATTTCATACTCATTGTTCCCACTGTGAAAACGAAGGCACATAGACAACGTTCTTTTGCATACCAGGACCCACCGATGTGGAACGAATTTCCCATTGAAATTAGACACAAAGGCAGTGGTTGCGTTTTAGAGTGCTCTTAATACTCATCTTTTTCGACTGCAGTGACAAACTTAGAGACCTAATAATGTTTTGTATCTTATATGTTTTCAGCATGTTTTTATGTTTTCCAATTTCATTGTTTTTGTCATTTGTTTTTTCTGATGGGTTGTCATATCATTATAGATGGTGTAAAGCGCTTAAAGCTTCTAAAGATTACGCGCTATACACAATCCTCATTATTGTTATTATCATTATTATTATTATTATCATTATTATTATTAGCAGCAGAGAGGGTGAACAGACCACGTTTTCAAGCAAAAATAAGGCTTCCAGATCATGTTTTCGAGCAAAATATGGCCTATAGACTACGTTTTCAGACAAAAAATAAGACTTCCAACAAAATCTCATTTAACCAAAAAAAAGTCTCCATTTTTGCAAAAAAGGAGATTTTACGATTTTTTAATCAATTTTGCTCGCAACGATGTGGTCATCCACCCTCTCTGCTGCTATGGGTTAACAAAAAATAATAAATGATTTTAACCGAATATTTGATCAAGTCCGATACGATATCGTGTCCGAGGATCATGCAAATTTATTGTTGCGAATCCGTGCGGAGTCGACTGAGCATGACTAAAGAAATCTCGAAATTGATTGAAGTCCATATCAGAACACCATGTCTGCCAAATATTTCTAAGAGTATGAGTATCAACTCCGTTGAATACAGAAAGAATATTGCAGTTATCTCTGATGACTTTTGGAACCTGAGTGTAGCGTTGAGTGACATATATCACGTCAGTGTTTTTGTGACGCCCACGGGAAAATATTCTAGCAGGATTCTTTTGTTTATCCAACATTATATCGTCGTATACGACTAAATTGTTAATATCTCCATCAATATCATCAATGCTCGGTGCTTCATCGATATCGGTTATAAAATCAATGGCGTTCTCACCCTTAATTTCTCATGCATTCTCGTTAAAATCTTTTAGCACTTCATAACATCGTTGATCATCTACGCTAGGGGCAATCAAATACAACTTATCCCACTTCATCCATCTCATTATTAAATTGAGCAACAATTGCGTTTTACCGGATCCAGATGGCCCGATTATAATCATCCGGATAGAGTTTGGTAGCGCTGCATGATGCTTAATTGGTTCTCTTGTTTTAGTCGCTGAAAAATCAATTATATCCATATTTCTATACATAAATTATGGATCTATATTGTGTGAAGTGTAAAACGCGTACTGGCACAGATGACTTGACGACGATTACAACTAAAAATAACCGATCAGCGCTTTCTGGTAAATGCGTGCAATGTGGTACAAAGAAATTTAGATTTGTGTCTATGAGATCTGATTTTAAAAAAAACGAGGAGGTGATATCGCAGCCAAATTGGCAAAGCTCCCTGGAACCCCATGGGCAAAGTACCCCGGAGAAAAGCACCTTCCAGGATATAGCTACTGTGGACCGGGAACCAGACTTGATATCAGACTCAATGATCAAAATCTGTCCCGACCCGGTGAAGAACCAATAAACGCCATTGATAAGGCCTGACACCTTCATGATGTTGCTTATAAAAGCAGCAATCTGCAACACAGGCATCTAGCAGATGTGAAATTAATTCATGCGTTAAATGCTATTCCTGATAAATCCTTCAAAGAAAAATTGGCTTCATTTTTAATAAAATCGGCTATGAAAAGTAAATTGATGTTAGGTGCCGGTAATTAATAATATGGAATCAATTTATTATTCCCCAAGAGGATACTGGAGTGGTAAATCAGCAGTCCATAAACTCGCTAGCGCTGCAAAAGTGAAAAAAACCACTGCGGCTAATTGGTTATCCAAACAGGCACTATGGCAAATTTATCTATCACCGCCTAAACAAATTCAATTCTCGCATTTTGATGTGACCGCTCCTAATGAAGTTCATCAGGCTGATATATTATTTCTGCCACATGATCGTGGTTACAAATACGCGCTAACCGTAGTTGATATTGCAAGTCGATACAAAGAAGCAGAACCGTTAAAAACAAAATCAGCCACTGAAGTCGCTTCTGCATTTGAAAGGATTTATCGACGAGGTCCTCTGCACTGGCCAAATCTATTGCAGGTTGATCTTGGCAAGGAATTTCAGGGTGCAGTGTTATCTACAATGAAACATCATAATGTCAACATACGACGAGGGCATACTACGCTACATCGCGATCAGGCCATTGTAGAACGATTTAATCGGACTCTTGCTGAGGGGTTATTTGGATATCAATACGCAAAAGAATTCATCCAAGAAAAAAGATCCCGTGAATGGGTTAAAAGATCACCATCTGTGATTACTGCACTGAATAACGAGATTACTAGAACAATCAACATGAAACCTATCAACGCGATTAAAAAGAAGTCAATACCCGTACAACCACAAAAAGATTTCAAAGAACCAATTCTTGGTAGTAATGTCATTGTGAGGTATTTATATGAACCAGGAGAGCTTGAGGGTGGCAGAAAAAGAGCTACTGATCCTTTTTGGAGCGTCACTACGCATAAGATATCTAGTATAACACGATCAACTGGTAGACCTCCAGTCTATAAACTGGATTCAACTGCCCCTCAGCGGGGTTTTACTCGACAACAACTACAAGTGATTCCCGAGGATACTCAATTGCCACCGCATGGTCTTAACTAGCACCGTTGCGTCTATTGCACTCAAGACAAGTCAACATCACATTATTTCTGACATGACCGAGATTGTATTTTTTTCTGTCTACGGTGAATTGGCGAGGATCCTTATCCGAATACTGCCAACGCATTATACAATTGCAACTCGCGCAGTGATTATTCTGTTGTTTCTTCAAAGTGATTATTAATTTAGCATCAATATCAAATTCTCGTTGTTTTTTTTTGTCCTGTTGTTTGTAACCGGAGAGTTTTTTTTTAATGATGCTAACATCAATATCACTTATTGTTGTGTCATTATCATCGAAAACAACTCTTCGAAGTTGGTTTATTTTTCGTACTCTGGATACTGCGAGATAGACTAAATTCGACCATTCGATGTGATTATCCACCATCCAAACAATTGTATTCGATATAGTCAATCCCTGTGAAGAGTGTATTGTTGCTGCGTATCCTAGCGTCCACGGGGACTTATTAGCACGCAATGCATCTTCAACGACGCTGATATCAACCAGCACAATATCATTTAATACGAGAATTTGTTTTTCACTCTGTCCAGGAATATCAACTTCAATGTTCTGTTTTCGTGTATCCGATGGCCTATAACAAAGGGGTACTGGAAGCGTTGAAAATTTTTCTTTATGCAATTCAAATAACTTCATCTGAAGTGTGTCCCTGACTATTTTTCTACTTGCAATTATCAAATCATTTGGTTTCCATGTTTCCCAGAAATCATTCATTGGAGTTTCTGAAATCACTTCACGCGCTATTTCGCATTGGATTCTATCCGGTTGTAATCTAATTAGCGCTTTGAATTCTCGTAATCGTTCATCAATTGATCTATAATCAGTGGTGATTTCTTCATAGTAGTCTACAAAACCCTTTAGCCATTCATGTGGAGATGCACCGACAAATGGTGGTGGTTGGCCGTGATCACCGCACATGACGACTTTTGTGTTTTTGTTTAACAACCACTCAAGCAATGTTTTTAATACATCTAATGACACTGTGCATATTTCATCCCAAATTAAGATTTCAGGAATGAATTTATCACCCATACGCTCAGGAGTCCATTTGTCACCCTTCTATCGAAAGAAACTGTGGTAAGTGCAAGCATTTACCCCTCGTTGTATCATCTCTCTGGCGAGTCTGTGAGTCGGTGTTAGCACAATCATGTTAGAAACGCTAGCGTTTCCACGACGAAATAATTCAATTGCACGAGTTGTCTTTCCTGACCCACCACAACCGTTTAAATAAACTGTCTTATATCTACATACTGGATCAGATACCGGTGGTGCATTAGAAAATTCTGATTGAATTTCAATACGGTTACAACAAAGATATTTATCATCCATGGCAACGTCTGCGGATTCACAATACTCATGTAGCATCTCCTTTTTAAATCGCCAACGCCCCAAATTTTCTTCGGGATCTGTGAATGCCGCTACAGCTGATTTGTACTTATTGTGTATATACATCGAATCAGTGGCCACTCTAACCGCGGTATTAGGAAATCTATTTATCATCGAAAATAGATTAATAGAAGCATAGGCTAGCATTGAACTTCTCAAATGTGTGTACTGGGAATTATATCCATCACAGTAGGTAACAACCGTACCTAATTTCTCACCATTGGATAGAAAAGCATCCTTACGGGATACAAGTTTTCCCTGTTTCATTAAATCCGCTACAATAAAATCGTATTCAGCGACATCTATGATCAACCGCGAAGAGTATTTTGTGTTGTCGTATCGTCCACCCTGGGTAAATTTACCGATCATTCTTCGTCCGAGATCCTTTGCTTGTTCTTTTTTACTTTCAAATAACTTCTTAGACCAATTTATGATTTCTTCTTCACTGAAATCTGGAAACTGTTTTCGTAGTTCGTTGATTATTCTATCTAGATCGGGTTGTGGTAGCCAAACTTCTTTCTGAGCTCGATAGCATATAATAGCCTCGGAAACAATCAACGATATTAGCATACCACAATCAATCATATATCTCAATAGCACTATTGGCATCCAGTGTTTTTCAGATAGGTGTCTACCGAGCCAAACATAACTACACGGATGTAACCCTGTAGCTAATTCGAATGATATCACACGAGCGAATCCGGTTAAATCAAAATCAGGCAATGGTCCATTAATCGCAACACGAGTCATTTCATGCGTGGGGTGTCCAAATCGTTTGAAGTACTCAGCGCATTCCCCATATCCGAGAAAACTTTGGGGATAACACGCGGCTATATCAATTGAAATCATACCATCACGTGAGTATTTCGTATTCCACAGTCCTTCATGACCAAATTCGACGCAACTCAATTTAACATCCTCGAGAAAATCACTTCGTGTTGGACGCCATGAGTTTTTTTCTCTTGCGAAGTGAGCTACCACTGATGGAATAGTAAAACTATCCTTGAGTAGTTTTTCATGGGAATTCTCCGGTGAAAAATCACTAGCGATTTTTCTCATTCTGTTATCTAATTCTTCAATGCGATATAATTCACCATTTGGTTTTACAAATTGATCGAATTCTTCATCACTTCTAAGTAACCACACTGACACAGGATCATCTTTACACAACGCATGAATAGCATCAAATAATCTCTCTTCATAGAAAACATCCCCGACGAACTCCTTAGGGATATATTTCACGGTTCGTTCTCGTGGAAATATTGTTACCGCAGGTGTCCACGCGTGTTTGTTATGATCAATAATCTGTATTGGGGCTCCTCGCGATTGATATTTCGGTTCGTATAATACTTCTCCGGTTATTGTTGTTACTGATATTGGGAATTTTAATGATGCTTCTAATTTAGCTATATCAGAAATCTTTGCACCATGCTGTTTCACTGTCAGTTCCCATTCGGTTATTTTCCTACGTCGCAGATCAGTTAGTTTATTTCCTCGGGATGCATTTGTGAAGTGTTCTATTATTCGTTCTGCTACACAATTCAGTGAACTAGAATATTTCATAGGAGCTAGTTTTGCGATATCGGGTTTATCATTTAACGGATATATCCCATAAACCATTGCTGTTACGGGATAAGATCTTTCGTAGTATGGTTTGTCAATGCCGGTTAGAATTCCTGGTTTGGAATCTCTACTCACAATGACAGCTTTTTTATTCTTGAGGATTGGTTAAAATTTATCCCTAATAATCCATTTGCCATCGACTTCGATAATGAATTTGATTCGGAAAAAATGCCGTTTTTCCCCAACACGTGAAATTATCACTGCTGCTTTTTCATCATTTATGGTAGCATCAACAACACCATCAATTCGAAATGTTGATCAACAATAAGATGCCCCATCACGCTTAAATTCATTAAAACAGTCTCTGATTTTACTAATCATGGCTTTATCAAGAATTGTATTCTTTGGTGTATTAGGAACTATATCGAGATTGAATTGAGCATCTTTCCAGGGGTAATCTCTCTTGGACGTTTTTTTGGTTTATCGAGATTAAATCTAGGATTGATTTTCAATAATCTCTTAAACTCTTTCACGTTTCCGTCTCTTGGACGTTTTTTGGGTTTATCGAGATTAAATCTAGGATTGATTTTCAATAATCTCTTAAACTCTTTCATGTTTCCGTCTCTTGGACGTTTGTTACGTTTTTTGGGTTTATCGAGATTAAATCTAGGATTGATTTTTAATAATCTCTTAAACTCTTTCATGTTTCCGTCTATTGGATGTTTTTTGGGTTTATCGAGATTAAATCTAGGATTGATTTTTAATAATCTCTTAAACTCTTTCATGTTTCCGTCTATTGGACGTTTTTTGGGTTTATCGAGATTAAATCTAGGATTGATTTTTAATAATCTTTTAAACTCCTTATCAGCATTTTTCGAAGGCGTTCTCCCTAATTCCCTCATGCTATAATTAAAACAAGCATTTAAATGAAAGATTGTTATATAATGAATCACTGCAAGTGGCTTATGATTGGATCAATAACCCCGTGTAACAAATCATGCAGAAATGAGTTCTGTGGGTATCATATGCAAAGCTTTCGACGTGGAAGCCTTGGTCCGTTACCCTGTATTCGATGTGGAGTTGGGGTCAGGGGAAAATCTCAGTTGTGTCTAAATTGCGGTGGTAAGCGATACAGGGAGTTGAAGCGTTATTATGATAAAAGAATCAAAAATGGACAATCAATCAGAAATTTTGACCCTGACGCTGACAAAGTCAGTATTCTTGACGCTGACAAAGTCAGTATCAAGGATAAAATCATAAGAACTCCTCAAGACTACATCGAAATATTTATCATTAAACCAAACAATGAATTAGACAAACAATAGTATTATGTATACGAATGAACCAAGAATTCAGACAACTACCTGTGATCACAAATTATGAAGCATCCAGTGATGGTGTTGTAAGAAACCGCAGACTGAAGAAACCAGTTGGTTCTGTGAATAATCAAGGGTACTTGATGTTTACTGTTGGCGGGGAGAAGAGATATCTCAATCATCGTTTCGTGTATGAATGTTTCAATGGATTGATCGAGGATGATTTTGTTATTGATCATATCGATTCTAATCCGAAAAACAATTCTTTATCAAATCTGCAAGCTATCACACAAAGTGAGAATTCCAAACGGGGGGGGGGGACTGGAAAATTCTCAAAAAAAGCGAGACCAGTAAAATCTTTGAATACAACAACTAACGAAGAAAAAATATTTCAATCAATGAATGAAGCCGGTAAGCACTTCGATATTTGTCCACCCTCAGTACGAAAAGTTGCAGAGGGAATAACCAAAACGGCTATTTCTAAAAAGACAGGACAGAAAATTCGATTTAGTTACGTCTAATGCGTCATATTTTTCATTTAGAAATATATCATTATTATAGAATAATGAATTCTGAAAACATGAATAGCATTTTATCCGAGATTTCAAAATTGAAAAGTTGGGATATTGAACTATCAGATGGGTTAAATCCTGATCAAATCATGTCTGATTTTCAGGATATAGAATACGGAGTTAACAACAATAAATATATGCTACCAAAGAAGTATGCGCTCATCAAAAGAATTCAGAATTCTATTAAGGACTCTCTCGCATTCTCCAGTGATGTAAGTGTGTTCGCTCCGTTGTATACCATCGTAGAACGAATACGAAAAGAATTGGGGTACGAATACGAATTGAAAAAGGAGGTTAATTCTAAAGTCAGAAACCTACGGGCGTTAATTCAAGAAAATGAACAATTTTGATTGACCAACCATTTATCATTATTTGATTGACCGACTATTTATCATTATTTGATTGCCCGACCATTTATCATTTTTTTTTAGCCGACCCTCAAGGGATGTCAAAAATCGATGGATTGATCAAATAGAAAAGTGGCGAAAGTGTGATATTAATTATTTTTATATACAATATCCACACTTTCGCCATCATTGATAGGATGAAATAACACTTCCATGGTGGTATCAAAAATCATCTGACATGTCAAAAAAGTGGGAAAACTATCAGTATTAATTATTTTTTATATACAATTATGATACTTTCCCCATCATTGATAGGATGAAATAACACTTCCATGACCATCCGATGGTGTTAGGTGGGGATTGAAAAATTGTTTTACAATTGAAAAATTGTTTCTGATTTCAAATAATGGTCAATGAAGCATTAACAACCCGATTGGCTCGTGAACGACTGGATGCAATTAAGAGATTTGTACCAATTCGCGACTCTGTACGGAATAAACTGCAACAACGACAGAGTCTTCAGACTGATTTTGCTGCGGGATCTGAAGAATTGTTTAAACCAGTAACCACAGCAACAAAGGGGATAGAGCGTGCTATACTGGGAGATGTTCCCGAGACGGGGAAATCTGTTATCGGTGAACTCGAAAAAATAGCAGCGAAAACTGAACAAACAAAACAAATGGAATCAAAAGAAATAGTAGATGATTTACGCGTGATATTTAACGAGGCGGGGTTAGCAGAAATTAAAGAGACTGATTCAACAGAAATTCCTGCGCTTATTGTTACGTCCTATGAAAACAGAAAAAAATGTTTGAAACCATAATATCATAAGTTTGTTAGAAATATAACTCACTGGGCTGATATATTCTACAAAATCAAAACTGAAAAAACAGGTAGAATTAAGAAGAAGGATAGTGCATCATATATTGAATATATCAATGCGGTGGGTATAGTGTATAATCAAAACGAAGAGTTTAAACAACAACAAAAAACGCCAAGATTGCAAAGAAGGCGACAGCAACCTGCAAAGAAAATATCTTTCTCTCCTAAAAAACAACAATTACCACCTGATGATGATTATTTACAAGAAACGGATTTAGAAAAAATGGATGAAGCAACTGGTTATAGCGGAAGTGGATTAAGAGATTCCAGTGAAAACGCTAGCGTTTCATGTCCTGGTAGTGTTATCAATGATATATCACGATTAGAAGTTCTTGTAGGAGGTTTCCGAGCTGGAAATAACTCACCGGAAATAATTAATGAAGCAGCTGATATCTGTAGACGATTATTTCAGGGTGGTATCATGGATATCAGCACATATCGAGATTTCATTGACGAGTTAGCAAATGGGTATCATAGTGACTGAATTGAAAAGTCAATTGAAAAATTGTTTCTGATTTCAAATAATGATCATACACTACAATCATGATAAACCAACCCCCGTCTACGTAGTTAATTCACGGTTTCCGGTTTATAGAGCATACTACGGAGATGGTTTAGGCAATACCATTACAGGGTTATTTGCGAGAATGGCTCCAAAAGTGATGCCGTTGGCTAAACAACTAGGAATGAAAGCCATTGATGTTATTCGTGATAAGGGTATTAGTGCTGTTGGAGATTTTGCTGGAAAAGCGTTTTCAACTGCGAAGAATAAATTAACATCATTAGTGAAATCACGGATGAAATCTAAAGGATTTTCAAAACCGTTACCGTCTACAGCGGAAATGCCTGCAAGTGTTAGTAGAATTATAAATAACGCAGTAGATGAAAAATTAGCGTCGATGGTTTTAACCCCCGACCCAAATATGATAGCAGGAAGTGGCTTTAAAAAACTACGACGATGAGAATGGAAAAATCGTTTACGATTTCACTATTTAGACTCTGATAAATAGAATAAAATGTTCAAAAAGTCACGTGATCCAGCATTTGATATAGACGCCCCAGTTGGCAAGGATGATTCTGTACGCGATTATCAATATTACGCCTATCATGCAATAGACCCAGATAGTCGATCGCGAATTGAACTTCAAGTTCATGATACCAGTAAATACTTTCTACCCGCTGAAGCGTTTATCGAAGTAGAAGGAAAACTTGTAACAGCTGCTGGAGCACCGTATCCAGCTGGTACTCAAGTCGGTTTTGTAAATAATGGTATTATGGCGTTATTTGAGAGTGCAAGATACCTCATTGATGGAAAAGAAATCGAGTCGATAGATCGCGATGTTGATGTGGCTACAACAATAATCGGGTTAGCGAGATATTCTGATGATTATACAAGATCAGCAGGACCTTCTATGATGTTTGCAAAAGATGTTAAAAATACCGCTGGAGGAAATCAATTTATTATAAGACGACCACAGAATAATGCTGGTGCTGCTAATGTTGATGTTGAAAATATGATTATAAACAACGATCCTAATTTCAATCTAGGAGCTGCAACACGTATTTCAATGTTGCAAGGGGAGAGTAAATCATTTTCATGCGCGATTCCACTTCATCATATATTTGGATTCTGTAGAAACGTCCGAAAAGTTATTTATGGAGCGAAGCATACAGTATCGCTTGTACGAAAGAGTGATGATAACGACGCAATTTGGAGGATTCCAGCAGATGCTGCAAATCCAAATGCTGATGCTGGTAAAGTCAATTTAACAAAAATATCATTGTGGATGCCAGTGTTGACTCCAGCAATTACCGCAGAAGAACGATTACTATCATTTATGGACCAAGGAGGAAAGTCGTTGTTGAATTGGCTAACCGTGAGTACAGATGTTAAGCAATCAAGTCTCAACGGGTTATTCACTTGGAACCTAGCATCAAAACAAGGCGTTTCTGCGCCACGTCATATATTTATTGCGTTACAAGATAACGCACGAGTTGGCGATCAACGTTTCAGTCATATGATATTTGATCAATTAGGTGTGAAAGACGTCTCACTGAGAATAAACGGCCAACAGGAACCATCCGAGGATATACAACTTAATTACAGAGAAAATCATATTGCACGAGTTTATCATCGTCTGTTGTCATCAAAATGTCGATACTGGTTTGCAAATATCACAACATGATTTTAAAAATCTGTATCCAATCTATTACTTCTCACTGGAACATATCGATTTGATGAGACAATTTGTTGTTGATATACATTTTAGAGCTAATGTGACTATTGGTGCTATTGCTAATTATAGAGCGGGGTCTGTCATTCTCAGTGATAAATCAATGCTACTCGAAGGTGTTGGAGGAAGAATGAGAGTGGTAGATGCACCAGTGGAAAATCTTTGATTGATTTTCTCGATTTTTCATTGAATTAGAATCAATCGGTTATGTATAACATGTCATATAGTGCTATTAGTGTTGCGTTAACTCCCGGTCAATTAAAAAAATTGCAATCGGAATCAGCTAAAAAATGTGGAACCACAATCACGTTGAAACCCAACCAAATGACTGGTGGTGCAAATAAACTATCGCTGACAACTCGTCAGGTGAAACATTTCAATGATTGACTTGCAGCCAAAAAAAGGGGTTCAGATTACTCTCTCTGCGGCTGCTATCAAAAATATGATTAAAACAGGCGGTATATTTCCGTTGTTAGCTGCGATTCCAGCATTGATTGCAGCAGCAGCCCCAGCGGTGGCTAAAGCGGCAGCGTTAGAAGCCGTTGGTACTGCAGCAGGAATGGCACTAAAGAAAGCAACTGGGAAAGGATATAAAAAAAGGGAAAGGGTCTAAGACTACCAGGAACCCCGTATTCGTGGTACAGCGGAAAGGGTCTAAGACTACCAGGAACCCCGTATTCGTGGTACAGCGGAAAGGGTCTAAGACTACCAGGAACGATTTATTAATTCAGGAACCTATGGTTCCTATGTCCAATTTTGATTTAATGGATGCTGCTAAAAAACTCGCGATTAAAAACTTCAGAGGTGTCTTTATGAAAGATCAATTACCACATCAAACAAACAGCGTTGAAACCGGAATCATTAATTTAGATAACAGCACCAGACCTGGAACTCACTGGGTTGCATACGCTATTGATCCACGTGGGATTGTTTATTTCGATTCATATGGATTAGCCCCACCAAAAGAGTTTATGCGGTATATAAAAAACCTTCCAATGAAGACTTGGTATTCTACGCTACCAACACAAACGATGATTGACCCACCAATATGCGGCAGCGAAGTA
Source organism: Unio delphinus (assembly GCA_029339505.1). Lineage (NCBI taxonomy): Eukaryota > Metazoa > Mollusca > Bivalvia > Unionida > Unionidae > Unio > Unio delphinus. Next base: position 1,894,425 of record JAQISU010000066.1, read on the forward strand.
TTAAATGTCCTTGACGCTATTTCTAGCTCCTTGAGTAACCCAAGCGGAAAACCACCACATGTTGTCGTTAATGAATACACTAGTAATCGCTGGAAATCGAAACGATTTTAGAGAGAGAAAGAGTTTTACAATAACATGATTGATATTTGGGGGAGATCTTTGAAACCCAAACCCGATGACACTGCACCACCTGATTCTGTCAAGGATGTAAAAAAACTAATCAAAGATGAAATAGCTGAGACGTTGAACTTAACAAATGTTGACCCGAACGAAATAGTTGTATTTCAGGACAAACAGGGTAAATTGAAATCCAGTGATGTGTCATTGGATGATATTTTAGTTAAACAACGAAACGCAATCGAGAATACTATCGCGTTATTTTCGGATGAGGGTAAATTGAAAACCAGTAATATTTATCTGGATGATATTTTGGTTAAACAACAAAACGCAATCGAAAATACTATCGCGTTATTTTCCGATCAGGGTAAATTGAAAACTAGTGATGTCTCTCTGGATGATATTTTAGTTAAACAACGAAACGCAATCGAGAATACTATCGTGCTATTTTCCGATCAGGGTAAACTCAAACCGGGTGTACTCGTTTCGACGATTACAGATCGATTAAAAACTCTCAACGATGAGTTAAACAATTCTGTGTTTGTACTAACAACACTTGAATCTAGAATTGAAGAAAACGGAAAACAGTTTTCAGTTTTTCGTAGAAATATCATTGATAAATTTATTGGAACCCAGTTGGATAAAATAGAAATAAAACTCCCGGATATTAAAAAATCCATCGATGAGACGAAAAACTTCATCGAAGCCGTCAAAGGTGATTTTTCGAGGATGATAACAATCATTGAAAAAACAAAAATTCCTCATGAGAAAACCAACAACGTAGTATATACAATCCAACACGGATCATTTGAGTGGATACCTGCAAACAACAAATTAGATATCACTGCAACCGTTAAAGGTATTTATCGATTAACACTAGTGACAAAGACTCAATTTAATATTTCATCGTCGAGTTCATCCGGGGTCAACAATACGATTTCAACGATCATTGACAAGGATACAACGGAAAAGTTCACTATAACATCTACTGATAAAAATTTGGCTAGAACTTCGGTATCATGGTATGTGGAAATCGTAGCGGATTTAAGTAAATAAATTGAAAGGATTTCACAATTGAAAACGCTAGTGTTTTTAAAATAAAAATGATTTCATCAACGCAATGTCGCTATGATCAGGTCATAGAATTTCAGAATAGACTCAAAACCCTCACTGAGGAGTATCAAATAAAAATAAAAAAATACCGACGAAGAATCACCGCAATTGATGTTATTATATACTCGGTGTCAAGCGTTCTTACTGGCGCCGGAATAATACTTGCATCGGTTACAATGATTGCCCCGGTCGTAGTTCCAATTTGCATTTCTGCGGTGGCTACAATCGGGGGTATATCAACCGGGATAGCAAAAAAGATATCATCATGCAGCCAGAGTAAACTTCATAATTACTTACTTCAATTTCATATTGCATCAACCGCATACTCGCAGTTATCCTCGATGATATCGTCGTCACTCGATGATACAATTATATCAGATAGTGAGTTCTCAGCGATGGTCAGTATTTTTGATTCCGCGATATCGAAATTAGAGCGACAACATGAATATAATAACAATGACAACACCGATGGAATCAGAAAACACGAACCCAAAAAACAAAATGATCTCAATAATATCAACATTACCAGATTGTGAGTTCTCAGTGATGGTCAGTATTTATGATTCCTCGATACCAAAATTAGAAATAAATCATGAGTATAATAACAATGACAACACCGCAGGAATTACTTCAACGAATAGTGGAGAACACGAACCCAGTACAAACAAGCATGATATCAATAACATCAACGAATCCAGAATTCAGTGTGAATTTCCCCTCTCCGGTCCCAGTGAAGGAGATAGCGCTTGCAAAACTACGAATGTATCACAGTTGGCCTAATATCAGATCAAAATCATTTGGTGGTCAACAACCGAATAATTCTTTAGTGTTTGCAAATAAGAATAAACCCGACGGAACCCCAGACTGGAACGTTGTTTCCATACCAACCGGATCATACCAAATTGAACAAATCAATAATGAATTCGCGCGTAGAATAAAATCGATTACTGGAAAAGAATCAAAAATCGCTATAACGGTTCATGAGCCGACGCTATCATCCGCAATTGAGATAAGCACAGAAGGATACGTCGTAGATATCTATCAGAGTTCTATTAGAACCGTACTAGGATGGCCTGAATTACCACCAGGGGGAAAAACCGTTGATTTACCAGAACCACAAAAAACCGATTATATCACAGACAGGATAAAACCTGATAATCCAGTAAAGAGTTATCAAGAATACAGGATACCTACAGATTTTTTTGGTCTCGCATACCACGCAACTGGGAAAGAGAAGCCAGGGGAAGGAATAAAAGGACATTATTTTGTTGACGAACCTGAAATCGTTAAAAATTGCACAGCAATGAATAATGATTTTTCACTGTTGTTAATATCTCTTAAATCCGGCTCTCTCACCCGAGATGAATTTATCAGCGTTGTAGAAATATGTAACAAAATCATCAATGACATGGAAACATTTAATTCACAAATTATTCGAGTTATATTAGATAACGATAATCCCTTATCGAGAACAAGATTTGCAACAGACTATAAAATCCGCGTTGAAGACATTCCAACATTCAAACTACCAGGGTATAATATCTTAGAACTACAAAAATCTCTCAGTGATGCCATCGATGTTGGTTTTAAAATAATTCATGATGCATGGAAAAAAACAGCATCACAGGAAATACAAATCTTCAAACACAATAATGACCCAGACGGTGGCGGTAGGCATATCGCTCCGTTCAACGTGAATATTTCATCGGTGATTGCGCTCAATTTAGTATGTGATGTTATCGAAGGAAGCTATCAAATTAATCTCGAACGATCAAATCAAGCTCAGCAAGGATATATTCTTTATTCGTTTTCACCAACAGCTCCTCCAGGATTCCTAATTATTGAAAACCCAATTAATCCTGTCTACATGCGATGCCATAATAATTCATTAACCAGAATTAATTTCAAACTCACCGACCAGTCAAATAATCTGATTGATTTACAAGAAGAGGTGTTAGCGATTAGTCTGTTTGTGAAATCATAAATGATCCTCGGACACGATATCGTATCGGACTTGATCAAATATTCGGTTAAAATCATTTATTATTTTTTGTTAACCCATAGCAGCAGAGAGGGTGGATGACCACATCGTTGCGAGCAAAATTGATTAAAAAATCGTAAAATCTCCGTTTTTGCAAAAATGGAGACTTTTTTTTTGGTTAAATGAGATTTTGTTGGAAGTCTTATTTTTTGTCTGAAAACGTAGTCTATAGGCCATATTTTGCTCGAAAACATGATCTGGAAGCCTTATTTTTGCTTGAAAACGTGGTCTGTTCACCCTCTCTGCTGCTTTATTATTATTATTATCATTATTATTATTATGCATTGAGTCGTATATTAGTCATACCTTTATGGGAAGTGCCTAATATCGTATGTATTTGAGTATTGTGATTTGTGAGCAGCTAAATACCAATATCTTAATATATAAGTAAACTAACACACGCATGTACATGAGAACTTAAATAAGCTTACCATTTCTGACACTTAGAGTCAATGATGTTAGCGTTGTACCTTGTCAGGGTCAGAAAAAACACGATGGCATATGCAGCAATATTCATGTTCTGAAACAAAGAGTATCATCATGTAAACGTAAATACAAGTTCCACGCAGTTTAAGTCAATGTGATATTACAATTGAACCTTTATAAAGACAAAGACTTCAACCTTTGCTTTATGGAAGTTATAAAATCACCAATAATTTAAGATTAAAAATGTGGTGCATCGCTTGTAAGTAAAATATCGCATATGTGCTCTCACCTTCTACCAGTGTTAATTTCCTCTTTACAACAAGTATAATTGTATACGGAAGCACAGTGGCAAGCTATATTTCGACAAACGTCTAGCTTGGTATACAAAAATGTTTAATTTCTATCACGATCAACGGCTTATATAGCCATATCAAACATTGCTGCCTTGGGTCAAATTGTTGGTGTTATTGGAAGCGATCCATATTATGTTAAATGGTAGGTCTCAGGATAGGCTAATCCTACACAAAAACAATATGCAGGGAAACAACATATAATAAAGAGTTAAATGAACTCGAACACAGTTTGATCACTTGAGCATACATGCAGTGTATAAGTAACCTTTCAATACACTTTCTTATTTTGGAGGATTCGTATTTAGACATGTTCACCGTCAGAAATTGCATTTGGAAATCAAATATTAAAACATTTTAAAACTAAGTAGTTCCTAAACTTTTGGTCTTGAAATGGTGTCACGTAAGGAAAATACAAATGTCGTAGAAATCGAATGTTTTAAAACAAAATGTTTGTCGTTACACTTTCGTATGGTTATTCACCAAATGTTAGTGTGGAACATCAGGTGATACAAGAAATGTTTTAATGTCTAAGAAATATTATTTCGCCCACAAAACTACGTGTGTTTACCTAAAGTCAGTGAAATGTTGCACATTATAAATAACAGAAATGACGACAACGTTGACCGATGGAGATCGGCTATCCTATGATATTCAAATATACAGGTAATGTTGTTATTGCTGAGTGAACTGACATAATAGGTTACGTTAAGATATTTTCTACAATGGACGCAGTTCTCTGGATATTTTACTTCACATATATTGTTACGCTTCATTTCACGTTCCATGTAAGTAACATTTAGGGTATATCATAGTTCCGTTGATGATAATAGAATCGCGTAGTACATTCTCACGATAGCCATACCTTGTCTGGACAAAAAACGTCCAGGTGATATACAATCGTCTTTATTTTTTATACTTGTATAACTAATATGCAATCATTGAAAACCTCAGCCTTGGTAATATGTAAACGTTCAGTGGTTGTGACCTGTGGTGGTATTGCTCCACTTGTATCTACATTACCATTTATATCTAATTATCATATTAGCGTAATAAATGTTGGTATCTGAAGTGGATCGTTTGGAGTAACGGTAGTGATCTTGTTTGCATCAACTGCGTCTATGTTGCTGTAAAATATTAATTGGTAAAGATAAGCGGGGTATAGACAGCTGCGAATTCCACTTCGCTGATTCTCGTAATTTCTTAAGCTTCTTGTATGTTCAGTAAATATACTTGACAATCTCTTCTTGTCACAACTGCATTTTTCTCTTTACTTTCTGTTGCTGAAAATGATGTTTTCTCAAATCTATTCAAAGTTTGCACTTTCATTTGAATTGTATACATTTCATGTTAGCGCCAGATAAAGACCTAATAATCAAACTTAAACGATATGTATCCAACAATTTCCTTTTCACAAAATATATAATCAAAACATTATTTAATTTTTCTTTTAAACAACCTGTGATTAAAATGATAGTAGTGTCTTGCCAGTTTAATGAATCAATTATTGTCAAGGATTCTAGTCTTGCATGGGTAGAATTAAAATATTTAATTCTCTCCAATTTAGTTAACAATGCAACCATTTAATTGTTTCACTAAATGTATCAAATCAAATCCGAGATCAATAGCTAGTTACAAACACTTCCTAAACCAAGGTTAATTTAAATTTCATAAAAGTTTTCTGAAACTATCTTTGAGCAATTTTTATCCCAAGATGATCACTCAGCTACCTACGCCAACTGTATGGTCTTTAAGTAAATATCAGAAAAGAACACAAATTAACATTCGGGCAAACATTAACATCAAATGTATTTGTTTGTCCTAGAATACAAGGGTCAACTTAAAACGGAACATATATCGTTGTGAACTAGATCCCCCAAGCATTATTTAAGTGGCAAAGAAACGAGTTTTAATATTGAATTAAATGATGATGTGTTTATAGGAATTTGCTTTGTCGAAAATATAATCCACAATATTCCTGTCTCATTTGATAAATTAAACTTTATATCCATGAATGTTATTCGGATAATTATATTTCTCATGCAAGGTATTCGTATAAATAACCAAGTTAAACCAAACACTAAAAACATAAATAAGATTGTTTTTGCTTTAGACGTAAAGGCAAGAATGAGTAATGTTTTCATGTAAACAACATTATACAAGAAATCCAAAGACACAGCAAGAGAACCGCTGTCATTCTCAAACGTTCATTTCTATAGCACCCAAATAACACTGGACAACAAATTTTTACAAAAGTCATGTTACTGAAATAAAATTAGTCAATTCTTATCAATTTTTATGTGATGAACACGAATATGACAGTCAAATTGCAAAATTGGCACTAGTTTTTTTTTTGTAATCTGCAAGAAATTAATGTTTACATAACGAAATGCATTCCAATAGTAAAAGGTCAACTGTAATAGCCTACCTATAAAAAATCAAGTCATTGACTACATCTTAGGTTTCTTCGCCTGTCTCTTGTACAGCTGTTCGGGAGCATCTCCGAGGAGTGTCCAGCAGTAGTCAGCCAGCATTGTAGTGGACCATTTTCCTTGGTATCTTTGTTCCATTGTTGCGATATCTTGATGAAAACGTTCGCCGTGTTCATCACTAACAATACCACAGTTGCTAGGAAAGAAATCCAAATGGGAATGAAGGAAGTGAATCTTTAGAGACATATTGCAGCCAAGTTTCTTATACTTCATCAACATGTCTTCTACTAGTTCCTTATAGTTTTCTGCCCTAACATTTCCGAGGAAGTTTGTAGAAACTAGGCGAAAAGCATTCCATGCTTGTTTCGCGTCACCTTCCAGCAAGTTGTTGAACCGGTCATCTTTGAAAAGCTCTCGAATCTGAGGACCCACAAAAACTCCTTCTTTAATCTTTGCTTCGCTGAGTCGAGGGAATTTTTCATGCAGGTATCGGAATGCTGGCAAAGTCCGGTCAATGGCTTTCACGAAGTTCTTCATCAAACCTAGTTTGATGTGAAGGGGTGGTAGCAAGATTTTCTGAGCCTCAACCAGAGCTGGATGTTGGATATTCTTCTCTCCAATGGCTACATTCTGCCTGTGAGTCCATTCCTTCCTCATGTAGTGCATTTCCCTTGCTCGGCTATCCCACTCGCATAAGAAACACATGTATTTTGTATATCCTTGCTGCAGTCCCATTAAAAGGGCAACTACCTTCAAATCACCACAGAGGTACCAGCTGTACTTGTTATACTCAATGGGATTCAGTAGCTGCCTTAAGTTATCGTATGTCTCTTTCATGTGGACAGCATACGCTACAGGAATAGATGGAAGAATGTTTCCATTGTGCAAAAGCACAGCCTTGAGACTCAGTTACGAAGAGTCCACAAATAGTCTCCATTCTTGTGGGTCATGAGTGATTTTTAAAGCATTCATGAGGCCCTCAATATCGGAACAGAATATCAGATTACTTTCCTTTCTGAAGAAAGGCTCCAATTGCTGGTGGCGCTTTCAATATGCAGTAATTGTGACATCTTCTTCTAGAAGATTCCATTGTTGGAGTCTTGATCCTAGCAATTCTGCCTTGCTCTTTGATAAGTCCAAATCACGAATCAGGTCATTTAGTTCTTCCTGTGTTATTCTGTGTGGGGTTGATGATGCACCACAGTGAAAATCTGGATCACTGCATGCTGATGGACCAGGAGAAGAACAGGTCGACTCACCTTTGTCTTCGTCAGATGAATCAAGAGAATATTCTGCTGGAAGTTCTGGAATAGGAAGTACCTCACCATGTGGAACTGGTCTCAATGCAGACGGAATGTTTGGGTAGACTATTCTCGACTTCTTTCGCTTCGTTATTCCGCCGGAAAGAGGAGGAACCAAGCAGAAGTAACAGTCATTTAGGTGGTTGCTTGGCTCTCTCCACACCATTGGGACTGCAAACGGCATTGATGACCTTTTGCAATTCAACCACTGTGAAAGCTGTGTTGTACATGTAGCACAGCATATATGCGGAGCCCAAGGCTTGTCTTGGTCACCAACCTTGCATCCGAAGTAAAGATGATATGCCTTCTTCACTTGAGAATTGATACTTTTCTTCTGGTTGGCAAATGTCACTTCCCCACAAATATAGCAAAAATTGTCCGCGGTATTAACACACTTTCGAGGCATTACTGTTCTTTATTGTACGTAAATGGATAAAATAATAAGTTTTATGTAACAGTAGCTTGAACTGTCTCGCACAACGTCTAAAATATTTTAAATGCTGAACCTATCTGATTGGGCTTTATATAGTACACTGCTTAAGTCAGCTTCAGCAGCCGCCTGGCATTAGTATAATAGGCCTACACATGTATAGTACACAGCTGACGTCAACTTACTTCAGCAGCCGCATGGCATTAGTATTGCATTGCATCAGAAAATGATGCAATCAACTGTCGATGATGTGAGCATGACGGTATTATGCAATGTTACATCATTATTCCGGATGTCGCAGCAGTCCTACTGGAGAAATTTACACAGTGAAACATAGAAAATGAGGTATATGAATATCTTCAAAACGAGAGCCAATAAAACTTTTCACGGTTATATTCGTGTTCGGCACACCAAAATACTACAGATTAGGGCCTTTTCAAGTCAGTAATGATTTCACTATTGACCAGTGTAATTCCATACTATGGAATTAGATACACTAGGCTAAGCCATTAATAATTCTATATAGCAGACTTAGACACATGAAGCTAAGTCATCATTAGAGACAAAATACAGAGACAGCATTATTATTATTATTATTATTATTATTATTATTATTATTATTATTATTATTATTATTATTATTATCATATTGAATACAATTTTGTATCGTTCAGCTTCAGCATGAGATTAATGTTGGAGGAAGTTTGAAAATAAAAACCGAAAGCTGGACATCATTATAATTTGTTTTAAATATCCTGCATAGAAATTTATTTAAGTTGCCCAGAACTTACAATGTAAATCTCCCACTTGTGCATTTATGTCATACCATCCCACCACATGTGAGGAAACATTGTCAGTTGCCAGTGTACTAATGCACTTAGTGAACTAATCCCAGATTAATTACAACCAATTTATTTGAAGACAGGATGCGGAGTAATTAGCACAAGAGCAGGAACCAAAACTGGATTTGAAATGCCAGGTATTAAGGATTATTTCTTCCACAGACATTCTGTTAATAAATGTACTAATGTTTATGTCAGTAGCACTTCAATCATTCTCACAGCATCATCCAATTTACAAATGCATCAATAAGCATTCGTCTCCTTCAGAGAGTACTGGTACAGTATTAAATGCATCAATAAGCATTCGTCTCCTTCAGAGAGCACTGGTACAGTATTAAATGCATCAATAAGCATTCGTCTCCTTCAGAGAGTACTGGTACAGTATTAAATGCATCAATAAGCATTCGTCTCCTTCAGAGAGTACCGGTACAGTATTAAATGCATCAATAAGCATTAGTCTCCTTCAGAGAGTACTGGTACAGTATTAAATGCATCAATAAGCATTTGTCTCCTTTAGAGAGTACTGGTACAGTATTTAATGCATCAATAAGCATTCGTCTCCTTCAGAGAGTACTGGTACAGTATTTCCACAAAGATAAGTTAAGGGGGTCTACCAAATAGTCTGTATAGAGAGTACTGCAACATTATTTCGCCAATGATAAGTCTAGGAAATCCACTGATGTCCTTTAAAGAGTACTTTTACAAAATGTCCCCAATGATAAGACAAGAGAGTTCATAAATGTGGTGATATATGGGGATTGTTTATCATTGGACAAGACATTCTTATACATCCTTAATGCAAGTCATCCAACATGTTTCATCCAGATCTAAAAAATATTATTGTGTAAAAACCATTTTCTTCTTCTAGTTACCGTTACATTTGACATTTGACCTTCTAACCCCAAAATAAACAGGCTTCATTCTTACCTCATGCACAAGACATCAACCAAGTTGGGGATAAGTACATGGTACAAAACTAACGCTACTACAACCACTTGGACACAGACATATTGATGGGTAGATAGACAAGCAAACACAATGATCTGTTGACAGACACATACATACTGATGGGCAGATAGACAAGCAAACACAATGATATGTTGACAGACACACATACATATTGATGAGTAGATGGACAAGCAAACACAATAATCCGTTGAGTGACACACATATATATTGATGGGTAGATAGATAAGCAAACACAATAATCTGTTGACAGACACATACATACTGATGGGTAGATAGACAAGCAAACACAATGATCTGTTGACAGACACACATACATATTGATTGGTAGACAGATAAGCAGAGACATTGATGGGTAGACAGACATACTGTTATATTAATGGGTAGACAGACATACAGGCACATTGAAGAGTAGACAGACATCCAGACACATTGATGGATAGAAAGACACAGACACCTTGTCAGGTAGACAGACATAATGTCACATTGATGGGTAGAAAGATATACAGACAAATTGATGGGCATACTGACATACAGACACATTGATGGGTAGACAGAAACACAGACACATTGATGGGTAGACATACATACTGTTACATTAATAGGTAACTAGACAGACTGTATTGATTGTTATGGTTGGGGTAAGGTGCTCCCAAAATTGCATTTAAACTATTATAGAAGTCCCTCCCAAAATTGTATTTAAACTATTATAGAAGTCCCTCCCAAAATCTTATTTAACCTATTATAGAAGTCCATCCCACAATTGTATTTAATTTATTATAGAAGTCCATCCCAAAATTGTATTTAAACCATTATAGAAGTCCCTCCCAATATTTTATTAAATTTATTATAGAAGTCCCTCCCACAATTGTATTTAATTTATTATAGAATTCCCTCTCAAAATTGTTTTTAAACTATTATAGAAGTCACTCCCAATATTGTATTTAAACTATTATAGAAGTCCCTCCCAAAATTGTATTTAAACTATTATAGAAGTCCCTCCCAAAATTTTATTTAAACTATAATAGAAGTCCATCCCAAAATTGTATTTAAACCATTATAGAAGTCCATCTCAATATTTTATTAAAACTATTATAGACATCCCTCCCACAATTGAATTTAATTTATTATAGAAATCCCTTTCAAAATTGTATTTAAACTATTATAGAAGTCACTCCCAATATTGTATTTAAACTATTATAGAAGTCCCTCCCAAAATTGTATTTAAACTATTATAGAAGTCCCTCCCAAAATTGTATTTAAACTATTATAGAAGTCCCTCCCAAAATTGTATTTAAACTATTATAGAAGTCCCTCCCAAACTTGTATTTAAATTGTTATTTGAAGTCCCTCCCAATGTTGTATTTAAACTATTATAGAAGTCCCTCCCAATGTTGTATTTAAACTATTATAGAAGTCCCTCCCAATATTTTATTTAAACTATTATAGAAGTCCCTCCCAGGCATGAATTTGGTTGGAAGTAAAATTAGTGAAAGATAGACGCAAAGCTGTGAGCCCCCAGTCAACAATTCCGAAGGCTAGATGGTAAAATATACAAAAAGGGTTGAAATTTAATGAATAATAATATAATGACAATTCAATAATCAAATGATTTACATTCCCAATTAAACTCCATCTGCTCCACCTCCTTGTATTAAATCTGTGGCATTTTTCTCTCTCCTATTTCCCCCAATTCATTCTCTTCTTCCTCCTCAACTTTCTCCAAATTCCTTCTTCTCTTCCTTCTCCTCTTCCGTCTCATCTTTCTCCTGCACTTTCTTTCCACTGACTAGACTTCTGCTGACTTTTAATGTTTCAGCGTTTCACTTCCATCTCCAACTCTAAAAGACTCAATCGAACCTTAAGTTCTGTGTCCCCTAAAAAAATTGCTGTGAAAACACAAGGATAGTACATTCTTTTTCCTTAGCCCTCTCATCTCACACTACACACTGTCTATCATCAGATAACGGCTATTAAATTGCTCACTCATTCATTCACATTGAGATACCCATATGTTCTTGTTAAAACAAATGTCATACTATAGCACGGTGGTATCAATTACTTCCGATGCATACATCAATAAATTCTGTCATATCAGTACCTATTCCTAATTCCGTTATACTAAACAATATCGCAATAATCAGATGAATTTCTTTACCTTACAACTTGCACAAAGTACACAAATATTCAAATAGCCATACTCTGATTAATCAGACGCATTTCTTTACCTTACAACTCACACAAAGTATGCAAATATTTGAATAGCCATACTCTGATTAATCAGACGCATTTCTTTACCTTACAACTCATACAAAGTATGCATATATTCGAATAGCTATGCTCTGATTAATCAGACGCATTTCTTTACCTTACAACTCATACAAAGTATGGATATATTCGAATAGCCATACTCTGATTAATCAGACGCATTTCTTTACCTTACAACTCATACAAAGTATGCATATATTCGAATAGCCATACTCTGATTAATCAGACGCATTTCTTTACCTTACAACTCATACAAAGTATGCAAATATTTGAATAGCCATACTCTGATTAATCAGACGCATTTCTTTACCTTACAACTCATACAAAGTATGCATATATTCGAATAGCTATACTCTGATTAATCAGACGCATTTCTTTACCTTACAACTCACACAAATTATGCAAATATTCGAATAGCCATACTCTGACATACGGATACGTCCATAGTAACTAATCTTACATACTTCAACCATTTTCCAAATTTACAATTCCAGCATGTGTAAATTCTAACATAACACATTAATAAATGCACTAGATTAATATGCAGTAACCTAACAGCAAAATACAAAAATAATTCTAACCACAAGCTAAGAATCTACATAATTCTGTTTAGCTTCTAAAAGTTCTCTTCATAGACTCAAGCCATTTCTCAAATACGCATGTAAATAAAACACTACAAAGGTAAGTATGCATATTAAATGATGCTAGTAATTAATTATACATATGATAAATAATTACAATTATGATGCAAAAACAGAGCAAACAATTTACTGACTTTTTCAAAGGTTTTTCTTTCTTTAGAATCTACTTTTAGGTTTTGCTGCCAAATTACAAGTGGCTCTCTTATACTTGTATCCGTCTAAATGATTTTTTATACATATATATTTCTCGATGACATTTTACACTTGTATACTTCTAGATGATCATTTACACTTGTAAAACTTAGCCATGAATATCACCTTCATACTGGATTATTTCTTACCAATTAGACATGAATATCATCTCAATACTGTCCTATTCGATACCAATTAGACATGAAAATCATCTCAGTAATGGACTATTTCATACCAATTAGACATGAATATCATCTCAATACTGGACTATTTCTTACCAATTAGACATAAAAATCATCTCAATACTGGACTATTTCATACTAATTAGACATGAATATCATCTAAATATTGGACTATTTCATACCAATTAGTTATGAATATCATCTCAATATTGACTATTTCATACCAAGTAGACATAAATATCATCTTAATACTGGTCTATTTCATACCAATAGTTATGAATATCATCTCAATACTGGGCTATTTCACACCAAGTAGACATGAATATCATCTCAATGCTGAATATTTCATACAAATTAGACATGAATATCATCTCAATAGTGGACTATTTCATACCAATTAGACATAAATATCATCTCAATTCTGGACAATTTCATTTCAAGTAGACATGAATATCATCTTAAAACTGCACTATTTCATATCAAGTAGACATGAAAGTCATCTTAAAACTGCACTATTTCATATCAAGTAGACATGAATATCATCTTAATACTGCACTATTTCATACCAATTAGACAGGAATATCATCTTAATTCTGGACTAGCATTAGATTAGACTATTTAAGAACCCATAGAGCAGCAGAAGGGGCGAATCAGACAACATTTTTAGACAAGTTTTCACTGAAATCACGCTTAAAAACAATGAAACCAATGACATCAGGCCCCCCAATGTGTATGTGAATCATGGATTAGGTCCCAAAAAAAAATATGAAAAAATCAATGAAATTAATGAAATCCTCCATCGATTTTTGGGAAAAAGGGACTACAACGTCGTTGTCACTCACCCCTTCTGCTGCTATGGGTTAACCGAATATTTGATCCAGTCCGATACGATATCGTGTTCGAGGGTCATGTAAATTTATTGTTACAAATCCGTGTGGGGCAGACTGAGCATGACTAAAGAAATTTCTAAATTGATTGAAGTCCATATCAGAACACCATGTCTGCCAAATATTTCGTAGCGTATGTGTATCAACGCCGTTGAATACAGCAAGCATATTACAGTTATCTCTAATCACTTTTGGAATCTGAGTGTAGCGTTGAGTGACATAGATCACGTCCGTGTTTTTATGCCTGCCTCGGGAAAATATTCTAGCAGGATTTTTTTGTTTATCTAACATGACATCATCGTATACAACTAAATTGTTGATACTTCCATCGAGGTCATTCACGGATGGCGCCTCGTCAATATCGGTTATAAATTCAATAACATCCTCGCCAGCAATCTCTGAAGCGTTTTCATTAAAATCTTTTAGCACTTCATAGCATCGTTGGTCGTCTACGCTAGGGGCAATTAAATACAACTTATCCCACTTCATCCATCTCATTATTAAATTGAGCAACAATTGCGTTTTACCGGATCCAGATGGCCCGATTATAATTGCGCGGATAGAGTTTGGTAGCGCTGCATGATGCTTCACTGGTTCTCTTGTTTTAGTCGCTGAAAAATCAATTATATTCATATCTCTATACATAAATTATGGATCTATATTGTGTGAAGTGTAAGGCGCGTACTGGCACAGATGACTTGACGACGATTACAACTAAAAATAACCGATCAGCGCTTTCTGGTAAATGCGTACAGTGTAGTACAAAGAAATTTAGATTTGTTTCTAAACCCTAGGAACCCAAGGAACCTTTAAAAAAATACGAGGAGGTGATATCGCTGCCAAATTAGCAAAACTCCCTGGAACCCCATGGGCAAAATACCCCGGAGAAAAACACCTTCCAGGGTATAGTTATTGTGGACCGGGAACAAGACTTGACATCAGACTCAATGATCAAAATCAGCCCCGACCCGGTGAGGAACCAATAAACGCTATTGATAAGGCCTGTCACCTTCATGATGTTGCTTATAAAAGCAGCAATTTGCAACACAGGCATCTAGCAGATGTGAAATTAATTCATGCGTTGAATTCTATCACTGATAAATCCTTCAAAGAAAAATTGGCTTCATTTTTGATAAAATCGACAATGAAAAGTAAATTGATGTTAGGTGCTGGTAATTAATAGCAACATGGAATCTATTTACTATTCCCCAAGAGGATACTGGAAGGGTAACGCTGCAATCAGTAAACTCGCTAGCGCCACAAAAGTAAAAAAAACCACTGCGGCTCATTGGTTATCCAAACAGGCACTATGGCAAATTTATCTACCACCGCCTAAACAAATTCAATTCTCGCATTTTGATGTAACCGGACCCAATGAAGTTCATCAGGCTGATCTATTATTTCTGCCACATGATCGTGGTTACAAATATGCGTTAACTGTAGTTGATATTGCAAGTCGATACAAAGAAGCAGAACCGTTAAAAACAAAATCGGCCACTGAAGTCGCTTCTGCATTTGAAAGGATTTATCGAAGGAGCCCTCTGCACTGGCCAAATCTGTTACAAGTTGATCCGGGCAAGGAATTTCAGGGTGCAGTGTTATCTACAATGAAATATCACAATGTCGCTATCAGACGAGGGCATACTGCACTGCATCGTGATCAGGCCATTGTAGAACGATTTAATCGGATTCTTGCTGAGCGGTTATTTGGATATCAATATGCAAAAGAATTCATCCAAGAAAAAAGATCCCGTGAATGGGTGAAGAGATTACCAGGTGTAGTTACCGCACTGAATAACGAGATTACTAGAACCATCAACATGAAACCTATCAACGCGATTAAAAAGAAGTCGATACCTGAAAAACCACAAAAAGATATCAAAGAACAAATTCTTGGTAGTAATGTCATTGTGAGGTATTTATACGAACCAGGAGAGCTTGAGGGTGGTACAAAAAGGGCTACTGATCCTATTTGGAGCGTCACTACGCATAAGATATCTAGTATAACACGATCTACGGGTAGACCTCCAATCTATAAACTGGATTCAACTGCCCCTCAACGGGGTTTTACTAGACAACAATTACAAGTGATACCCGAGGATACTCAATTACCACCGCATGGTCTTAACTAGCACCCTTGCGTCTATTGCACTCAAGACAAGTCAACATCACATTATTTCTGACATGACCGAGATTGTTATTTTTTCTGTCAACGGTGAATTGGCGAGGATCCTTATCCGAATACTGCCAACGCATTATACAATTGCAACTCGCGCAGTGATTATTCTGTTGTTTCTTCAAAGTGATTATTAATTCAGCATCAATATCAAATTCTCGTTGTTTTTTTTTGTCCTGTTGTTTGTAACCGGAGAGTTTTTTTATCAATAATATCATTATCGTCACCAATGATTTCATCATCGCCAATGATTTCATCATCGCCTGACTCTGTCAGGACAATTCTTCGAAGTTGATTTATTTTTCGTACTCTAGACACTGCGAGATAGATTAAATTTGACCATTCTATGCGATTATCTACCATCCAAACAATTGTATCCGATATAGTCAATCCCTGTGAAGAGTGTATTGTTGCTGCGTATCCTAGCGTCCACGGGGATTTATTAGCACGCAATGCATCTTCAACGGCATTGATATCAACCAGCACAATATCATTTAATACTAAATTCTGTTTTTCACTTTGTCCTGGAATATCAACTTCAATATTCTGTTTTCGCGTATCCGATGGCCTATAACATAACGGTACTGGAAGTGTTGCAAATTTTTGTTTATGCAATTCAAATAACTTCATCTGAAGTGTGTCCCTGACTATTTTTCTACTTGCAATGATTAAATCATTTGGTCTCCACGCTTCCCAAAACTCATTCATGGGAGTTTCCGAAATTATTTCACGGGTTATTTCACACTGGATTCTATCCGGTTGTAATCTAATTAGTTTCTTCAATTCTTTTAATTTTTCATCAAGTGATCTATGATCGGTATCAATTTCTTCATAATAGTCTACAAAACCCTTTAGCCATTCATGAGGAGATGCACCGACAAATGGTGGTGGTTGCCCGTGATCACCGCACATGACGATTTTTGTATTCTTCAATAACAACCACTCAAGAAATATTTTTAAGACATCTTCTGACACTGTGTCTATTTCATCCCAAATGATAATTTCAGGAATAAATTTCTCTCCCATGCGCTCAGGAGTCCATTTATCTCCCTTCCATCGGAAAAAGCTGTGATAAGTGCAAGCATTTACCCCTCTCTGTATCATTTCTCTTGCAAGTCTGTGAGTCGGTGTTAGTACAATCATGTTAGAAACGCTAGCGTTTCCACGACGGAATAACTCAATTGCCCGGGTTGTTTTTCCTGACCCACCACAGCCGTTTAAATAAACTGTTTTATACAGGCATATTGGATCAGAAATCGGTGGTGCACTAGAAAATTCTGAACACTGATTGCTTTCTAAGTAATTATTTTCAATGGCAACATCTGCTGATGGAATATAATCATGAATCATTTCTTTCTTAATTCTCCATGATCCCCATTTATCGTTGCCAGTAGCCTTAAAATCAGCCATTTTGCTATTTATGTAAAATGAGTCAGTAGCAACTCTAACTGCGGTGGTAGGAAATCTATTGATCATTGAAAACAGATTGATAGAAGCATAACCGAGCATAGAAGCTCTTAAGTGTGTGTACTGCGGATGGTATCCATCATTGTAGGTAACAATTGTACCCAATTTGGTTCCATCGGACATAAATGCGTCCTTACGATTGACATATAGGCCCTTATTCGTTAAATCCGCCATTACAAAATCGTATTCAGCGTTGTCTATAATCAATCGTGAAGAATATTTCGTATTATCATCTTTGCCACCTTGGGTAAATTTACCGATTATTCTTCGTCCAAGATTTTTTGCTTTATTGTTTCTGATTTCAAATAACTGTCTGGACCAATCCATGATTTGTTGTTCATTAAAATCAGGAAACAGTTTTCGCTCTTCGCTAATTATCTTTTCTAGATCAGGTTGTGGTAACCAGACTGATTTCTGTGCTCGATAAGATATAATTGCTTCACTGACAATTAATGATTTTAACATCTTACAATCAAGCATATACCGTAACAACACTATTGGCATCCAGTGTTTTTCAGACATGTGTTTACCAATCCAAAGATAACTACACGGATGAAGTCCTTCAGCCATTTCAAATGATCCTACACAAGCGAATCCGGTTAAATCAAAATCAGGAAGTGGTCCATTAATAGCAACACGGGTCATTTCGTGTGTAGGGTGTCCAAATCGTTTGAAATATTTCTCGCATTCTCCATACCCAAGAAAACTTCCTGGATAACACGCAATCATATCAACTGAAATAACGGTATCAGAGGTGTATTTTGTGTTCCATAATCCGCCGTGGCTGTATTCAAGACAGGACAATTTGACATCTGATAAAAACTCACTTCGTGTTGGTTTCCACGCGTTTTTCTTTCTAGCAAAATGTGCTGCAATGGATGGTACTGTGAAACAGTTTGCTAATAATTGATCTTCGATTTCCCCCTCAGAAAACTCACTAGCTAGTTGTTTCATTTGATTCTGCAGTTCTTCAGTACGGTATAATTCTCCGTTAGGCCTTACAAACTGATCAAATCTACATTCTTCGTCTGAATTACTATGAAATAGCCACGCTGACACAGGATCGTTTTTACTCAAATGGTAAATAGCATCAAATAATTTCTGCTCTGAAAAAAACTCTTCGGTTCGGGAAAAATATTTTACGGTTCTTTCCCGTGGGAATATTGTTACTGCAGATGACCACGCGTGCGCGTTATGATCAATAATTTCAATGGGAGCCCCCTGTGATTTATATTTCGATTCGTATAATACTTCTCCGGTGATTGTCCTTACCGATATTGGAAATCTTAATGATTTTTCTAATTTAGTTATATCCTGAATTGTTGCTCCATGCTCTTTTACCGTGAACTCCCACTCGGTTATTTTTTTTCGTCTTAGATCAGTGAGTTTATTTCCCCGGGACGCATTTGTGAAGTGTTCTATTATTCGTTCTGCTACACAATTGAGCCCTGTCGAATATTTCATGGGTGCTAGTTTTGAAATATCAGGTTTTTCATTGAGCGGATAGATCCCGTAAACAACTGCTGTGACAGGATAAGATCTTTCGTAGTAGGGTTTATCAATTCCAGTCAAAATTCCCGGTTTTGAATCCTGATTCACGGTGACAGTTTTTTTGCCCTTGAGAATGGGTTCAAATTTATCCTTAATAATCCATTTGCCATTCTCACGGATAATGAATTTGATTCGAAAAAAATGACTTTTTTCCCCAACACGTGAAATGATCACTGCTGCTTTTTCATCATTCATGGTAGCGTCAACAACACCATCAATTCGAAATGTTGACCAACAATAAGATGCTCCATCACGCTTGAATTCATTAAAACAGTCTCTGATGGGTTTATCAAGAATTTTATTCTTGGGTGTATTAGAAACTATATCAAGATTGAATTGAGCATCCTTCCATGATGATCTCATGTTTCCGTCTCTTGGACGTTTGTTACGTTTTTTGGGTCTATCGCGATTAAATCTAGGATTGATTTTCAATAATCTCTTAAACTCTTTCATGTTTCCGTCTCTTGGACGTTTTTTGGGTTTATCGATATTAAATTTAGGGTTAATTTTCAATAATCTCTTAAACTCTTTCATGTTTCCGTCTCTTGGACGTTTGTTACGTTTGTTTCCGTCTATTGGACGTTTTTTGGGTCTATCGAGATTAAATCTAGGATTGATTTTTAATAATCTCTTAAACTCTTTCATGTTTCCGTCTATTGGGCGTTTTGGACGTTTTTTTGGTCTATCGAGATTAAATCTAGGATTGATTTTCAATAATCTCTTGAACTCTCTATCAGCATTGAATTTAGCATTTTTCGAAGTCAATCTCTTGAACTCCTTCATGCTATATAAAAAACAAACATTTAAATGAAAGTTTTATGTATAATGAATCACTGCAAATGGCTCATGATGGGAAATGTAACCCCGTGTAACAAATCATGCAGAAAAAATGAATACTGTAGGTATCATATGCAAAGTTTTCGACGTGGAAGTCTTGGTCCGTTACCCTGTATTCGATGTGGGGTTGGGGTCAAAGGAAGATCACAATTGTGTATTGATTGTGGTGGTAAGCGATATAGGGAATTGAAGCGTTATTATGATAAAAGAATAAAAAATGGACAATCCATCAGAAATTATGACCCTGAAAAAGTCTTTGACCCTGACAACATCAAGGATAAAATCATAAGAACTCCGCAAGACTATATCGAAAGATTTTCCAGTGATGTAATTATTGAACCAAACACTGAATTAGACAAACAATAGAATAGTATATATGAACCAAGAATTCAGACCACATCCAGTGATTACAAAATATGAAGCATCCAGTGATGGTGTTGTAAGACACTGTAGAATGAAGAAACCGGTCGGTTTTGTGAGTAATCAAGGGTATTTGAGGTTTACTGTTGGCGGAGGAAAAGAAAAGAAAACTTATCTCAATCATCGTTTCGTGTATGAATGTCATTATGGATTGATCGAGAATGGTTTTGTTATTTATCACAAGGATTCTAATCCAAAGAATAATTCTGTATCAAATCTGCAGGCTATCACACTGAGTGAGAATTCCAAACGAGGAAGAGCTGGCACTTGCAAAACGGTTTGGAAGAGACCTGTGACATCTTTGAATACAACAACTAATGAAGAAAAAATATTTTCATCTATGAATGAAGCCGGTAGGCACTTCGATATTTGTCCAACTTCTGTTCAAAACGTTGCAGGGAGGATTTATCGATCGGCTATTTCAAAAAAGACGGGGCAAAAATTTCAATTTAGTTATGTCTAATGCTTCATAATTTCCAATTAGAGATATGTCATTCTTATAGAATAATGAATTCTGAAAACATGAATAGCATCATAGTTGAAATAGCAAAATTGAAAAATCAGGATATCAAACTATCAGATGGGTTAAATCCTGATCAAATTGTGTCTGATTTTCAGGATATAGAATACGGAGTTAGCACTAACAAATATATGCTACCCAAGAAGTATGCACTCATCAAAAAAATTCAGAATTCTATTAAGGACTCTCTTTCATTTTCCAGTGACATCAGTGTGTTCGTCCCGTTGTATACTATCGTAGAAGGAATACGAAAAGAATTAGGTAACGAATACGAATTGAAAAAAGAAGTCAACTCTAAAATTAGAAACCTACGAGCATTAATTCAAGAAAATGAACAATTTTGATTGCCCGACCATTGATTGCCCGACCATTGATTGCCCGACCATTATCATTTTTTGATTGTGACCGACCATTTATCATTCCGACCCTCATTTTTTTTAGCCGACCCTCAAAAGGAGATGTCAAAAATCGATGGAGGATATGTCAGATTGATCAAATAAAGAATGTTGAAAGTGTGGTATTAATTATTTTTATATGAATTTCCACACTTTCAATATCATTGATAGAAGCTGTTATAGGATGAAATAACACTTCCATGACCGTGTTAAAAATCATCCGACATGTCAAAAAAGTGGAGAAACTATCAGTATTATTTATTTTATATACAATTTTGATACTTTCTCCATCAATGATAGAAGGTGTCTCACGATGAAATAACACTTCCATGACTGTGTTAAAAATCATCCGACATGTCAAGTGTTTTGCAATTGAAAAATAGTTTGCGATTTCAAATAATGGTCAATGAAGCATTAACAACCCGATTGGCTCGTGAACGATTAGATGCAATTAAGAAATTTATACCAATTCGTGACTCTGTCAGGAATAAACTGCAACAACGACAGAGTCTTCAGACTGATTTTGCTCTGGGGTCTGAAGAGTTGTTTAAACCAGTAACCACAGCAACGAAGGGGGTAGAGCGTGCTATACTGGGAGATGGTCCCGAGACGGGAAAATCTGTTATTGGTGAACTCGAAAAAATAGCAGCGAAAACTGAACAAACAAAACAAATAGAATCAAAGAGAACAGTAGATGATTTACGCATGAGATTTAACGAAGAAGGGTTAGCAGCAATTGATGAGACTGATTCAACAGAAATTCCTACGCTTGTTGTTACTTCTTATGAAAACAGAAAAAAAATGTTGAAACCAGAACATCATAAATATGTTAAGAATTTCACTCACTGGGCTGATATATTCTACAAAATCAAAACTGGAAAAAGTCAAAAAAAGACGGATAGTGCATCATACATCGAATATATCAGGATTGTGGATCACGTGTATAATCAATATGAAGAACTAAAACAACAACAAAAACCGCCAAAATTGCAAAGAAGGCGAGAGCAACCTGCAAAGAAAATATCTTTCTCTCCTAAAAAACAACAACTACCACCTGATGATGATGATGATGATGATACTCTTGATTATTTACAAACCACGGATACAGACAAACTAGATGAAGCAACTGGTTATAGCGGAAGTGGATTAGGAAATCCAAGGATTGGAAACACTTGTCCTGATAGTGTTATCAATGATATATCACGATTAGATGTTCTCATCGGAGGAAAACGAGCTGGAAATAACTCTCCAGAAATAATTAATGAAGCAGCTGATATCTGTAGACGGTTATTTGCCGGCGGTATCATGGATATCAAAACATATCGAGATTTCATTGACGAGTTAGCAAATGGGTATCATAGCGATTAAATAACAATTGAAAACACTATTGTTTTTATAATAATGATCATCCATTACAATCATGATAAACCAACCCTCGTCTATGTAGTTAATTCACGGTTTCCAGTTTATAGAGCATACTACGGAGATGGCCTCGGCAATACCATTTTAGGATTCTTTTCAAGAATGGCCACAAAAGTGATGCCGTTAGCTAAACAATTATCAATGAAAGCCATTGATGTTATTCGTGATAAGGGTATTAGTACTGTTGGAGATCTTGCCGGGAAAGCGTTTTCAACTGCGAAGGATAAAATAACATCATTAGTGGGGCGAAAAAAGAAACCGTTACCGTCTACAGAAGAAATGCCTGCAAGTGTTAGTAAAATAATAAATAACGCAGTAGATGAAAAACTAGCGTCGATGGTAAATCAAGGGGACCAAAGCAATATTGCAAACATGATAGCAGGAAGTGGCCTTAAAAAACTACGTCGATGAAATGGAAAAATCGTTTACGATTTCACGATTTAGACTCTGATAAATAGAATAAAATGTTCAAAAGGTCACCTGATCCAGCATTTGATATAGACGCCCCAGTCCCCAAGAATGATTATGTACGCGATTATCAATATTACGCCTATCATGCCATAGACTCAAATAGTCGAGCAAGAATTGATCTTCAAGTCCATGATACCAGTAAATACTTTTTGCCCTGTGAAGCATTTATTGAAGTAGAAGGAGAAATTGTAACAGCTGCTGATACTACTGCTGTACCAGCACCGTATCCAGCTGGTACTCAAGTCGGTTTTGTCAATAATGGTATTATGGCGCTATTTGAGAGTGCTAGATATCTCATTGATGGAAAAGAAATTGAGTCCATAGATCGTGAAGTTGATGTGGCCACAACAATCATAGGGTTAGCGAGATATTCTGATGATTATACCAGATCAGCGGGTCCATCTATGATGTTTGCAAAAGATGGTAAGAATACCGCTGGTGGAAATCCATTTGTTGTAAGACGACCAACTGATCGTGCTGCTCCTCCTGCTCCTGCTGGTATCGAGGATATGATTATAAACAACGATCCTAATTTCAATCTAGGAGCTGCAACACGAAACGCAATGTTGCAAGGAGCGCGTAAATCATTTTCATGCGCGATTCCACTGCATCACATATTTGGATTCTGTAGAAACGTCAGAAAAGTTATCTACGGGGCGAAGCATACAGTATCGCTTGTACGAAAAAGTGATGATAATGACGCAATTTGGAGGATTCCAGCAGATGCTGCAAATCCAAATGCTGATGCTGGTAAAGTCAATTTAACAAAAATATCATTGTGGATGCCAGTGTTGACTCCAGCAATCACCGCAGAAGGACGATTACTATCATTTATGGACCAAGGAGGAAAGTCGTTGTTGAGTTGGCTAACCGTGAGTACAGATGTGAAACAATCAAATATCAACGGGTTATTCACTTGGAACCTAGCATCAAATCAAGGCGTTTCTGCGCCACGTCATATATTTATTGCGTTACAGGATACCACACGAGTTGGCAATCAACGTTTCAGTCATATGATATTTGATCAATTAGGTGTGAAAGACGTCTCACTGAGAATAAACGGCCAGCAGGAACCATCTGAGGATATACAACTTAATTACACAGAAAATCATATTGCACGAGTTTATCATCGTCTGTTGTCATTTATGGCACGCGATGAAAATGTCGATACTGGTTTGCAAATATCACAATTTGATTTTAAGAATCTGTATCCGATCTATTACTTCTCACTGGAACATCTCGATTTGATGAGACAGTCAGTTGTTGATATACACTTTAGAGCTAATGTGACTCGTGGTGCTATTGCTGATTATAGAGCGGTTGCTGTCATTCTCAGTGATAAATCAATGTTACTTGAAGGTGTTGGTGGACGAATGAGAGTGGTAGATGCCCCAGTAGAAAATCTTTGATTGATTTTTCTCGATTTTTCATTGAATTAGAATCAATCTATTATGTATAATGTCATATAGTGTTATTAGTGTTACGTTAACTCCTGGTCAAATCAAAAAATTGCAATCAGAATCAGCTAAAAAATGTGGAACCACAATCACGTTGAAACCTAATCAAATGACTGGTGGTGAAAATAAATTATCGTTGACAACTCGTCAGGTGAAACATTTCAATGATGCTTTCAAGGATAAAAAAGGGGTTCAGATTACTCTCTCTGCGGCTGCTATCAAAAATATGATGAAAACAGGCGGTATATTTCCATTGTTAGCTGCAATACCAGCATTGATTGCAGCAGCAGCCCCAGCGGTGGCTAAAGCAGCAGCGTTAGGAGCCGTTGGTACTGCAGCAGGAATGGCGTTGAAAAAGGCAGCTGGACAAGGATATAAAAAAAAGAGACGATCCGTTCAAGGATTGGGTCTAAGACTACCAGGAACCCCGTATTCGTGGTACAGCGGAAAGGGTCTAAGACTACCAGGGACCCCGTATTCATGGTACAGCGGGAGATCCGTTTACGGATCAGGCCTGAGACTACCAGGAACGGTTTATTAATTCAGAAATTTTCAATTTCCGAACCTATGGTTCCCATGTCCAATTTTGATTTAATGGATGCTGCTAAAAAACTCGCGATTAAACATTTCATAGGTGTTTTTATGAAAGATCAATTACCACATCAACCAAACAAAACTGAAACAGGTATTATTAATCTCGATAACAGCACCGGACCTGGAACTCACTGGGTTGCATACGCTATTGATCCACGTGGGATTGTCTATTTTGATTCATATGGATTAGCCCCACCAAAAGAGTTTATGCGGTATATAAAAACCCTTCCAATGAAGACTTGGTATTCTACGCTACCAACACAACAAATCAATGACCCACCAATATGCGGCAGTGAAGTATTAAATGTCCTTGACGCTATTTCTAACTCCTTGGGTAACCCAAGGGGAAAACCACCTCATATTGTCGTTAATGACTACACTAGTAATCGCTTTTTAGAGAGAGAAAGAGTTTTACAATAACATGATTGATATTTGGGGGAGATCTTTGAAACCCAAACCCGATGGCACTGCAACCCCTGATTCTATCAAGGATATAACAAAAAAAATTAAAGATGAAATCGCTGAGACGTTGAATTTAGTAAATGTTGACCCGAACGAAATAGTTGTATTTCAAGATCGCCAGGGCAAATTGAAATCTAGTAATGTGTCATTGGATGATATTTTAGTTAAACAACGAAACGCAATCGAGAAAACCGTTGCGCTATTTTCCGATCAGGGTAGATTGAAATCTAGTAATATTTCTCTGGATGATATTTTAGTTAAACAACAAAACGCAATCGGGAACACCGTTGCGCTATTTTCCGATCAGGGTAAATTGAAAACCAGTAAAATTTCTCTGGATGATATTTTGATACGGCAGCGCGACGCCGCTGAAAACTCTATTGCGCTGTATTCCAACGACGGACGACTTAAACCAGGCGCACTTGTGTCTACGATCACAGACACGATTGCCACCCACAACAAGATGATTATCACCAACAACCGCATGATTGCCGACAACGACAACAAGATTACCACCCAAGACAACAAGATTACCACCCACAGCCGTGAGCTGGATGATCATCTACGAAGTTATAATGCTTTTCGTAGAAATATCATTGATAAATTTATTGGAACCCCGTTAGATAAAATTGAACTAAAACTCCCTGATATTAAAAAATCCATCGATGAGACGAAAACTTTCATCGAAGACATCAAAGGGGATGCAACGAGGATGATAACAGCCATTGAAAAAACAAAAATTCCTCATGAGAAAACCAACAACTTAGTATACACGATCCAACACGGATCATTTGCGTGGACACCTACAAACAACACATTAGATATCGCTGCAACCGTTAAGGGTATTTATCGATTAACACTAGTGACACCATGGCCTCAATTTAATATATCATCGTCGAGTTCATCCGGGGTCAACAATACGATTTCAACGATCATCGACAAGGGTACAACTGAAAAGTTCACTATAACAACTACTGATAGAACTTTGATTGGGGTTTCAACGACGTGGTATGTTGAATTCGTAGCGGATTTAAGTAAATAAATTGAAAGGATTTCACAATTGAAAACGCTAGCGTTGTTAAAATAAAAAATGATTTCATCATCGCAATATCGCTATGATCAGGTCAGAGAATATCAAACTAGACTCAAAACCCTGTCTGAGGAGTATGCAATGAAAATTTAAAAATATCGCAGGAGAATTACCGCAATTGATATTACTGTGTATTCAGTGAGTGGTGTAATCACCGGAGCCGGTATTATACTGTCTTCAGTGACAATGATGGCCCCGATAGCTGTTCCAATTTGCATTTCTGCGGCAGCAACAATCGCTGGAATTATTTCAATAATCACAAAAAAAATATCCTCATGCAGCCAACGGAAACTACAAGACTACATAATTCAATTTCATGTTGTGTCCACTGCATACTCGCAATTATCCTCATTGATATCGTCATCGCTCGATGATACAATTATATCAGAGAGTGAGTTTTCAGCGATGGTAGGTATATATGATTCTGCGATGTCAAAATTAGAAGTACAAAAACATGAGTATAATAACAATGACAACACCGATGGAATTACTTCAACAAATAGTGGAGAACACAAACCCAGTACAAACAAGCATGATCTCAATAACCTCAACGAATCCAGAATTCAGTGTGAATTTCCCCTCTCCGGTCCCAGTGAAGGAGATAGCGCTAGCAAAATTACGAGTATACCACAGTTGGCCAAATATTAGGTCAAAATCATTTGGTGGTCAACAACCCAATAATTCACTGGTATTTGCAAATAAGAATAAACCCGACGGAACTCCAGACTGGAATGTTGTTTCCATACCAACCGGATCATATCAAATTGAACAAATCAATGATGAATTCGCGCGTAGAATAAAATCGATTACTGGAAAAGAATCAAAAATAGCTATAACAGTTCATGTGCCGACACTATCATCTGCCATTGAAATAAGCACAGAAGGATACGTCGTAGATATCTATCAGAGTTCTATTAGAACCGTACTAGGATGGCCTGAATTACCACCCGGTGGAAAAACCGTTAAATTACCAGAACCACAAAAAACTGATTATATCACAGACAGGATAAAATCTGATAATCCAATAAAAAGCTATAGATATTATGATAAGTCGTATTTTTTCATTAGAGTAGAATATGATGAAAAAATAAAACTTATTCATCATCTTGCTAACCGGGATAAAATCACTGAAAATTTCACAGCTTTCAATAACGATATTTCGTTGTTGTTTATATCACTTAGATCCGGCACTCTCACCCGAGATGAATTTATCAGTGTCGTAGAAACATGTAAAAAAATCATCAATGACATGGAAACATTTCATTCACAAATTATTCAAGAGGTATTAGGTGACAGTAGTCCTAAAACAAGAGATTTATTTGCAATAGACTATAACATCCGCATAAGAGATATTCCAACATTCAAACTACCAGGATATAATCTCTTAGAACTACAAAAATCTCTCGATGATGCCATCGATGAAGGTTTCAAAAAAATCCATGATACGTGGAAAAAAACACCATCACAACCACAAACAACTATCCTGACCCATAATAATGACCCAGATGGTGGTGGCAGGCATATTGCTCCGTTCAATGTGAATATTTCAACGGTGATTGCGCTCAATTTAGTATGTGATGTGATCGAAGGAAGCTATCAAATTAATCTAGAACGATCAAATCAAGCTCAGCAAGGATATATTTTGTATTCATTTGCACCAACAGCTCCTCCAGGGTTTTTAATAATTGAGTCCCCGGTGAATCCAGTCTATATGCGGTGTCATAATAATTCATTAACCAGAATTAATTTCAAACTCACTGACCAGTCTAATAATCTGATTGATTTACAAGAGGAGGTGTTAGCGATTAGTCTATTTGTGAAATCCTGAAAGGATTTTCGTCGTAGTGATTTTCGTCGTAGTGATTTACATGATCCTCGAACACGATATCGTATCGGACTGGATCAAATCTTCGGTTAACCCATAGCAGCAGAAGGGGTGAGTGACAACGATGTTGTAGTCCCTTTTTTCCCAAACATCGATGGAGGATTTCATTAATTTCATTGATTTTTTCATATTTTTTTTTGGACCTAATCCATGATTCACATACACATTGGGGGGTCTGATGTCACTGGTTTCATTGTTTTTAAGCGTGATTTCAGTGAAAACTTGTCTAAAAATGTTGTCTGATTCGCCCCTTCTGCTGCTCATAGACATGAAATCAGCTTAATATTTGAATATTTTAGACCAACTAGACATGATTTTAGACCACTTACTTGTGTATCAGCTTCATTTGTTACTAATTCAGTACACTTAGACATGAATATCAGCCTAATACTTGGTGAGTTCAGACCACTTAGACAAATAACAGCTACATACTCCAGAGCTCCAATGTAGTGCTTTGAGACGTTCACTTAACTATTTGAAAAACTACTAACAAAGGCCTCATCAGAAGCAATGAAAACTCCTGTCTTGCATTTTGTTGACTCTTGTCTGGCATCTAGTTGACTTGTGTCTGGCATTAAGTTGATCCCTGTCTGACATTTAGATAGCTGAGCTCATTTGGAATTAATGGAATATTTATTTTACAGTCTGTTTTTTAATGTGTTCAAGTGTTTCAGATTTAGTTTTGCTTTGAGTTTTAGGTCTCGAATTGGAAGTAGTAATAGAAATAGTAAGGTGAGTAAGATGGGTAGACATTCATACTGTCACATTGATGGGTAGACAGTATTACTGTCACATTGATGGGTAGAGAGACATAATGTCACATTGATGGGTAGACAAATATACTGTCACATTGATGGATAGACATATATACTGTCACATTGATAGGTAGACAGACATGCTGTCACATTGATGGGTAGATAGGCATACTGTCACATTGATGGGTAGACAGGCAACCTGTCACATTGATGGGTAGTTATATTTGCTGTGTTCCCAGTAATGTTAAGGACAGTTCTATCTGCTATGCAGTTTGTTTTTGCTTTTATTTTAATGCAAACTCCATTCTACTGGTGGTATAAAATGGTCAAACAAATTATATTTTCCTATCAGACTGAAAATATGGACCCTTTTTCCTTCATCACACATGTTTACACATGTGCATAATGCTGCTGTTTCAAGGTATTTAATGATTGGTCAATATACACCCATGAAAGATCAATTATCCAATCACTGTACATATTATGATACATTTTTGAATACTGTTCACAAAGGAGGCTGATTTGGGGATAAAACTAAACTTGATGCCAAACACCTGGTGTTTGACAGATATTTATACTTTGTACATACCGATTTTTGAATGATTTTAAATTGTGATACATACCTGCAGCAATGAATATTTTTACCTCAGTAATTCAAAATGTTATTGTCACCTTAGTGAGTCAAAGTGTTACCTTAATGAGAGATTAGACATAAGATGAAAAGGGAGTTGTACTGCTATAAACTAACGGGAAATATTGGAAACAAGCTGACAAGAAACTGAGTCAGTGCTATGAATCCTGGGAAGGATTTGACATTATATGACAAGCAAATTGTATTGTTATGACTTCTAGGAGTTTGACATAAGATGACAAGAAACTAAGTTACAGTGCTATGAACTCTGGGTGAGATTTGACATACAATGACAAGAAAGTGAGTGATAGTGCTATGAACTCTGGGAACAATTTGACAATAAATGACAAGAAAGTGAGTCACATTGATATGAACTTTGGGAGAGATTTGGCATACAATGACAAGAAAGTGAGTGATTGTGCTATGAACTTTGGGAGAGATTTGACATAAAATGACAAGAAAGTGTGTGATAGTGATATTAACGTGGGAAGAGATTTGACATAATATGACAAGAAAGTGTGTGATAGTGATATTAACATGGGGAGAGATTTGACATAATATGACAAGAAAGTGAGTTACAGTGCAATGAACTCAGGGAGAGATTTGACATAAAATGACAAGAAAGTGACTAATAGCCCCTATTCAAAAACAAAAACAAAAGTTTATATAGATTTTTAATACTCACAAGAAGAATGCCATGAAAAAAGAACAAGAAATAGTCCTGCAATCAAGTTCAAACCTGGAAAACATCAGACCCACACTTTGTATCTATCAGAATATACGTGAACTCAAAATGCATCATTCTGACCATTCACTGACCAGTACATAACTCAATGTTCTCTACAGACAGTCACTGACCAGTATACACCTTACTTAATGTTCTTTACAGATATTTATTGACCAGCATACACCTTACTCAATGTTTTCTACAGACAGTCACTGACCAGTATACACCTTACTTAATGTTCTTTACAAATATTTATTGACCAGCATACACCTTACTTAATGTTCTTACAGATATTTATTGACCAGCATACACCTTACTTAATGTTCTTTACAGATATTTATTGACCAGTATACACCTTACTTAATGTTCTTTACAGACATTAACTGACCAGTATACACCTTACTTAATGTTCTTTACAGATATTTATTGACCAGTATACACCTTTAGATAATGTTCTCTACAGACAGTTGCTGACCAGTATAAAGGTCATTAAAATGATATGTATTTGTAAGACAATGAAAGGATGTGGATCATGGACTAGAATAGGAATTAAATGCAGGTATGTCTGTATGGCAAGCCAATTTATGGTATCTATTATAGATTGTACTAAATAACTAATTAACATGTAGATCAGTGACCAATGCTATAGATGTTGACTTCTATTTACTCATACTAATTTGAAGTGATATAGTAGAAAGCCAGGCACAATACAAATTAATTTTTTTTTAAAAAATTACTTATTGAGTTAGTGTGATGAGTTTTGGGCATATTTTTTCTTTTCTATTCCTGTTAATTCACAAAAGTTTCCAATGTGGGGGAAAACACTATACATCAAATCTACAGATGTAGCCATTACAAATATCTGCACTCTTTGTCTCCAAAAGTAAAACACCTCTCTCTCTCTCTTTCTCCCATTCCACCAATTCTCACCTCTCTCTCTCTCTCTCTCTCTCTCTCTCTCTCTCTCTCTCTCTCTCTCTCTCTCTCTCTCTCTCTCTCTCTCTCTCTCTCTCTCTCTCTCTCCCATTCCACCAAGCACCACCCTCATTCCCATTTCACCCATCAGCACCTTCCCTCTCTCACATTCCACCAACCACCACCACTTTCTCATATTCCACCCATCACTCCAATTCAACCCATCACCACCCCTCTCACCAATTCCAACTATCTCCACCCAATCTCTCAATTCCATCCACAACCATTACTCTCTCTCACCCATTCCACACATCACCACACTGTCTCCCAACTCCATCCACCCCCACCTTTCTCTCCCATTAAACCCATCACCACTCACTCCAATTTCGACCATCACCACCCAGCTGACCCACTCCAACCATTTGCACCCTTCTCTCCATTCCAGCCACCACAATACCTATCTCCAATTCCACCCATCACCATCCATCACTCCCATTCCATCCATTAGCCCCCATCACTACAATTCAACCCATCACCACCCCTCTTACCATCTCCATCTATCTCCACACTGTCTCTCAATTCCATCCACCACCACATCACTATCCTATTCCACCCATCTCCAAGCCTCTCTCCCATTCCACCCATAACCAAGCCTATCTCCCATTCCACCTATCACCAAGCCTATCTCCCATTCCACACATCACTATCTCTCTCTCCAATTCCACCCATCAATATCCCTTTCTCCCATTCCACCCATCACTACCCCTCTCTCCCATTCCACCTATCACTGAGCCTATCTCCCATTACACCTATCACCATGCCTATATCCCATTCCACCCATCACTAACCTTCTCTCCTATTTCACCCATAACTACCCCTATCTCCAATTCCACGCATCACTATCCCTTTCTCCAATTCCACCCATCACCATGACTATCTCCCATTCCACCTATCACCAAGCCTATCTCCCATTCCACCCATCACTACCCCTTTCTCCCATTCCACCCATCACTATTCCTTTCTCCCATTCCACCCATCACCATGCCTATCTCCCATTCCACCTATCACCATGCCTATCTCCCATTCCACCTATAACCATGCCTATCTCCCATTTCACCCATCACGAACTCTTTCTTCCATTTCACCAATCACTATCTCTCTCTCCCATTCCACCCATCACCATGCCTATGTCCCATTCCACATATCACCAAGCTTATCTCCCATTCTGCCCATCACTACCCCTTTCTCCCATTCCACCCATCACTATCTCTCTCTCCCATTTCACCTATCACCATGCCTATCTCCCATTCCACCTATCACCAAGTCTATGATCTCTCATTCCACCCATCACTAACCCTCTCTCGTATTCCACCCATAACTACCACTCTCTCCAATTCCACCCATCACTATCCCTTTCTCCCATTCCACACATCACCATGCCTATCTCCCATTCCACCTATCACCAAGCCTCTCTTCCATTCCAACCATCCCCACCCCTTTCTCCCATTCCACCCATCACTAACCCTTTCTTCCATTCCACCCATCACCATGCCTATCTCCCATTCCACCCATCACCATGCCTATCTCCCATTCCACCTATCACCAAGCCTATCTCCCATTACACCCATCGCCATGCCTATCTCCCATTCCACCTAGCACCAAGCCTATCTTCCATTCCACCTATCACCAAGCCTATCTCCCATTCCACCCATCTTTACCCCTGTTATTATAGCATCATTTGCTATCATCTACTCATCTGGATGAATTTATGATCACCATCCTTCAATCAGTGCAAAACAAACTTTGTGACCTTGACCTTCTAGTTGTCCTGAGCCCAGATATAAGATACATAAACCTTTGCAGCAATTTATTGCTATAATGGAACAATCTTACACAGATGAAATTGTATTGCTATATAGAAATACTCTTGCACATATTCAATTTATTGTTATATAGGAATAGTCTTACACAGATGGAATTTTATTGCTAAATAGGATAAATAGGAATATTCTTACACAGATGGAATTTTATTGCTATATAGAAATAATCTTACACAGGTGGAATTTTATTGCTATATAGGAATACTCTTACACAGATTCAATTTATTGCTGTATAGGAATACTCTTACGCAGATTCAATTTATTGTTATATAGGAATACTCTTACAAAGATGGAATTTTTTTGCTAAATAGGATAAATATGAATATTCTTACACAGATGGAATTTTATTGCAATATAAAAATAATCTTACACAGATTCAATTTATTGCTGGGAATACTCTTACAGAGATGGAATTTTATTGCTATATAGGAATACTCTTACACAGATTCAATTTATTGCTGTATAGGAATACTCTTACAGAGATGGAATTTATTGCTAAATAGGACAAATAGGAATATTCTTACACAGATGGAATTTTATTGCTATATAAAAATAATCTTTCACAGATGGAATTTCATTGCTCTATAGGAATACTCTTATGCAGATTCATTGTATTGCTATCTAGGAATACTCTTACACAGATGGAATTTATTGCCATAATGGAACACTCTTTCACAGATGGAATTTATTGTTATAACGGAACACTCTTTCACAGATGGAATTTATTGCTGTATAGGAATACTCTTTCACAGATGAAATTTATTGCTATATAGGAATACTCTTACACAGCACAGGTTGAATTCAGCTTACAATAATAACAGAGACAGATATATACATAGACAAACATACACAAATACATAAACACAGAATAATATACATGATCTATTGCAACACATCCACCAAAAGTGCTCATAAAATAATTAATCTGTTTCAACCTAGAACAATAATACTGAGGCTTTACCAATCTACATCATTCTGTTTTAATTAGCAGATGACGTTCAGATTCAATTATAAGTCTGAATCCATACCAGTAGAATTACACACCGCTGATACTGCAGATGAAAAACATTTAATCCACTTTTACTTTATACTCTGCATACTAATTTTTCAAATTAGTAAACTTTCCACTCATTTAAATATGACAGTAATTGATTCCTTACTGTTTTTGTGTTGATATTTCCTCCAGAATTTTTATCTCACCCATGCTTACTCAGCTAGTAAACCATCCAGCATTGTGTAATATTTGCAGCCTTGTACAATCACTTCAACTCTTCAGGACCAAAAAAATAACAATTGTTGCTTCCTTTCAGATGCAGCAACCACAGCAATGATGTACACCAAGTGCATAAGTTTACCTGAGAATTTAGTATTATGCCAGATCTAGTACTTATACTTCATTCCATCTACCTATCCTTTATATTAGGAATCTACACTCCAGAGTAATAAATTACAATGGAATTTATGATTGCCTCTTTTCTACATGCTTAAGGAAAAGTAGGAATTTATTGAACCAATTTTTATTTACGTGGAAGAATTTTATCTGGGCTAATTTATTGTTTACCAATGTTTTCTTGGCAATTCACGGGTTTCCAGTTTTGTCTGGGCTACTGTAATGTTTATCAATGTTTACTACACATTACACCTGGTCCCAATTTTACCAACATGTCTTAATAGACGTCCAGACTTGGGACATTTGGTCTGTAACACTCAAGCCACAGTTAAAGTTTATCCAGTCAGATTGATTAATTCTATATTTAGGTCCAAGCAGACTACAATTATGGTTGTGAAATATTACTTCCACCTCAAAATAAGTATGAGTCCCTCAAAGGGATTGATGTTCTACTGGGTGTAATGAATGTCTACTAATCCAACATGATTATATCTGTTTCTTCCTTTTAACTGCTGCATATTCAAATCACTTTTGCAGATACAACATACCAAATTTAATAACACACACACACACACACACACACACACACATATATATATATATATATATATATATATATATATATATATATAGAGAGAGAGAGAGAGAGAGAGAGAGAGAGAGAGAGAGAAAGAGAGAGAGAGACAAGACAGACAGACAGACAAACAGAGAGACAGACAGATAGATAGATAGATAGATAGATAGATAGATAGATAGATAGATAGATAGATAGATAGATAGATAGATAGATAGATAGATAGATAGAAAGCCCTTTGACTTGCCATCACTTCTCTCACACCATGTCAAGACATACCCACATGCCAAGTTTGAGAAATCTATCAGTAATATTTCTGTTTTCTGAGGGGGGGGGGGAAAGTTATTGAGAGTGATTTAATTTAACATTTTCTGCAGAAACTAGCACCATGTTCATTTATGATCTGCATTCCCTAAGAAATGTTTTTAATGAAAACTCGACTATTGTAGGACCATCTAATTCATAAATAATAACATTTTCAAGATGGCCACATAATGGCCATACTGGTCATCAGTTTGGCCAATCTAACGTTTAGATGTTGCTATTATTTTAGATCATGCAACCATAACAAGACCAAAGCATCACAAGATAACCACCATGCCAGTTATACTCACCTTGAGTTTGGCACACTTTTCATTTAGATCAGCCAGACATGATAAATTGGTGTACTATATCTTTGACTGACAACTTCATCTCAATATCAGCAGCCATTCAGGAAGTACAGCAATTACTAGATTTTCAAAGATGACATCAATGATGGCCATGTTGGTTGTTATACATGACAACTTTTATGGCCATGTTGGTTGTTATACATGACAACGAAGAAATTCGACTTTCATCAGGATAATTAGGTCACACTAAAATAAATGTGTAAATAATATGATAAACAATATTCGAATAGCATTCTAGTAGCGTTTGCAATGTTTGTCCTGTAAGTTGAAAGAAGTCACTGTACCATATAAATACAATCTGCATGAAATAAACACAGTATATAAAGGTTCATCCTTTCCCGAATAAAATAAATGAAACGGTGGAAAAGAAGCGTGTATAAGAAACATTCCAAACGATACTGCTATATCAATATCAAAAGTACTAGAATGGCGGATATTTGTTTTACTGTAACTACAATAATATCTAACGTAGCTTCCTGTCTCACAATTACCTTTGCAAAGTAGTGGGAATTTTGTAGAAATACAACCGATGATGACATGACGTGCATGTATGCAATGGAGAAGCTAAATGCTACTGAAGTATTTGTCATGTACATTGAAAGTTTCCTCCAAAATTAAACAAGAAAATGTTACATTATTTGTAACATCCTACTACAGTTTTTATAATGACGCAAGAGTTCATATTTTTATGAGGTAATAAACATCGAAAAGAGAGTATAATGCTTTATTCCGATATTGTTCTGTTACATTGCATACAATGTTAACTTTCTACAATGTATGCAACTAATGACTAATAATTTGCATGTGCTGAAGCAAATACAATTTGTAAATAGTTTGTCTTTGGTGGTTTTGTTGTTTTTGGAAACCGGTGCGTATACTTACTGTCCTATTTACAAATTTATATGACGTCGTTAAATGGTACGCGATTGAATACTATTATATCTTTTGTTAAAGTTTTCAAAAAGATGCTACCAAAAATGACCTTCTAACATTCTCGTTACACTTACGTCTGTGATGTTTCCGATTCCCCAGTAACGTTTTTCAACATTTGTAAATTTTGTACTGCATTGTTTAATTGAAAGTTGATCATAGATGGAAAGTTTTGAGATACACGTAAAGATACGATAGGTTTTTTGTTCCTTCTTAAAATATGTTATTCACGAATAAAAAATAACATACCTGATGAACGTTTTCTTCAATAGAATTCACATTAGCACTCAAAAAAGAAATTTCATTTGAAGCAAACAATTTATTTTGCCATATTAAAAGTTTCTGAAGTGTTTTAAATTTAATCTCCAAGCAAACCACATTGCAATATGTTTTTAATCATAATAAAACATTATATTCATTGGAGCTTGTAAGATGCTGTTAATATTTATATATATATATATAGTTTCTTATTTGCGACATTACTCTGGCGCAGAATTCGATTAATAGGGACTAATGGTGGTATATTTTATGTGAACTCATGAGAAATGTAAAAGAAACAAGGGTTTAGATTGTCCGCTATGAATTAAATAGAAAATGCATTTGATTCAGCCATTTTAGTATTAAATTTCTTAACACCCATATATTAAAGAAGTCGAAGCACAATTCCTACGTCGTCTTTATATCTCCTTCACTGGGATCTTGAATGGTGTTCGCTCAACCATTAAATGTCATTAACTGGATGGGAACCTTATTTGCTGTTGTTTATAAAACCAGCACGCCCACCATCACTTTTATTGCTCTTAGTAACTATGTTGCTGTCAGAACTATTCTTACTATCACTACCGCTGCAATCATCATCGCTGTATCTAATCTTGCTACTACTGTTGCTGCATGAACCACACTTGCTTCCAATACTACTACTACGTTTAACGCAAATAAATACATATTATTCTTCCTTCATCTAATACTGTTAACATAAATCAACGTTTTCTAAACTGAAAAGTCTCTATCCATACTTAAAATAGTTGTTACAAATTCCAAGGTGTCCATTACAATTTACTGTTAAACAAGGATGATCTCTTGATACATTTTCACATTGTCCATCAATAGATGGAGTCAGTTTATTGTTATGTTGTTGATAGTAACGCAAACAGCAGTTAAACTAGGTGGTTCAAATGAAGGTGAGATAACAAATAATGCATATATTGTTGTCTTGTTCCATCCAAAGACCAATCAACACCATGTAACGGAAAAGGAAACCATTCTGTTTACTGTAGTAGAATCCTTCGTGTTTTGTAAGGCTTAGTGCCTTCAGTAAGTTACGTATTCCTTGAAATAATGCTACGAGCGACTGAGGTTTGAACATTTCTTTGCCACACATATTGAGTATTACATCACTAATGATATATTGATAGTACGAACAATAGTATTATCTTTTGAATGATTCATTGATGATATTACACATGATCTTTATAACAGGTAATACATTCATCATATGTATATGAGTAGTTATGCTATTGTGAGAGTAACTGATATATATATATATATATATATATATATATATATATATATATATATATATATATATATATATATATATATATATATATATATATATATATATGATATATATATATATATATATGAGATAATGTATATTAAAAGTCTTAAGGATGACAAATCTTGCAATCTTGGTTACTACAAATATGGACACCGTAGCGCGCGCTAATCAAACAATATCGAACCTATTACCCCTTTATCCGAGATAAGAAGACTATCGGCTGCTGACATGTTCCTATACCCATAAAACCACGGCTACGGCCACATCACAAAAATACTGTTTTGTTGGCCGTTTATACACGGTACTGTAACGTGTAGACACTCGAAACTTAGATATTTATATTTTTTTTCCCAAGGAACCTTGTCACTGGCTAGGTTAGGTTTTTTTTATATATGGGATAAATGTCACATTACTCCAAGCACTGACCTAATGAAAATTAATCTTTAGACTCTCTCTCTCTCTCTCTCTCTCTCTCTCTCTCTCTCTCTCTCTCTCTCTCTCTCTCTCTCTCTCTCTCTCTCTCTCTGTTTCTCTCTCTCTTTCTGCCTGTCTCTGTCTGTCTGTCTGCCTATCTATCTATCTATCTATCTATCTATCTATCTATCTATCTATCTATCTATCTATCTATCTATCTATCTATCTATCTATCTATCTATCTATATATATACGATGTTGTATATACATATACATATACATATACGAGGCTGTATATTAAAATCCCTATGGTTGACTAATCTAGGGATCTTTATCACTGCAAATATAGACACCCTAGCGTTAAACGAGTAATATCAATAATTCGCTCAATACTGGGTTTCTGCTTGGTATACTATTTATCTAATATTTTTCTATTATCATATATATTCAATATTCATATTGCTACCACTGGTGGTAAAATCCGAGAGTACTCCTTTTTCTTGCTATGGTCAGTGCTTTTTTGTGATAATTTTGTTAAAAATACGTTATTAGCTGGCATGGCTAATTATTCAATAGAATTATCGGGCTAATTATTATTTTGGAGTTATTCTTAGTTCCTTGTGCGAAGTTTAGGATGAAACTATTGCATGCGAAATGTTCTGAATAATATGGATATATAAAAATGTTGTATTTTTCCCTTCAATATTTCAACTTAGCATTTACTTGAAATGTTTTTGGTTTTTTTGAGTGGGGGGAAGCGCTCTTTACGGCCACTTATTTCAATCCAATAGAGAGTCGAAGCACGTGTTACATAAAGAGTCTCGTAATGTTTTTTCTTGTGATGTATTATCAATTATATGCTGAATTCAAGTGCAGTGCAGTGAGCTGGAACAACCGCACAATGCTTGAATACCTAAATGTTGTATTCAATTATGGCTGATGAGAAATAATCATGTTACTAAGGTCTGAGATTATAAAACGAGCTCGAATTTAGCATGAAACAATCTCGACACAGGTAGCAAGAAAAGAACAATACTAATATTTCAGAGACAATGGGCATACTTTTATTTATTTGATTAATTGCTAAACTCGGTACAAATACACACTTAGATCAACGTGTCGTTGACGAACTAAATGCTGTATTGATACTCACATAAACTACATGAAAAGAGTAAGTGGGTCCATACAAATCAAATGTGTATCTAAACTATTAAGCAATCTTCGAATGTCATTATGCTAGTGTTTGAAGTCCTGTGAATTGAACATACTGTACCAGAAAAATAAAATCTGCATTAATTAACATAATAAAGGCAAATCCATCCCCTTCCGAATATAATTAAGTGATTACACCTTTTACATCACCACCAGCCGTTCTTTTGATAGTATTACATGTTAGATGGTCGACCAGATGACTAAATGAGCATTTTTACGTGCATTTGTTAGGTTGTTGGACATTGAATGAAATTACGCATCACGTGCTTCGTAGGGCATTCTCGATTAAGGACGTAAATGCAACAAGGTGCAGTGATATTATTTTAATTTTAAAAACAATATAACACTTTGTTGTCATGAAAGAGTCCTTGAAATTGCAAAGACATTGCGCACTAGATTAAAAGAGCAACATACACTATATATGTTGCATTGTCGGTGCGATGTATACTTTCGTACAAATGTGGCACTATATATCTTCCATAAAATCTTTTTCATTCAATTTATTTTCAAGCGATGGTGAAGGAGTCATCTGATGTTATACAACACCCTTGGAGATGTATGATATGATGGCATTTTAGTCTCACAAATATTGACAAACGCAAGGCAATAAATGAATCTATGGTATTGACTTACGGATATTAGCATGTTTTTGCTTTACATCCTATACCATCTCAAGAAATCATACCGCATACAAATTAATTAAAAACAAGTTCAAAATATATCATAAAATGTTTGAAACATCGTTTTCGTAGTGTTCTGATCATGATGTTGTCTAGTCGGAACTACACATTTAGTCCCTCGGTAATCCAGGTAAATTGCGAAAAGGAAACTTTCTATAAAATCTACATGTGTTTTATTAAACATTATATATTTAACGGTAGTACTAACACATATAATGTAATATATGAAAACTATTCAGATTTATCTAAGATAATTCGTTTGTTTGTGTTTGATCATTGCGCTATAAGCAACAATGGTAACAACGTACTTGTTATCTTACAAATGTGTACGTTGAAATCATCAAGAGGTTACATGAACATAAACATATTTTGAACATCATAAGCGAATTCTATTAAATACCACTTGTTGTTTTCTTGCATATATTATAAATCTTGAAAAAAGGAAGTAACCTTTTTTATGTTTCAGCTAGACTGAATTTATAAGTTTGTTTTGGTTGTATTCAAGCACTGCCTTTCGTTTACATATATTAAGTCCAACGTTTGCACCACTCAAACGAACTATGAATTTACATATATTATGTAGTTGATCTTTCTAATAATTGCTACAAAAATGGCGTCGTCAACGTATGCATCAAAACCATATGTACCAAATGTTATTATGTTTTTTAAGCGTTGCAATTTAGATTCCGCATTTTTCATACCATGTTGTATCACATTTTTTGACATCAAGAATTGCAAATGCGCGAATTTTATTTTACTCTATTTATGCGCGGTCTTCCAGTATCCTTTTCAGAGGACATTCCTGTTACGATATGTTCCATTTCCGATAATGGCAATAGTCATTAATACTCGGTATTTGAAATGAATCTGTTTTCTTGACATTGTTCCTCTTGACGTAGTCTCTACAGATACGAAACAAAGTATGTGATTTCGGCACAATAATACACGGCGAGATCCATTTACGTTTGCTTGGTTCAATAAAGTTATTAAATATTATTCATTTAACATTCATGCATACGATGATATATCATATAATTTAGATATTATGCATGCTTTGATTCTATAACGTTCATCGTTTATTAAATTGTTTGGTATAGTAGAAACATCGGTAACAGGTGGCCATATTCATACATTAGCTGCTGTAACTCATCATTCACGTATGGATGTTGATGCGAAATTTTATGATATAGAAATTTCAATATTTTAAATTTTGAAGCCTGGTTCAACTAAAATCATATTTATGATTGTACATCATCATTTAATTTGTCGTTTGGTCAGGAACAACTATACATGTATTGAATGATTGCAGTGCTGTGTCAATCAACATGATATAACTTAAATCACTTAATTTTTTCAGCCTATATATATAGCCTAGGGAGGTCTCCAAGGTGTGAACAATACTGCTAAACCTTTATCATCAGGTTCAACGGTTCTTGTCTTTGTATTTCGGTCATTTCATTTGGGATTCAGAAGACTGGAGAAAAGTTCTTACTATTTCACAAGTTTTCAATAATTGTCATTTAAAGTCACAAAAAGATTACATCAATTGATATTAGATTCTTTTAATAAAAGTGTTTCTTTCACAAATCAAACGGTCCAAAGTGTGCCAGAAAACACGTCAAAAAAGCCCAAGTTCAAGGAAATGTTTAAACTGACACTTTAGCAGCAATTATCAGTAAGTGAACACCTTGCAATCCAACCAAATTGGGTTTAACTTGGGGATTTCAATTTATATAGGATCAACACGTTTGTTCCATGCAAGGCTATTAAATAAATACCATCAATGAGTAAAGCAATCACAGTTCCATCAAGACCACTTTGTTGCAACCGATGCGCGTATGAATATATACGGATTTCGACCAGTCTTATCAGAAGTAGGATTCCTGTAATCTGTACCTGATTGAAGTACTCGATTGAGACGGATCTTCTTCTTATTAACTATCTAATGAAAGGAATACTTTTTGACAAATGAAACCTTGTGAGCCAATTAAGACACGTTATCTGCAAGAGCAATGTTTTCTAAATTATCTATGTTGCGTTACTATGCTATGTACGCAGTATACGTAACTTTTGTGCCCTGTATGTAATGCCTCTAGCCGATAAGTACATTATGTGATAACAAAACTAGTGTCATTATTGGCCATTTTGAGTTCTCTGCTTTTTATCAAAAGAAAACATACTAGTATTCCTTTAAGAAGAGATTAAAATAGAATTTTTTTTTTTATTTAAAGATGAAAATTCATGAGTATATTACTTGTAACTTGCCAATTCTATTTATTTTTTATTTTACTTCTATTTCTTTCGTTTTAATTTATATTTCGAGATTTGCATCTGTCTGTCATATTTTTTTATATGCCGCTCTGCCCTTTTCCTTTAATTCCTTTGAAATTACAATTTGTTTTTTCTTCATTTTGTATCTGCATTAACCGTTTCGTTCCTTTTCTTGCATTTGCATATTTGATACCTTTCCATACATATACAAATCAATTTTTGTTGCTTGTATTTTCATTTTGTATTTCGTTTCTTTCTTTTTTTTTGGGGGGGGGGGAATTAGTAAGAGGTTCGTTCCTTTCCTCTATTTCCAGCTCAAGCTTTTTTATTTTTTTTATTGTTTAATTTCGTCCCATACCTTTTATCAAAACTATTATGCTATTGAATCTTACAATGAAGCCCTGCAAATGTATTGTGTTATCACAGATTATTGAAAAGCATTTCAACAATGTTACATTTCAGATGCAGACCTCGTTGAATATAAAGCCAACTAACTGTCTGAGTAAATGAACGTTCCATACACAAATATATTTTGTTCATATTGTTTGTCGTAACTTATAATATACTTAGATGTGTCCATATAAATATAATTTTGAAATTTAAACACGGGTCATTGACCGAGATTTATTATGTCACATCATATCAAATTATATCTAATTAAACTATAACCTAAAATATAACCTAACTCGGCTTTTTTAAATACATAATGAGAGTTTAGTGTTTTCTAACTGACGTCTAACACATTTTTGTTTCTTTTAAGATTCAGCCTCAGAGCGATTGACCTTTCATCCGGAAACAATACATACCCAATGTAGTTGACTAAGACCTACATATCTGATTTAGTTGCTGACAAAATATTACTCTATAAATATGTACATATTCTTTAAAAATCTGGTTATAATTCATCAGGAAGACGTGATGTTGTTCGACCGGCGTAGTAAATTCCCTTCGCTGCAATATTTATATAAGATTTCCAGATGTAATGTTCACCTGATTACTTATTTAGCATGCAATGATAACATGAGTATTTCTGATATTGGTGGTATGTAGAATATTAAACTGCCAGACATGTCAATTTATCTTAATTGTACGCAAATGCTTGAGTCAACAATACTCAATACAACTTATTAT
The DNA here is from genome assembly GCA_029339505.1 of Unio delphinus. Taxonomy (NCBI): domain Eukaryota; kingdom Metazoa; phylum Mollusca; class Bivalvia; order Unionida; family Unionidae; genus Unio; species Unio delphinus. The sequence continues at coordinate 1,939,102 of JAQISU010000066.1, forward strand.
ACGATAATATAATTTCTTCACGAATTAGACTGCATCATACGCGTGATAACCAGCAGATCGTGAAAACATAGTTGGTTGCGTCGGGTTATCTATAGTATATTGTCAAGCACCCAACCTCCATGTTCACTTAGCCATAACGAAAAAAGGCAATTGGAGGCAACATGCAAAAAAGAGTTGCTATTGTTGCTGTTGCTGTTTTTGTAGAGTGTAACGCCATTTAAGAGAAAACAATATACCTTACATGACTTCTAGTATTACAAAATGTCCCCTTAAAATAAAACATTCGGTGTTTAAATATTTTCCTACTAAGATAGCTAATATGTAAAGAGAATTCAACAACATTATAAGTGACTTGTGTGTATGTTTGTGTATACAAATTAGTATTTACTTTATTTGCCATTGACAAAGACAGATCAATTGACTAATATACACGTCAATCTCTATATGCATTTATATATCCGAGTTTAAATTTAACTAGATATGTACCTACGTATATATATATATAGTTGGAGTACGGAATGGCTGTCTCCTGTCACCGATACTTTTCAATATCTACTTATAGCGCATCATCAGCCAAGCCCTGTAAAATGACTCTGGAACAGTCAGCATTGAAGAACGTAACATCACCAACCTCCGCGTTGCAGATGACATTGATGGGCTGGCAGGAAGTGAAGATGAGCATGCCACCTTAGTGAAGAACCTGGATGAAACATCTTCCAGATTTTACAGGGAGATAAGTGCCGAGATTACAAAGCTGATAACAAATAGTGTCAAACAAATCTCAACCAAGATTAAAGTTAGAGAAAAGGAACTGGAAACAATGGGCCAATTCAAATATCTTGGTTCCATAATTACGGAAGAGGGATCAAGAGCAGACATTTTGTCACGAGCAGCACAAACAACGGCAATTATGTCAAAGCTAATACCCATCATGAGAGACAAGAGTATCTGTCTGAAAACTAAAATCAGATTATTAAGTGCACTAGTCATCTCAATTTATCCGAGTTTATCTGAGGCCTGGACGCTGACAGAAGAATTACAACGAATTATCCAGGCACTTGAAATAAGATGCTACATAACCATACTTGGCATATCTTACATGGACCACATTACAATTGAAGAGTTGCGTAACACCATCAGTCATTACGTAGGCCATATTATGAAGACCTCCTTACCACTGTCAAAAGGAGAAAGCTGAAATGGTATGGCCATGTCACTACAGCCAACAGTAAATCCACAACAGTACTGCTGGGTAGTGTTCAAGGTGGTAGAGGGAGAGGTAGACAGAGACAAAAGTGGAGTGACAACATCACAGAATGGACCAGGAAACGTTTTCCAAAGACACAGGTATCGGCACATGATCGAGACAAGTGGCCGTAACTGGTCAGATGTTCAGCAGCACAGTGCTTCAACGATCACAACGATCACAATAGGTCAAGATACTGATGATGCTGATGATGCTGATTTATGCTTTAAAGATATGCAGTCATATTACAAATTTACTTATTTAGTATTGCAGCAAGCGTAAGCCTCGTCTTCCGATCTACCAGGAGCAGCAGTCATGTAGTATTCTGGACATGTCCTAATTTTTTTTTAATGACGATTGCAAAAAAGCAAATATATTTGTTCACGTAGTAAAGCCCATCAGAATTATGATCTTCACCATCTTTGCTTTTCTGTGAATTGATCAAATTTCGAAATAGTGAGCATGAAATACAGATTGTACATTTTATTTTAGTTTCATTTTCAAGTAGGTATAGTTGAGCTTTTCGTAAATTTGAGATGCATTGCCTCCAAATATATGCGAGAAAGACGGGAATCTCAGCCTGCATCCCATCTGGTCACATATATTTTCAACTAACGTTGACATTCTCAGTGTTGACGTAGACAATAAATTAAAGCAGGCATACTTTTACGATAGCAAAGCAAAGCAAATACTAAAGAACCTCAACTGTTATAATGGTCCCTCTGCGGAGAACAAATGGACGACTCTACATAGAGGACTTTCTGATGCTTCTGTAAAATTAGCGGTTGATTGGGTCAGTCATAACATTTACTGGACAGATCCAATCTTCAAGTGGATAATGGCTCAATCACTTTTAGTCAAAGACACTTGCATGTTCCGTTTTCCAATTGATGACAATCTAGAGGGACCTTGTGGCCTCGCACTGGATGCATATGAATTGTAAGTACAAATCATGTATATTTAGCAACATCAGGAAAGTATTTTGGTCCCTAACATTTACCTGTTTCAGTCATTTATATATAAAGCAAAGATCTATTTAATTAAAAATATTGATTTGTAAGAAAATGAGAAGCTAAATCACACAGGTATTTATTTAAAGCACGAACCACAAGAAATAATTAAACTTTTAATATATTGAGAGTTTATGTAAGTCATCCATTTTGTTTTAATTAAAAATTTCCTAGGACTATACAATTTTTTCTCTCCTCCTCCTCCTGTTTTTTGACGGTGTAAATAATATTACCATCAATCATAGGTTCAGAGACATCATCGTAAGACACAAGCTAAGATCCTCACTGCTCCTATTTTTATGACTTTTCTAGCCATGCTAACCCAGAGAGAGAGAGAGAGAGAGAGAGAGAGAGAGAGAGAGAGAGAGAGAGAGAGAGAGAGAGAGAGAGAGAAATAGAGGGCAACAAATATGTAATTGCAAATGCTTCATTATTTAGTAAATACAAGACGTAACAATAAATAATGACAATAACTGTGACATCGTTTAATCTAAGAATCTTTCAATTTGAATTTTGTCGGCCTAGAATTTTTAAATTTGTAAATTTAAACGGAAGACATCGATTACAATACATCCCCTAGCGTCCATACAACTATCATTAAAATTGAGAAAACATTATTTGCAATTGCCATGATGTACTTATGTATTGAGGTTATAGGTTATTATCACAATGAGTATAACTTAGCTTTTATATATAACAAAATGGCATTACATACATAACTCCTAACACATTTGCACTCCACAAAGAATATAACAAATCAATCCAACCCATTAGAGTATCATAGAGACCTCAAGCACAACTGAACTCGAATAACTTTTACAATATAGCACTACCAAAGCAAAGAACAAATATATTGATTGGAGGAGTTGATACTATCTGTATATATGTGGTTGTACATTAAGCAAACGATATAACTAAATATGTTGTAATATTTTTAAACTAATATTATATGTATATTATAAAGTATCCCTTTAAGAGGAACTTAAAATATTATAAAATGTCCAAGCTATTATTACAAAGATTTGAATAAGTCAAAATGTCTCCAGTGTTTCGTGATTCTCAAAAACAATTGTTTGCCAATATGCCTGGTGTATTGAAATGTTATTATCCAGAACTCCTTTCAGAAATTGCAATATTCCTAGACTAAGATTCAGTTTTAATGAGCACGGTGTACTTCCAATAATTAATCCAAACAATTGCTTCCAATACAAGTATAGGTAAACACAATATTAAACACACATGCATACTAATTTTAAAACAAGATCATAGGAAATAAAATGAAATGAATGTCCAGTTGTACTAGCGTATACATATACACCCGTACAGCCCTATGGCAACCGTTTCTCTATAGCACATTTTTCAATAAATGAACCCAGCTGACCGATCGGAAATCGTCAATGGCTAATCATACCAAACATACAGAGAGAAATTTACTCCATAGATGAGAATCAAAATGTACAATATAGATGTTGAATTGCATTTTTAAATTCTTAACTATACTATACATGCATTAAAATATGCTTTTGCCCAAGCCAATCAAAGTTATCGAATATCTTTTTAAGAGATGATCACTTAAATATACAGTCGTCAAAAAGTTGTATAGACAGTCTCAAACGGTAACGCAATATCGTCATGTACAATACAATACGAACAAACCGGACTGAATGGCTAAATCTGTTTATTCTTCTACAACAGCCTACTATTCTGGAGTGATGTTGGAACTTTTACAAAGATCGAGGTGTCCAGTTTATCGGGTAGGAACCGGAGCACCCTGTTATTTTCCAACATACTGATGCCATTCGGTATGGCAGCTGATCACGAGGACCGACGTATATACTTCGTTGACGCTCATCGATCGACCGTGGAAACAAATCACCTAGGATGGCGCTGATAGGAAAATCGTGAAAGGGAATGAATTTGAAATCTTTTTTGATATAACTGTTTATAAGGTAATCAATATCGATTGTTCCTGAGAACTTAGTATATGGTAGGACAAATCTTGCAATGTCAGAAAGGTTATCAGCAAGTATAATGATGTTTCACGTTGGTGGCTGTATGATAACTACCTAGATCCTTTTTTTTGGTATTGATAGTATCTTTAGAAGTAAACATTCAACGTGATCAAGAGACGATCTTGATAATAAAATACAACATTACATAATTGGCCGTGGATATGATTTCTTTCGCTACATAAATAGAGTGGTTTACTTTAATCAGAGGTTTGTATTATAAATGATATTTTACCCAAATGTCAGTTTACCCAAGAAAATACGATTGTTTTCTAATCTTCTTTCTATAAGTACAATAGAGATGGTTATATGCTTAACAACCTTTACGTGGATGACGAAATTCATTCATTGACATGGAATATGACCCATCATGTTAAATTCTCGTTGTGTCTATTTTGTGTGAGTGTACATATAAACATAGCTTCAAGTTAATATTCATCTGCCTGTAGAATATTATGATAAGAACCCTTCCTAATATGAACTAGACAAACATGACAGTAATTCTATGTTGAAAACAAATGTAATACAATGAACTATATAATGTAAACATAGGTGGATACCTGAGAGAAAACTCGGAAAATAAAGTCATATACGAGTTTAATCATTTGTTCAAACTTAGAATGGTCGTTACATTAATTTTGTCCTTCTATTCAAATATACTAAAAAGTAAGACTAATATCCTAGCTATTCTAATTATAAAGTGATGTTCAGAATTCAATATGAACTTGAATCAGCTTTAAAGACGACCTTATTATTATACAAAGATTTTCTTCAAATAACGCAGTTGTTTGTTTCCAGGATTATTTGTATGTGGCTAATACGAACTTGCGTCAGCTGTATGTCATCAATAAAAAGAATGGGGATGAATTAAGGACGAATTTTCAAAGAGAAGACACAATATGTTTTGCAGTAGCAGTCTTCCATAACGACATTCAGGACTCACCTGTCACAGGTTAGTATTTTTGTAATTATATTACTTTATGGCGCAAGATGTTAAACAAGCAGTTAGAGCACAATGCCACAAAAGCAATTACATTTTGAATCTACAACATGAAAATTTAGGAGAAACGTAGCTTATCGTTAATTCCATAAATATGTTATAACAGAGCGCAATGTATTCAATGTTTTGAATAAATTCCAATAGTCGCGAAATAATTTATATATAACATAAATTAATGAATGACTGTCTTTAAATGTGTTTTTTTGAAATTTCGAAATGGTTTGTAATTCCAAACTCGACAACACAACATTTTAAATTCCAATGAATAGTTTAAATATATAAGTATGCTCAAGTTAAATCAAAATTCAATCATGATTTGACACCATCTTCACCAAACCAGAATGAATAATACATAATTCGTTAATCATCCCATTCATAATGACGCACAAAATTGACCCATGTCGGAATGTAGTGTTTTCGGAAACAATCTGAATAAAAGAAAACTTTTCGCCTAACTCTATTGCAAGCGAGATTTGCCTTAAACAATTGCGAAATAAATGTATAGTTTACTTACAATTATGTGAAAAATCAGTGATTCTTATCATCCCGTTTCGGCAAACTAAACAAAGAAGTTGGAACTTAAATATATCAGACATTCTCTGTTAAATATAGTCTGATGTTTGTACATTGCAAATACTTTGACAGAATTGTATCTACTCTTTCACGCGTGTGATTCACTTTATCCCTGTCTCTACGTTTTCTCTCTCTCTCTCTCTCTCTCTCTCTCTCTCTCTCTCTCTCTCTCTCTCTCTCTCTCTCTCTCTGGCTGGCGTTTTCTGTCTCTCACCAACCATCCGTGTTAGATCCATTTATGTGGCTAAATATGGTTGTTCATTAAGACACTTAGCCTTTAATCCTGCTTTTATGTCATACTCTAGATCACTGTCTGAACTACGGTTGTGAACATATCTGTCTGACGGAGAAGAATGGCGCCGTATGCACTTGTAAAGACGGATACAGTCTCAACCAAGACATGAAGAAATGTTCATGTAAATATACAAAATCAAACTGCCGGATCATGGATGGCTGTATGCCCAAGCTTATCATTTTATTTTCAGATGTGTGAATGCATTATATATTAAATGCACTGTTGATTGTTTCGTTTCTAATGTAAAAAATCCACGATACCGGTAAAGGAGCGTTTTGTACAGAATATGTGTAACATAGATCAATGAAATATTGTGTAATATTTGCATGTCATTGGATTTGTGTAAATATAAATGAAAGACTTGTTTGTTCTTACAATAGACGATTTTATTGTTAAAACAATATAGTTATATCATATACTACTAGCAGCATATAAATGTAAACTTAACATAGATTAGTTTGTTCATGATATATTCTTGCTTTAACAATATCAAATGACAACAATAATAAATGTTAAATACGATGTTGAACCGGTAATACATCTCAAATTCATGTTTTACGAGACACATACTAAAAGTAGAATGCGATATCATGTAAGTTAATAAACATCTTCCTATTGTGGGCGAGTCCTTTAAAACGTTATCCGGAACATGTGTTCCTTATAAATAAAGTATTAATAGTGAAAGTAGTTACTGTGATTACATATAAAAATAGTATACTTTGAGATGATTATAATACGAAAAGTAAATTTACCTTTTTAACCTTCAACTACTTTTAACTAATAATCATATCCTTTCATTTCAGTGATTAGCAAATACTTTCATCGCGGACTGGTGTACAGTAATGGCAACAGTATTAGTATCGTTGATATAAGAGTTCTCTCAGATTTTGTATTTGACCCAGTCTGTGTGCTGGAAAGTACTGGCACTAAATACATGGTTAAGGACACGGATCAGAGAAGGATTATGATCGCCAATGACAGTGCTATTTACTGGACAAGCGTAGATAATTCTGAATTGCATCAACTTACCGAAATATCTGGAACAGTCAGTGGTATAGATGCTCTAAATTTAATGATTTCTTTATTATCTTCGGATATAATCTTTTTAAGTCTCAGCAAAGTGGTTATTTTGCCTTTTACGTTTCTGTCTGAGTCAGAGACTATATTACACATAAACTCTGCTAACCTTAGCACACAAGTCGCAAACAATATGCATCCTGTAAATTATTAGCCAATGTAGTGTATGAACGTGTGGACGTCTTATAACTGCTACGGTTGTATTACAAATTATACGGATACTAAAGAGACTGATGATGCTCCAAATTAGTTCTAAAATATTAATATTATCTGGCAACTCCTCAGCCATATGTTTACTTTTTCACGTTCCAGTTCGTTTCATCCACACACACACACACACACACACACACACACACACACATATATATATATATATATATATATATATATATATATATATATATATATATATATATATATATATATATATATATATATATATCCACTTTGAATGTGAGGATGCTTTCATCTATAATATTGCATGACACATTTCATTTATACAACTGCAAGGTCACTGTAATACAAAAGTAAAGTAAGATTAATATGGACAATTATTCACGTGAAATCACCTCACACGTGTTTATCACAAAAAGCTCTTGATCTTTATTGATTTGTCAATCGGCTTCTATTGTTTATCTCAAGGCAAGCGATTAATGTTAAAACCAACATTTTCATACTTGTTTTCACTTAGACAAGCGGACATTAATTTAGGAATTATGATATTCAGCACTAAATGATCCTATTGCAAGGCTCAATTACAATAAAGTATATATATCTTCGCTTGATTACATCTTAAAACAATACAAGACCACACACTGAAACTGTGTTGGCATGATACCTAAGCGTTTAGAAAAGTGTACCTTCACCAAACGTCAAAATATTACTGCTTATGATCGAAAATGCGATACCATTGTTGCAGTAATAGTTACAACATCTCATGATCAAGGAAGGCATAGGCAGGATGAGGGTGGAAATAATACTATTCAATTAATTGCCAACTAGGACATTTTTGATTATACAAACGATGACAAATGAACAATGCTTCTATGAATTAAACGACAACGATAATAATATAGTAAATGATAATAATAATAAAGAGTTTTGTTTTCCGATTCTGTGTTTTAAGGCAGTGCATGGGATGGTTACGGAAGAGACCTCTACTAGACTGATGTGGGCAGTGGCATAATTAGGAGTATGTCTATAGAGTCTGGTCATGTAGAAGTATACCAAGAAGGTCTTACAAATCCACGCGATATCCTGATTTTGCCCCACAACCTGTAAGGTTTATCTATATTTATTATCGAGATGTGTGTCATTAAAAGGTTTGGATTTTTATATCAATAAAGCATATTGCTACAACAAAAACATTAATTAGAGAACGTTGAAAGGTAAAACATTTGGCACAAATTGTGAATAACTGATGAAATTTCTTCTTATTGAATTTTTTTTGACATCTTGCGATAATTGTCATATAAGCGTATATATTTAATATATCTTCTGAACCCACCCGATTGTACAACAGTAGGGACTGACATCATTTCTCATTTATTTGCAAGTAAAGTTTTTTTCAGTGTCTTGAACATAACATTTCGTATTATATTTATCTTCATATTATGAGAATTTTAATTAATTCATAATCACATATTTAATTGGAATAACATGTCATCATTGTTTCTGTTTCACTTCACAGCCTGGTGTATCGGATATCTGACAATAACGGAAGTACAATAGAAGCTTCCAAAATGGATGGCAGTAATCTCCACGTCGTCCTAAAAGCTGAGGATTTAACGCACTGGAAATCACTCAGCTATGACCAACATCACAAAAGGTCATTAATAAATAAAATGTGTCTCTCAAATCTCTAGAATGTTTCGTTAAAATATATCGTCAGTTTAATTACTTTTTGGTCACAATATCAAATACACAAAAAGTGTTAAATGTATGGGGGGCGGGCGGCTTAGGTTTTGTGTCAGCTTAATTAAACATCAAAAGCAGTTACATTTAGAAGACCTATGTCATAATTATTGCTTGACCTTAATGCATACGACCTCGTCAAGACTCTCTCTCTTTAAAAATACTTAAAAGTTTGATTACAGTTATTCATTACTCGTGGGAAATTCTTTTAGAATTACCTTTACGTGAATGTACAAGAAAGTAACATTTTTAGAGGAACATATGGTTAAAAATTATTTTTTTTTCCATTTGATATCCGTTTATGAAATTTGGATACATTGTACCAGTATGACATATTTAATTCATCTTCCATAGATAACCAGCTCATCCTCGTCCTTGATATTTACATGGATTACCAAGTAGAGCTAGCAACAACCCATGTTATCCGATGGCAATCCTTCATCTGTGTTGTTTGCAATCAAATCAAATGTACCTGGTCCAACTTATTATTATATAGTTAATTTCCACACGAAGTTGACACGAATTTATGAATACTTGCACCCAATAATACTTTATTTTTGAGACAAACACACGAACGTTTATATTCAGAACAACAAGACAATTTGATATCATGTTGGTACGGCAATAGACTCTACAGAAATTAGGCACAATATCAAGGAATAGGAAGTGCATCGTTATTGTGTTTCTGAACATCACGTCTGTAAATATTTGGCACTTATCAAAGTATTAATGACCTTACTAATGTCATGGTCTTTCGTTACTCTCACCTATATCGTTTACTGAAATAAACGTTTACTAATTTAATTAAGTATTTATCTGATAACTCCATAAATAGAAAAAGGTATAGTGAGTTAAACTTGGGTGATATCAGATCGGTTAATAATTACTGACGGGTAAAATTTTTAAACGTTCAAAAATGGATCCATATTTCAAACTTAAAAATGTGCAAATTCCTTTAGGTACAAGAATATATTTACAATTTTCGTCATTCAATACTATACTTATTATTGAAAAAGGTTGTTGAACTTGGGTATTTTTTATTGCATTTCATAACAAGACAATTACAAAAAGCAGTGATGGAAATAACGCTCAGATTGATAAGACATCACCGAACCATTAAGAACAATCCTACATATGTTTAGTGTGATGTACGAATGATGTATATTATTTACCGGATCTTCTCCATGACTATATTTATATTATATCTGTATTTTAATTGACTTTGTTCACTATCAAAGACAGAACCTGCCTGCTTGATGATATTTTCTTAGAAAACAATGAGCGATTGCAAATATTCCTCCATGAGTATATAGTAAATGGTCAGGCAATAATTGTAGGAGGGAAATATGTTTACTTGTATCTTAGTTTAGGAAATCAAATTATTACATTTCAATTCCCGATATTGTTCACCACTAAGAACGTTATCAGCAGGAAAATAACGTTGTTGTGTGATAGCTGTTTGAATTAAGTTTGATTACTTTCCCATTCATCAGATCTTCCTACCTATCCGAAGCGGATTCACATAGTGTTAAAGATAGTTTGGAACTTTGAGAAAAAGAATTCTTTAAAAAAATATGCAAATAAGAGGACATTAATTTAACTTATTAATATATATATATATATATATATATATATATATATATATATATATATATATATATATATATATTGATTGGATAGATACTCAAGGTAGTCTGATTACAGAAATACATGGCTGATGATTCTAAGGTTTTCATTGAATCATGGGGATATAACCTAACTGCGAGTGAAAAAACAAACTGTTAAGCACACTGAATGAAATAATTGTTCTTTAAATAGTCTGCTCACAAATTATACAAACAGGCAATAAACACATTTCCAAACGAAATAAAATTTATTGCTCACGTATTAGAAACAGTACGATTAATATAAAACATTTAGACAGTGATACGATAATAACAAGAACAATACTTTAAAAGGAAGATATTGATAACATTTAAAGAAGGTCAGGGCACACAACCCCAGCCCCAGCTGTCGTTCTGCAACCACAAAATGTAAGGAATGGTATTGGATATGTCGCCTTAGGATAGAGAGAGAGAGAGAGAGAGAGAGAGAGAGAGAGAGAGAGAGAGAGAGAGAGAGAGAGAGAGAGAGAGAGAGAGAACGGGAGAGAAAGAAAAAAAGAAAGAGAAGAGAGAGAGAGAGAGAGAGAGAGAGAGAGGAAGGGGTCATAAGAGTGAGATATATTATTGCTTCCCTAATTTCTTTAATCTCGTCTTTTGTGGGGTTTGATAAATACATGGGTTTGAATATTTCACACAAAAAGCACCATTACAATATATTGATATTATGCTTCTAACGTTATATCATAACTTCGAAATCAAGCCTTGGATATATTTCCTAGCCACCTCACCAAACAACGAAACCATTCTTATCTCCTCTAAGCATGATGGTTCCGACAGAAAAGCTTTTCTTTCAATCAAAGAATCCTTTGAAAGGCTTCAAATATTCAAGGTGAAAACGCAATCTTATGTAACTTGTTTCGGCAGTAATTGTATAAATTTTAGTAGTAGTAGTACTAGTAGTAGTAATATTAGTAGTTCATTATTAATGTAGCATAATATTTCTTCATCAAGGTATATGTTTCACTACATATATTAAGGATATGTTTAAAGGATTAATAAATGTTTACGCGAAAAATAATTTGAGTTAAGTCAGTCGATTCATAATGGCTCCAAATAAATATTTGCTCTTTACAATGAAAACTTGCAAACATATTGCTGTATACATAATTCAGTTTACCTTGTTTTAACGTTATCAATTAAATCACCAAATTATTCTCTACCATCCAAACGAGTGAAGATTGATCAATTCCAAATGATATTACCAATTTCTGGAACCTCGTTTCATTTCAGGGATACTTGATGGTGACTGCCAAAGATACCAAAGGGACATTAATAATGTCTTATCGCATACATGATGACATGCTAGAGTCTTAAAACAAATATGATGCCATCCGTACAACATCTGGCGTATTTCCTGGCACAGGAGCTATTTCAGATATTAAGGATTATGATGAAAATAATCGCCAAAATAAAACAGGTATCTTAAAATATTTCTAAACTTTACATTGCATTACCCGTTTAATTCATTTTAACATACACACACACACACACACAAACATATATATATATATATATATATATATATATATATATATATATATATATATATATATATATATATATGGAAAAGAGTTATGCCAATACGATGATAAAACGTATGTCCAGAATTGGACATTATTCGTTTATTTCATTTTTTTACAGGGCCTTGCTTTAACTTGAATAGAGAATGTGAGCAGCTGTGCATAGCTAACGGAAGGTCGAGGATATGTCAATGTACATTTGGCTTCATCATGGAAGGAGACGGAAAAACATGTTTATCTCGTAAGCAATTTTAAAGGCAATACATGTCACTTTGCTTCGAGATTAATATACAACGATAATATTTATAGTGCTTATGATTTCCATGCATGTTTCTGAGAGATACAATACAATTACCTAATATATTTAAAAACGTTTTTAAGTAAACTTACCTCCTAACTAATAAGGAAGACTACTTATAATTGGCATTTGTATAAATAACTGTCGTGCATGTGCATGGAATCAAACCAAAGATAGTATTGCTACTTGTACTCTTTCCCTTAAAAAGCAACTACATAAGTAAAATATAATATTGCTAATGAGCATATCACCAGTTCTAATAAATCAGTTTGCGGTGATGAGAGTACATTACTAAACAACTTTCGGTAGCATTTCAACTATACCCTTTGCTAACGTTCATTATTCATATATGGCATACTTTGTATACATATTACACTGATGGATGTTCCACGTTTAACCCTGGAATAAAATCATCACATTTTGAAATTTTCTACTTAAAAAACTGGCTTGTGTGAATACCAACATGAAACCTGTGTGAAAAGATTAGCAGTAGCTTTGCGAAATTAAGAGTAAACACTTTAAAATACATAATCTTCAATATTGGTAACCAACGGAACTAGACACCATTACGTCAAGCAATACATTGAAACATTGTACATTGCAAATAACGTGGACATATAATTTATGTTTCGATTACTTTATATAGCAGCAAAACTGACATCAAATAAGAAAATCGGATTTGCTTTAGATAAAGTTTTTTTTACTGACTTCTATATTCAATATTGTAAGACCCGATCAAAGACAATTTCATGTTGGTTGGCGACATCAGTAGTCAGAACATCTACCAACTCAGTCTGAATGATCAGCGCGTTCAAGGAATCAAAGCCAAGGGGTAATTGCCTATGTACGATCTCGTTCACGAGCGTGTGATATGGAACACATTTGAAGGAAATCCACTATTCAGCATGCACCTTAACGGCGCAGGGAAGAGACATTTTCCAGTATGTAAGTGACTTTATGCAAGTTATTGAACAAAATTTTGAAGATTATATTCTATAACGTTTTCAATAAGTCATTCAAATCAGGAATGACTATTAAGCAAACTAACGTTGCACCTTAAATAAAGTAGTCATACTCACAGGTCATTGCTACATATTCAAAAAGGTATAGTCCTGTTGCACTATTGTAAAGTTAAATGTACAAAAGGCACCCACACATTAAATAATGATCGAGCAAAGATGTGTTTGCCTAAAGCGAAGTCATAAGTGGTACCGTTTAAATGAATTCTACACTACTATATACACAGATAATCAAGCACAGAATCTTTCCTAAGAGACAATCAGTGCAACTATCTGCAGATTTATTGATGCATATGTTTCTTTATATAATATTTAAATATCCCAGACTAACTAGCACATGTTAGACATTTCGTAAAAGAAACATATCTCGTCATGAAATATGTCCCTCAAAACGGAGAAATAAATTAGACTTCAATTTAGATCCAAACTTCAAACGTTCAGTAAAGAACTTAGTGTATATACATTTTGATCGAACTTAACTCAATGCCTAACCTTGAATGTCATAACATGAACCATTTTGCAATAGTCCAGTAAATAATAAATGTGAGGTACTTATACGGTCGTACTACTTATATCACAAATGAAAGTGCGAATATGATGGGTGGGCTTGTAACCTGAATTATTAATTTTACCAATAAACACAAGTAAATTATCGATACAGCAAACATTACTTGAAATCATTTAAAAGATCAGATGCACTTTTAGGTCAGCCAACATAATCTGTTTCAGCAGGCCAAATAAAATATTTTGATGTGGACTATTCAACTGGGAATATTTGTTCTTGTTGGCTTGACTTCGCACACGAAGATTAAGAAGGAAGATTTCTATGTCTATTGCACTTGCGCTGGTGGCTGACGAATGCAATACGTGATAGGCACGTCCGTTAACAGAGGCTGCAGGGGAATGTCTGGGTTTTGGTGGGTGCTGACAAAGGCTCCAGGTTTTTTCTTTGCCAACGTTTTTCCTCCAAGATGGCCCGTCTCTTTTGTTCAAAAGTGTCAGCGGCCTGGTAAATTGTACGTCGCCAGCTTGTACGGTCAACAGCTAGTGATGCCCATTGGCGGTGATCAATGCCACAGGAGGTAAGGGTCATTTTCAAGGAGTCTTTATATCTCTTTCGAGGTGCCCCTCTATCACGGTGGCCAGTTGATAGCTCACCATACAGTGCAATTTTTGGCAGGCGATGATCCTCCATCCTGGACACATGCCCTGCCCAGCGAAGCTGTATCTTCACGAGTGTGGCCTCAACGCTGGTGATCCCCGCTTGCTTGAGGACTTAAGTGTTGGTAACGAAGTCACTCCAGTGGATGTTGAGGATGGTGCGGAGGCAGCGCTGATGGAAGCGTTCAAGGAGACGGAGGTGACGGCTTTGGATGACCCAGGATTCGGCGCCATATAGGAGGGTGGTCAGTACGACAGCCATGTAGACTTTGATGTTTGTAACCCTCTTGAGATTGGGATTGTGCCAGACACGTTTGTAGTGTCTGCCGAAGGCGCTGTTTGCTTTGGCTAATATGTTGTCTATTTCTTTGTCGATCATTGCATCAGAGGATATACCACAGCCCAGGTAGGTGAACTGGTGGACTACGTTTAGCTCTGACCGGTCAATGAGGATGCTTGGTGGACGGTACTCTTCCTTGGGGGCAGGCTGGTGAAGTACCAAGGTTTTCTTTAGGCTTACCTCGAGGCCAAAGAGCTGGCAAGCTTCTTGAAAGCAAGATGTTGCTCGTTGTAAGGCAGCTTCCGTGTGGGCAACAAGGGCGGCATCGTCTGCAAATAGAAGTTCTCTAATCAGTTTTTCTAAAGTTTTGGTGTGGGCCTGAAGTCGCCTTAAGTTGAAGAGGTTGCCACCAGTACGGAATCTAATATAGATGCCATCTTCGTCACCAAGGTCTTATGTAGCTTTTCAGAGCATCGTGCTGAAGAAGATTGAAAACAGTGTAGGAGCTAAAACGCAGCCCTGTTTCACGCCATTTGCAATGGGGAAGGTCTGTGACACTTCGTTATTGTTTTAACCTGACCAAGCTGGTCTTCATGTAGTTGGATGATCATGGTAAGGAATTTGGGAGGACAGCCAAGTTTTTCAAGGATTTTCCACAGTCCAGTTCTGCTCACCGTGTCAAAAGCCTTTGTTAGGTCCACAAAAGTGATGTACATTCCTTTGTTTTGTTCTCTGCATTTTTCCTGGATCTGTCTCAGGACGAACACCATGTCAGTTGTGCCCATATTGGCTCTGAAGCCACACTGACTCTCTGGAACATGATTTTCTGCAATGGTAGGCACTAGTCTGCTTAGCAACACTCTAGCAAGGATTTTGAATACAACGGAGAGCAGAGTTATCCCACGGTAGTTTGAGCAGTCAGACTTTTCCCCTTTGTTTTTGTACAGGGTGATGATGACTGCATCACGGAGATCTTGCGGAAGTTTCCCTTGCTCCCAGCAGCAAACGAAGAATTCGTGAAGTTTGGTGTGCAATGCTATACGGGTAAAGACATCAGTGTTCTATCACCTGACGGAAAGCACATTCGCCTTTGTGATGGGCTACATAATTCGATGGGTCTGGTCGTCTATCCTTCAGAAGTGTATGTAGACTGTTTTGGTCTATTTCATGATCAATCATTGATATTTTATTGCGCAAAGGCTTTTAAGACACAACCAGAAGGCTTAAACCGTCTAGCTTATACCAAAGTCCGCACAACGGTTTTTGTCACGATTTCAAACATTTATGAGACCTTCACGTTGAACACAGTATGCATTTCATCGCTGAGCCATAGCAGCTGATATGCGTAACTGATGGAATGAATAGAAAAGGAGATTTCATTGCAATTATGAAGAAATTGTAACGATATCGAATTCAATGACAGTCAAGTTCTACTCGAATAATAAACATTTTCTCCAATAGTATGATAGAATACGGACGTTTATATTTTTCATTACGAGAAAGATTTTAATTTTCAGATATATGTTCTACCTTGCCGATCATTCACTTGTACGGATCACTATGAATGGCCAACAGTCGGAAATTCTTCATGTTATTTCAATTACGTCAGGAGGGCTCACAGTCAATTACAAAAGTAGTTGTTATTTCAGTTTGTCCAGACTATGACTTAAATAGAAACTAAAATAAAAACGTTCATTCCTTTTGTCCTTGTTATATGATGCAAAGATAGAACCATGTTGGCACTATTAATTGGTACTTTATATTCCACAATGTTACAATTCACGAATCGTCTTGATTTATACCAAAAGAATATCAGATGTAACTAAAGCTTTCCTTTTAAGTTTGGAAAAAGAAATCTAGGTCAACAATTTCCGCAAATTGCAGATAAATGATTAATTTATTTAGAAATAAAAACAATATGCGTTAAGCGCTATTAAATGATATCTTTTAAAAGGTGTGATACACGATTATAACACGATCTGTTTTCAAGCTTGTTTAATAACAAGTTCAACTTTTTTTGATAACCCACATTATTATAATGCATGCCTTATGCAATAGCCACAGTCACGTGCCATATGTATCGCAAAGAAAAGCATTTGTATTGCGCACCTTTCGATAATGTAGTCACGGTTTCAGATGGGTACCTGTATTGGATCGAATACGATACCCAACATCTACCTAATCCCAGTGTCATTTACTGCAAGCCGGACGGAACGAACCACAATACACTGACCGTGATTAAACAAGGCGAGCAGGACAATTATTTACTAACAGATCTAGCTGTCTACGAAGTTTATTTGTTCCTTGCTTCATACAAACACTCGTACGTATTGTAAATAAATGAAGTAGAGAGTCTACCCCATTAATAAACTAATTAGAGTGTCTGCATCGATGCATCTTGTCAAACATAGAAATGAATTCTTATGATGCAATGTAAGCATCTTGCATATACGCCGTAAAGCAGCATTGTCTCTCAAAACATTACGTCTTTTGAAATAAATATGAAAAGGTTTCTGACATATTTGATATTGAATTCTTTGCAGAGGATGATTTGGTTTATAGTGCTTCATAAAAACAGAAACATAAAGGAAACAAAAACAAAAATACTAAAATAGATAATAGGATGTATTTTAGCAGCAGAGGAGGTGAACAGACCAAGTTTTCAAGCAAAAATAAGGCTTCTACGGAAACCGAAAATATCTAACAAAATGCAGAGGAGGTGAACAGACCAAGTTTTCAAGCAAAAATAAGGCTTCTACGGAAACCGAAAATATCTAACAAAATGCAGAGAATGTGAACAGACCAACTTTTACAGGCGTCGATTTAGCAAACTGAGGCTTTCTCGAAAATGCTTAATATAAGCCTTCATTCATCAAAATAAAATTAAAAAAAAAACGACGCCATTTTTGTTGTCACCATCCCCTTTGCTGCTACGATGCTTGGAAAATTCGTGGAGTTTTCGGGTAAAAAAAAAGACGCCATTTAGTTGACGTTCACCTCCTCGGCTGCTATGAAAATCTTCGATTTTTACTAACTAAATATTTGATCAAGTCCTTAAGATTTCACAAACAAACTAATTTGTAAAACCTCACCTCGTAAATCAATCAGATTATTAGATTGGTCAGTGAGTTTGAAATTAATTCTCGTTAACAAATTATTATGACATCGCATATAGACTAGATTAGTTGGGTCTTCAATAATTAGAAATCCTGGAGGAGCCGTTGGTGCAAATGAGTATAAAATATATCCTTGCTGAGCTTGATTTGATTGTTCGAGATTTATTTGATAATTTCCTTCGATAACGTCACATACTAAATTGAGCGCAATCACCGTTGAAATATTCACATTGTTCGGAGCAATATGTCTACCGCCGCCTTCTGGATCATTATTAAATTTCAGAATATTTTCTGTAGGATTCTTCGATTTTTTCCAATTATCGTGGATTCTTTTGAACCCAATATCAATAGCATCGTCAAGTTGTTTCTTTAGTTTATCTGGATTATATCCAGGGATTTTAAAATCTTTAATCTCCGTTTTATTAATCTTATATAGATCCGCAAACTTATCATGTAATATCTCTTCATTTAATACTTCTTGAATAATTTTCGAGTGAAATATTTTCATATCGTCGATGATTTTATTACCCGTTTCTACGACGTTGATAAATTCATCCTTGGTGAGAGAGCCGGATTTAATAGATATTAGCAGTCGTGAAAAATCATTATTCATTACTGTGAAATTTCTGTTAATGAGAGGAACATAAATTGATTCAAAAATTTCTTTATTCAAGAATTTATTAGGAGCATAATCTTGATAATTTTTGACTTCATTGACGGGTTTTATTTTGTCGGTGATATAATCGGATTTCTTAGGTTCGGGTGGAAAATCCTTCGAATTTTCTCGCGAGTTATCCGGTGGTAATTCAGGCCATCCTAACACTGATCTTATAGAACTCTGATAAATATCTACAACGTATCCTTCTGTATTTATCTCGATAGCAGATGATAGTGTTGGTTCATGAACTGTTATAGCGATTTTTGATTCTTTTCCGGTGAGAGATTTTATTCTGCGTTGAAATTCAGCATTGATCTGTTCGATTTGATATGACCCAGTTGGTATAGAAACAACCTGCCAATCTGGTGTTCCGTCTTCACGATTCTTGTTTGCAAATACCAAGGAATTATTCGGTTGTTGACCACCAAATGCTACCGATCTAATATTAGGCCAGCTATGATACACTCGTAGTTTTGCTAGTGCGATCTCGCTCACGGGAACAGGAATTGGAAAATTAACACTAAATTCGGGACGTGTTGAGGTTATTGATATCGTGCTTGTTTTCACTGGTGTTGTATTTGTTACTATTTGTTGAAGTAGTTCTTGCGACAACATTATTATTATTATTCTGCTCTAATTTCAGCATTGTTGATTTATACAATTGAGCCATAGTTGAAAATTCGCTATCTGATATTGTTGTGTCATCCAACGACGATGATATCAACGAGGATAATTGCGAGTAACCGGTAGATGCAATATGATATTTAATTAAATAATCATGTAGTTTACTCTGGCTACACGATGATAGTTTTTTTGTGATCCCAGTTAATATACCAGCAATTGTAGCCACTGCGGAAATAGCGATTGGAACTACGACCGGAGCAATCATTGTAACCGAAGATAGTATTATTCCAGCAGCAGTGATTACTCCTGACACCGAGTACACGGTGATATCAACTGTGGTTATTCTTCGTTTGTATTTTTTGATTTTTATTTGATATTCTTCACAGAGAGAACTGAGTTTAGTTTGAAACTCTTTGACTTGATCATAGCGATACTGATTCGATGATGGAGTCATTTTATTTTAAAAGCGCTAGTATTTTCAATTTAACTGTTTACTTAAATCCGCTACGAATTCTACGTACCACGTTACTGAAACCTTGGCTAGATTTTTATCATCATTTGTTATCTTGAATTGTTCAATTGTATCCTTGTCGATTATCGTTGATACCGTATTATTGTTAACTTCAGATGAACTCGACGATGATATATTAAATTTAATCGGTGATATTATTGTTAATCGATAAATACCCTTTACGGTTGCGGTTATGTTTAAAATGTTATCTGTAGGTGTCCACGTATATGATCCGTGTTGAATCATGTATACTACGTTGATGACAGTAGATTTATTATGAGGAATTTTTACTTTTTCAACAACGTTTATCATTCTCATTGCATCATCCCTTATTGCGTTGTTGAATGTTTTAAGTTCATCGATGGATTTTTTAATATCGGGAAGTGTTATTTCAATTTTATCAAATGGGCTCCCAATAAACTTATCCATGAGGTTTTTACGAAACGTCATAAATAGTTTCGTGTGTTTTTCATATTCGGATTGAAGAGTTGCTAGTTCTAACATAGAATCTTTTATTACGGTGAGTTTTGGTTCAGTCACTGGTGGATTTCCAAAAAATTCTAGCAGGGGTTTATCAATTTTGTCAACTATATTTCTTTGTAATGCAGTAAACTGGTCAAATACAATTATATGATCGTCATACTTATCATTAAGCGATTTTAATGAATTCACCGTGTTATCGTATGTTGTTAATTTATCCGTAATTGTTGAAACAAGTACACCTGGTTTGAGTTTACCCTCATCAGAAAATAACGCGATAGTATCCTCTGCTGCGTCTCGTTGTTTAACCAAAATATCATTAAGAGAGATATTACTACTTTTCAACTTACCCTGACGATCTTGAAAAACAACTATTTCACCAGGATCAACATTTGCTAGGTTTAATATTTCGGATATTTCATCTTCGATTAATTTTTTAACATCCTTGTTATCAACGGTTTCAACTCCACTATCAGGTTTCTTCAGCGATGATAAAGGTCGTCCCCAAATATCAATCATTATTATAGAAATCTTTTTATTATTCAAATCCTATGGATTTTCAATCTAAAGATTTTTAATCTAAAATTCTTTCAGAATTTTTTAAAGAGGTTTGCCGCTAGTATACTCATTTACTACTATATGAGGTGGTTTCGAAAATCTTTTGGATATAGCATCAAGTACGTTTAATACTTCATTACCACATATTGGTGGATCAAGCATTGTTTGTGTTGGTAACGTAGAATACCAAGTCTTCATTGGAAGGGTTTTAATATAACGCATAAATTCTTTCGGCGGCGCTAATCCATATGAGTCAAAATAAATAATCCCACGTGGATCAATTGCGTAACAAACCCAGTGAGTTCCAGGTCCGGAGCTGTTATCTAAATTAATAATACCGGTTTCAACATCATTTGGTTGTGCCGGTAACTGATCTCTCATAAAAACCCCTCTGAAATTTTTTATTTTTAATTTTTTAGCGGTATCAATTAAATCAAAATTGGACATAGGAACTATATCGTTCCTGGAATTCGAAGACCCTTTCCGCTGTACCATGAACTCGGGGTTCCTGGTAGTCTTAGACCCTTTCCTTTTTTTTATACCCTTTTCCAGTTGCCTTTTTCAATGCCATTCCTGCTGCGGTACCAATAGCTCCTAATGCTGCTGCCTTCGCTACCGCTGGGGCTGCTGCGGCAATCAACCCTGGAATCAACCCTAACAACGGGAATATACCACCAGTCTTTTCCATGTTTTTAATCGCGCTCGTAGAAAGAGTAACCTGAACTCCTTTTTTTTCTTTCAGCGCTTTATTAAAATGATTAGTTTGAGTTTTCGTCAGCGATAGTTTATTTCCTCCGCCATTCATTTGATTAGGTTTCAGCGTTATTGTGGTTCCACATTGCTTAGCTGATTTGGATTGTAATTTTTTTATTTGACCAGGTGTCAACGTAACATTGATATTACTATACGACATTATACAAAATAGATTGATTCTAAATCGCGAGTCATTTTTAAAGAATTTTGGATTAAGAAAATCTTACAGATTTTCCACTGGTGCATCTACTAGTCTCATTCGTCCACCAACACCTTCAAGTATCATTGATTTATCACTGAGAATGACAGCAACCGCTCTATAATTATCAATACCACCAGCACCAGCAGGACGGGTTACACGAGCTCGGAAGTGTATATCAACTACGGACTGTTTCATCAAGTCAAGATGTTCCAACGAAAAGTAATAAATCGGATACAGACCTTTAAAATCTAATTGTGATATTTGTAGACCAGTATCTACATTTTGATCACGTCCCATAAATGATAGCAATCGATGATAAACTCGTGCAATATGGTTTTGACCGTAATTAAGTTGTATATCCTCTGATGGTTCTTGTTGTCCGTTTATTTTTAGTGAAACTTCATTACATCCGATTTGATCAAATATCATATGGGAACGTTCTTGATTATCCAATCGCGTTCTATTCTGTAGCGCAATAAAAATATGCCGTGGAGCTGAAACACCCTGTCGTGCTGCCAAATGCCATGTAAATGTACCATCAATATTAGAATCCATGGTATCTGTGGACGTTGTCAACCAGCTTAATAATCTCTTTCCCCCTTGATCCATAAATGATAGCAACCGCGGTTCTACTGACAATGATGGAGTCAACACTGGCATCCACAGTGATAGTTTTGATAAATTTACTCTACCAGCGGCAACGCCAGCAGCGCGCCAGATTGCATTATTATCAGTACCCTTTCTCACTAGTGCTACAGTATGCTTTACTCCATAAATAACTTTTCTGACGTTTCTACAAAATCCAAATATGTGATGGAGCGGAATCGCACATGAAAACCGTCGACGCTCTCCCTGCAATGTTCCTTTTCGTGTTGCAAACCCTAAATTGAAATTATTATTAACGCTTCCGAGAATATCAAAGGTAGCACCTGGTCTGTCTCTATGTTCAGGGGTATCAAGTTGTGGATCAGCTGCAGTAGCTCTTGGAGTATGTATTTTAATATACGGAATGTGCTCAGCGTGATCAGTGATATCCTTAGAGAACATCATAGATGGACCAGCCGATCTAGTATAATCATCAGAATATCTCGCTAACCCGATTATTCCCGTAGCAACATCAACTTCACGTTCAATAGATTCGATTTCTTTTCCATCAATGAGATATCTTGCGCTTTCAAATAAAGCCATGATGCCATTGTTAACAAAACCAACTCGGATAGTTGGGTCATCTGCATATGGTGTTTCATCATACTGTAAAAGTTCACCTTCAACTTCAATAAAGGCTTCAGCGGGTAAAAAGTATTTACTGGTATCATGAACCTGAAGTTCAATTCTTCCACGAAGATCAGGTTGTACTGCGTGATAAGCGAAAAATTGATAATCACGTACAGAAGTATCTTTAAGCACTGGGGCTTCCATGTCAAATGCAACATCAGGGTTTTGTTTGAACATTTTTTATTATATATCCGATGGTCTAAATCAAAAATTCTGAAAGAATTCTGAAGGAATTTTGAATTGAAAACCCCAGGAATTCATTTAGAGAAAATCGATTTTCATGAAATTATGTCGACGGATTAGCCAAAAAACAATACAAAATCAATAAAAAAAACATCGAAAATTCGATAAAACAACATAATTTTAGCCTCACAGGATAAAAAATCTGATCAAAATCGATTTTCTCTAAATGAATTCCTTGGGTTTTCATCCTCGATTTTCATGAAATTTTGTCGATGAATTGCATAAAAACACTAGAAAAATGAGTAAAAACACTAGAAAAATGAGTAAAAAAAGTAAAAAATCTAACAAAATTAGCAAATTATAAATAATTTTCAAAATTCTAAAGAATTTTTAAAATAATTATTTAGTTGGGTGTATTTTAATAATGATGATGAAAATATCTGATAATGAAGATAGCGTTAGTAGAATCAAAAGTGATTCTGACATTAATGTTTCTGATACAAGTGATTCTGACACAAATATTTCTACAATAACCATAACAACTGAGCATCCTATTCAAATAAATAGAATCACAAGTGATTCTGACACAAATATTAGAAACACTAGTGTTTCTACAATAACTATCATAATTGGAAATCCTGTTCAAATAAATATTTCTAACGTTTCCGGCGAATCTTCTTAAAACCACTTCCCGAAAGCCCACTTCCTGCTATCATATTTGCTGTTATGTTATCCTGGGCGTTAGTCATTAATGATTGTAGTTTTTTATCCACGGCGTTATTTATTATTTTACTAACCTGTGTAGGCATTACTGCAGTAGATGGTAGTGAAGTCATTCCAGAAACACTAGTGTTTCTAATGCTAGCATTTCCAGGTTTTGATTGGAAATTCGAAGAATTTCTACGTCGAACTAGCGCTGTTAGTTTATCCTTAGCGGCTGAAAATGCCTTACTAGCAAGATCACCAACAGCGCTAATACCCTTATCTCGGATAACATCAATTGCTTTCATTGATAATTGTTTTGCAAACGGAGCCACTTTTGGAGCCATTCTTGAAAATAATCCCATTATAGTATTACCGAGACCATCTCCATAGTATGCTCGGTATTTTGGCAATCGTGAGTTTACTACGTAGACGTTAGTTGGTTTATCATGGTTGTAGTGTATGATCATTCTCTATATAGAAATGCTAGCATTTCCAATTATCTAATCGCAAAATCCGTAGGATTTCCAGTGACATTAATCGCTATGATAACCGTAGAAATTCGAAGAATTTTCGGCTAACTCTTCAATGAAATCTCTATATGTTGCAATATCCATGATACCACCTTGAAATAATCTCCTACAGATATCAGCTGCTTCATTGATTATTTCTGCTGAGTTATTCCCGGCTCGTTTTCCACCTACAAGTACTTCTAATCGTGATATATCACCGAGAATATTGCCGGGACATGTTACGTTAGAGTTTCCAACTAAACCACTGCCTTTTTTTTCAGTGATACCAGTTGCACCTTGTGTTTTTATTTCTGAACTGGGTTTTGGTAATCTAAGAAATTCAGGGTCTGATTTAGCTTTTTTTACTCCTTCCTTAATTCCATTCTGAAAGTTTATATACGACTCTTCTTCCTTCCTCTTCTCAGTAAGACTCTTAATATTCTTCTTCGTTTTATATATCCAATCATACCAGATATCTTCTTTTATTTTACTATCCTTATACTCCTCTTTGAGAATTCCCCCTTTTATATTATAACTCTTGACAGCAAATTCACCAAGGGTGATGTAATCGCTGGGTTTTTCAAATTGAGATTCTTGTATATGTAATACAATATTAGGTTTGATTTTATCTATAAAGGCAACACGACTCTTCGTGGAAACTGCGCCTTCTTGTTGTTGTTCTTGTTCTTCTTCTTGTTCTTCTTGTTCTTGCTGTCGTTGTAGTTCTTCTCGTTCTTCTCGTTCTTGCTGTCGTTGTAGTTCCATCTCCCCTGCGATTTCACCTGGAAGTATTTGTACAGCTTGTTTCGTTTGTTTAGTTCGTTTTGCTATTTTCTCCAACACAGGGAGAAGAGGCTTCTCTGTTCTAGGACCTTCTTTAGGGACATCTCCGTATATCGCCCGTTCAGTTGCTGTTTTCACATCTGTAGTTGCCTTGACAACCGGTTTGAAGAGTTGTTCTGTATCCTCTGTGAAGTCGGTGGCCATTGATTGCCGTTGTTGAAGTTTTTCACGGATTCTATCACGAAGTGGTAATATTTTCTTAAGAGCTTCAAGTCTTTCTCTAGCTAATCTCGTTGTTAATGATTCTCCTATCATTATTAAAAGAGTATCACTAATTGTCAAATAAAAATCCAAAGGATTTTTTAATGCAAAGCATTTCATTGCAAATCATTTCGAAAGAAATCACTAACTAAAAAATGTAAAGTATTTTAATACTTCCCCCTTACACACATAATTTTACTTCCTCATACCGTATCGGTTATACAAATAAAGGAGGCTCTCTACGCGTGGGCTCATCACCTTCAGAGTTTTCCATTAACATTTTTAATTGTCTCACTTTACAATTAATAAGTCTCTTTTGTTCATATTCTAATCCTAATTGCTTACGTACACGTTCAACGATGCTACATAATGGTACGAAGACATTAACATCTTCAGTATTTACTAAGCTCTCACGTATAAGCTTTTGTATATTTTTGATTAAAAAATATTTCTTAGATAGAACATATTTTCCTGTCTGTTCTGCAAATTGTATATCCTCGAAATTGGTCATAATTTGATCACAATCCAAACCTGAACATAATTTTACATTTTCATCCTTCAACTTGTTGATTTCAATAATAATCAATTTGAGATTTTCAATATTCATATATATATAAAAATATATTTGTTTAAATGCAAAGTATTTCAAATACAAAGTATGAAAATTCTTTAGAATTAAAAATGAAAAGTATTTCAAATACAAAGTATTTTAAAATGAATTCTGGATACACTAAGGTGTTGATCATCTTAGTATACCCAGAAGCTTAATGCGATTATAGGTGATTATGATTATATATAATGAATGACGACGGCACATTTACCGTTTTAAACCCCCTTGGTGTTTTATACATCAAGCAGCGCGCTCAACGGTTAACCGACAAACACATAACAATAGATTATAGGTGAACAATGAATGAATTGATTTCAATGACAATGCGACGGTACAACAATAGATTATAGGTGAACAATGAATGAATTGATTTCAATGACAATGACGACGGTACAACAATAGATTATAGGTGAACAATGAATGAATTGATTTCAATGACAATGGATGACGCGGGCTATTCTACATTCAAGTGTAAACAAAACCGCAAAATCGAAACTTTGGTTTTGAATGTCAATAATAACGTTCATACCACGTGTGACGGTGTGGTTTTGTTTACACTTGAATTTCGGCTAATGCCCAATTATAATAAAGACGAATTTGTATATATACACTCATTACGACGAGGTGATATAAAATAGGTGTAGTGATTGTAATTATTTGTTTGTTTATTAGCGATCACTGACAACGTTGAAAACACATATAATACTTGAAACAGACATTAAAAAAAATGTTTAAATACGACGTGTTTATAAAACAGTTTTGTTAATACTTGAAAAAAGACAAAATTGATTATGTTTTGTTCAGATTTATTTAATTATAACAGCCAATGAAAAATCGAAGATTTTCCAACACTAGCGTTTCCGTGTTTAAGATCCGTAACTCTGTCATTGGTGGAAATCCTATGGATTTCACACGCGTTATACCTAACGGAGTTATCTCCCATGTGAAATTGCAAAATTGAAGATTTTCAATGGAAATTCTTTCACAATTTCACGAAGCAATTTCCAATGCAAATTATACATAAACAAACTGAATTTTGTTTTTAAAACGCTTTGAAAAAGCGGTCTTATAAATTCCTTCTGCTACTTTTTGTACCGAGGGGGGGAAAATATCGAAATACCTACCAGCTTCTGTCATTGATTGAAATACCATCTCCGTGTCAGTATTAAACGATCTTACAGGTCTAGCAATTTTCGGGTATTTCCCAGTTCTTCCTCGTTTTGTGTTTTCACATTGAGAAATAGCTTGAAGGTTGTTCAATTTGTTATTCTTGGGATTAGAATCAATATGATCAATAACAAAACCATCCTTGATTAATCCATTATGCACTTCATAAACGAAACGGTGATTGAGATACATTTTCCCTCCAGCATTAAACATCAAATAACCCATACCATTATCCCGCCCAACAGATTTCTTATTTTTACTGTGTCTAACAACACCATCACTAGAAGCTTCGTAGTTTTCAATAACAGGATGTCTTTGAAATTCTTGGCTCATTATATATAATATATCTATTTGTCTAATTCATTAATTGGCTGAATTATAACATTAACAAATCTTTTTATATAGTCATCCGTAGTTTTTATGATTTTGCTATTGACGTCGTCAGGATTTTTGATTCTTCGCTTGTCATAATAACGTTTTAACTCTCTATAACGCTTACCCCCGCAATTAATGCATAACTGCGACTTGCCTCTTACACCTACCCCACAATGCAAGCATGGTAGAGGTCCCTCCGAACCGTTTCTCACACTCTGCATATGATACCCACAGAATTCATTTCTGCATGATTTGTTACACGGAGTCTTTGATCCAATCATAAGCCATTTGCAATGATTCATTATATAAAATTTTCTTATTTAAATACTTGTTTTAATTATAATATGAAGGAGTTCAAGAGATTATCGAAAATTAAGCCTTGGAAAAATGTTAGATTTAATCTCGATAGAATCTCTGATATACCTAAAAGTCTAGTAGATGATAAACCACTATTGAGTAAAATCAGCGACTGTTTTAATGAGTTTAAGCGTGATGGAGCATCTCATACGTGGTCGACATTTCGAATTATTGATGAAGATGTCAATATACCCGTAATTGATGCTACTATGAATGATATAAGAGCAGCTGTGATACTTTCACACCTTGGTGAAATTGCAAAGCAATTTCTACGGAGGTATTTTTTTAGAATAAAATTCATTATCGAAGAGGAAGGTGAATGGATTATCAGAGATAAATTTGACCCAATCCTTAAGGATAAAAAAACTGTTATTGTGAGTAGAGATTCCAAACCAGGAATTCTAACTGGAATTGACAAACCATACTATGAGAAATCTTACCCTGTAACAGCAGTTGTGTATGGGTTATATCCAATAAATAATAATCCAAGTATTGCAAAACTAGCTCCGATGTTTTCATCATCAGTGGCTTTGCCACTTAATTGTGTAGCAACACGGTTAATAGAACACTTCAAAAATGCATCCCGGGGAAACAAATTAACTGATCTACGAAGAAAAAAAATAACCGAATGGGAACTAACAGTGAATCAACATGGAGCAAGGATTTCCGATATAGCTAAATTAGAAGCATTATTAAAATTTCCAATATCGGTAGCGACAATAACCGGAGAAGTATTATACGAACCAAAATATCAATCGCGAGGAGCTCCAATTGAAATTATCGATCATAACAAACACGCGTGGACACCAGCGGTAAATATATTTCCACGAGAAAGAACTGTTCGATATATCCCTAAAGAATTTTCTAGGGATGATTTCTATGAAGAGAAATTATTTGATGCTATTCACGCGTTAACCAAAGACGACCCTGTGTCAGTATGGTTACTCAGGAGTAATGAGGATCCGGAAATAGGATTTGATCAGTTTGTAAAACCAAATGGTGAATTATATCGAACTGAAGAATTAGATACTAGAATGAGAAAAATCGCTAATGAGTATTTAGAAGGAAACACTAGCATTTCTACAGAAAAACTACTTACGGATAGTTTTACTATTCCATCAGTGGTAGCTCACTTCGCACGAGAAAAGAATTCATGGCGTCCAACACGAAGTGATTTTCTGGAGGATGTGAAGTTGAGTTGCGTCGAATTTGGTCATGGAGGATTGTGGAATACGAAATACTCACGTGATGGTATGATTTCAATTGATATATCCGCGTGTTATCCTGGAAGTTTTCTCGGATATGGAGAATGCTCTGAATATTTTAAACGATTTGGACACCCCACACATGAAATGACTCGTGTTGCGATTAATGGTCCATTGCCTGATTTTGATTTAACCGGGTTCGCTCGTGTGATATCATTCGAATTAGCTACAGGGTTACATCCGTGTAGTTATCTTTGGCTTGGTAGACATATGTATGAAAAAGCGTGGATGCCAATTGTGCTATTGCGGTATATGATCGATTGTGGTATGCTAATATCGTTAATTGTCAGTGAAGCGATTATTTGTTATAACGCTCAGAAAGATGTTTGGTTACCAAAACCCGATCTCGAAAAAATAATTAACGAACAACGAAAACAATTTCTAGATGGAAATTCGAAGAATTTCAGCGAGGAACAAATCATAGATTGGTCTAAGAAATTATTCGAAGGTAGTAATAGAGAGGCTAAAGATCTCGGACGAAAAATAATCGGTAAATTCACTCAAGGTGGAAGATTTGATAATGCAAAATATTCTTCGAGATTAATCATAGACGATGAAGAATACAATTTCATAATATCTGATTTAATAAAAAAAGGGAAATTTGTAACCCGTAAGAACGCTTTTCTATCAGGGGAATTAGATGAGGAAGCTTACAAATCTGCGAGAGGAACTAATAATGTTTGGGTAGATGATGTCCTTCGAAATGGTAAGAAACTAGGTACGGTTGTTACCTACTGTGATGGAAAAAGTTGTCAATACACACAATTGAGAAGTTCTATGCTAGCCTATTCTTGTATTAATCTATTCTCGATGATAAATAGATTTCCTAATACCGCGGTTAGAGTAGCTACTGATTCGATGTATATCCATGAGAAATACAAATCAGATGTAGCTAAATTCACAGATCCTAAGGAAGCGTGGGGGAATTGGAGGTTTAAAAAAGAAACACTACATGAGTATTGTAAATCCGCAGATGTTGCTATGGATGATAAATATATTTGTAGAAATATAGATAATATTTCTGAAGAATTTTCTACTGCACCGCCCGTATCCGATCCGATTTGTAGATACAAGACAGTTTATTTAAACGGCTATGGTGGATCAGGAAAGACAACTCGTGCAATCGAATTATTCCGTAGAAACGCTAGCGTTTCTAACATGATTGTGTTAACACCAACTCACAGACTCGCCAGAGAGATGATAGCGCGGGGGGTAAAAGCCTGTACTTATCACAGCTTCTTTCGATGGAAAGGCGATACATGGACTCCTGATCGAATGGGAGATAAATTCATTCCTGATGTAATAATCTGGGATGAAATATGCACGGTATCGTTAACAGTATTACAGATATTTCTTGAATGGTTGTTATTGAAAAATACAAAAGTCGTCATGTGCGGGGATCACGGCCAACCGCAGCCATTTGTTGGTGGATCTCCACATGAATGGCTAAAAGGATTTGTAGATTATTATGAAGAGATTAATACCGACCATAGATCACTTGATGAACAATTACGAGAATTCAAAGCGCTAATTAGATTACAACCGGATAAAATCCAATGTGAAATAGCGCGTGAAATAATTTCAGAAACTCCCATGAATGATTTTTGGGAAATGTGGAAGCCAAATGATTTAATAATCGCGAGTAGAAAAATAGTCAGAGACGCACTTCAGATGAAGTTGTTTGCGCTACATAAAGAAAAATTTGCAACGCTTCCAATACCACTCTGTTATAGACCTAAGGATACACGAAAGCAGAATATCGACGTTGACATTCCTGGACAACAACAAAAACAGAATTTAGTATTAAATGATATTGTGCTGGTTGATATCAGCGTCGTTAAAGATGCATTAGGTGCTGATAAATCCCCATGGACGTTAGGTTATGCAGCAACAATACACTCTTCACAGGGATTGACTATATCCGATACAACTCTTTGGATAGTAGATAATCATATTGAGTGGTCAAATTTAGTTTATCTCGCAGTATCCAGAGTACGGCGAATAAACCAACTTCGAAGAATTGTGGTTAATGATAATGACAATACAATAAGTAATATACACACCGATGATAATATAATCAGAAAAAAACTATCTGGTTATAAACAACAGGATAAAAAAAATAAAAGAGAATTTGACATTGATGCTGAATTAATTAAGACACTAAAGCAACAACAGAACAATCACTGCGCGAGTTGCAATTGTATAATGAGTTGGAATTGGTCGGATAAAGATCCTCGCCAATTCACCGTAGACAGAAAAGATAACAATCTCGGTCATGTCAGAAACAATGTGAGGTTGACTTGTCTTGAGTGTAATAGACGCCGGGGTGACAGCACCCTGGGTGCTAATTAAGACCACGCGGTGGTAATTGAGTATCCTCGGGAATCACTTGTAATTGTTCGCGTGTAAATCCTCGCTGAGGAGCAGTTGAATCCAGTCTATAGACTGGAGGTCTACCAGTTGATCGTGTTATGCCGGATATTTTATGCGTAGTGACGCTCCAAATAGGATCGGTAGCTCTTTTTTTACCACCCTCAAGCTCTCCTGGTTCGTATAAGTACCTTACAATGACATTACTACCAAGAATTGGTTCTTTTTGTGAAATTCCTTGGATTTCCATTTTGATAGACGCCTTCTTAATAGCGTTGACAGGTTTCATATTAATTGTTCTAGTAATCTCATTATTGATTGCGGTAATCACAGCTGGTAATCTCTTGACCCATTCACGGGATCGTTTATCCTGGATGAATTCTTTTGCGTATTGATATCCGAATAACCGCTCAGCAAGGGTTTTATTAAACCGTTCAACAATTGCCTGATCGCGATGTAGCGCAGTGTGTCCTCGTCTGATGGCGACATTATGATGTTTCATCGTAGATGTAACAACACCTTGAAATTCCTTGCCAGGATCAACTTGTAACAGATTTGGCCAGCGCAGAGGACCTCGTCGATAAATTTTTTCAAATGCAGAAGCTACTTCAGTAGATGATTTTGTTTTTAACGGTTCTGCTTCTTTGTATCGACTTGCAATATCAACTAACGTTAACGCGTATTTGTAACCGTTGTCATGCGGCAGAAATAATATATCAGCTTGATGAACTTCATTAGGTGTTGTAACATCAAAATGCGAATAGTTAATTTGTTTAGGCGCTGGTAGATAAATTTGCCATATTGCCTGTTTAGATAACCAGTTTGCCGCTGTAGTTTTTTTCACCTTTGATGCACTAGCTAGTTTATTGATTGCTGCGTAACCTCTCCAGTATCCTCTCGGAGAATAATAAATAGATTCCATATTAAAATGCTAGCATTTTCAATTACCAGCGCCTAACATCAATTTACCCTTCATAGCAGATTTTACCAACCACGAAGCCAATTTTTCTTTGAAGGATTTATCAGGAATAGCATTTAACGCATGAATTAATTTTACATCTGCGAGATGTCTATGTTGAAGATTACTGCTTTTATAAGCGACATCATGAGCATGACACGCCTTATCAATAGCATTTATTGGATATTCGCCGGGTCGAGGCTGATTTTGATCATCAAGTCTGATATCTAATCGTGTTCCCGGTCCACAGTAGCTATATCCTGGAAGGTGCTTTTCTCCTGGATACTTTGCCCACGGTGTTCCTGGGAGTTTTGTCAATTTGGCTGCAATATCACCTCCTCGTTTTTTTTTAAAGGTTTCGTGGAAGTAAATCTAAATTTTTTCGTACTACATTGTACGCATTTACCAGAAAGCGCTGATCGATTATTTTTCGTTGTAATCGTCGTCAAGTCATTTGTGCCAGTACGTGTCCTACACTTCACACAATATAGATCCATAATTTATATATAACAGTTATGAATGTAATTGATTATTCAGCTACTCGACAACTAAAACCTATTAAACATCATGCAATGTTACCAGATTCTATTCGCGCGATTATCATCGGACCATCTGGAAGTGGCAAAACACAATTGCTACTTAATTTGATAACGAGATGGATGAAGTGGGATAAATTGTACATGATTGCTCCGAGTGTAGACGATCAACGATGTTATGAAGTACTAAAGGATTTTAATGATGCCGCGCGAGAAATTAACGGTGATGATATCATTGAGTTTATAACCGATATCGAAGAGGCACCTAGTATTGATGATATTGATGGAAGTATTAACAATTTAGTCGTATATGATGATGTTATGTTGGAAAGACAAACAAATCCTGCTAGAATATTTTCCCGAGGCAGACATAAAAACATAGATGTGATATATGTTACTCAAAAATACGCACAGATTCCAAGTATAATAAGAGAAAATTGTAATTTAGTATGCGTATTTAACGGTACTGGAAAATACACATTACAAAATATTTTTAATTACTGGTGTGACGGTGATATGGATTTTAATAAATTTAAAAATTTCTTTAGTATGGCTAGAACCGCCCCATACGGATTTATAACGATAAATTTAGCAGACTCTCGGACAAGATATCGTATCGGACTTGATCAAATATTTAGTTAGCGCATTAGCAGCCGAGGAGGTGAACGTCAACTAAATGGCGTCGTTTTTTTTTTAATTTTATTTTGATGAATGAAGGCTTATATTAAGCATTTTCGAGAAAGCCTCAGTTTGCTAAATCGACGCCTGTAAAAGTTGGTCTGTTCACATTCTCTGCATTTTGTTAGATATTTTCGGTTTCCGTAGAAGCCTTATTTTTGCTTGAAAACTTGGTCTGTTCACCTCCTCTGCATTTTGTTAGATATTTTCGGTTTCCGTAGAAGCCTTATTTTTGCTTGAAAACTTGGTCTGTTCACCTCCTCTGCTGCTATTTTGATATTATCTCAATTATTGAAATAACTCTTGACCTTGTTTCTCATGTCTTTGCTCAATATGATGTCCTAAAGGTTATAAAGGTTAAAGGTTATAATTTGGCTGTTATTGTTGATCCTTTGATTACATTTTCTATGGCCTACTACGTCTTCCGTTTTAAGATACCTTTAAGCCATATTTAATTATTAAAGGTATTAGTGGGCAAATACACAATTTTAAATAATTATGATTGACAAACATCTCAGTTTGTGCATGATAGCTATTCAGGACTGTAAATAAGAGCATCTTGTTGTATTTCCGTCGCTCAGGCGTCTACTGAAGCTAAATGTAAGCAAACCGAGTGAAATGACTGAGTTTACTGTAGATGCAGAACTGGGAATGATCGGCGACATCAGCATTTATTCATCCAAAGCCGAAAACAGTGAGTAAACAAACGTGGACAGATAAATCTGTATTATACATCAAGCAATGTTTGGCTTTAAAGCTATACGATTGTACAATCAAATATCTGAAAAAAGCAATTATGTCCACTTATCGCAGTCTCAATGTTTAAAAAAAAATTGTTTTGCCATCAATAATATGAGAATTCAAAAGATTTTGTCTTAAGCTGATGAAGATGCATAGCTGAATATTGCGCTGATATTAACGTTCTTCAATTTTTAATTTCACTTAAGAAAATGCATTCTGCTTTGATCACAACGGATGTTGTTCCACGTTTTGCTTGCCAGTCCCGGGCGGTGGTGTATGTGCTTGCGAAGATGGCGTAGACTTTTAAGAAAGGAAGTACCTCAGTCTGTTCAAACAGTAAGAATTCTAGTTTAATTAAGACGCTATGGAATATATCTTATGTGTAAAATAATCGAACTACACAATCCAACCATACGTCATCTACATGGCGAATCAAACGTATATATATATATATATATATATATATATATATATATATATATATATATATATATATATATATATATAAAGATTATTGCATCACGAAATTGTACCACTGATCTACAGTTGGTAGGTCGTAAATTTAAATTAAACTATAATATTGTCAGTATTTACCTCAACGTCTCTGTGACATAGTTTAATATCACGTCTTGTCTAGACAGAAAAGCCAGCGTATACAGTACAAATGTTGATCTGCACGAAGAGATTATTTCATCAGGATAATGTATTACTGGATTGTATAGACCGTAAATTTTAATATTTTCTTTAGCATCCCTCTGACATAGTTTAATGTATGGTAATGTATATTTTAAAAAAATAGTTAAAGCTTTATATAGATCTCTTGGTAGGTAATTTGTGTTTCACTAATAGATTAACTAGTTTAGATTCATTTAATATGGGACATTTATTAATGTGTTAAAACGGGCGTAATATGTGGTAATATTTTTTGATGACTACAGTTTAATAACCGCCAAGATGCTTTAAATATTTCATGTTAGCAAATCTGTTCTTATTTTCTTCTATCTCTTTCAGTGATGGATGGATTGTAAACACCAATGAAGGTATTCTTGGTCAGCGGTGTGATTAGTAATGCATGGAATATCATTGCAAGGAGAACACAAACATCACAAGACTTGAGTGCACGGAATCAGTGACGTGGAGCAAAAGTATAAACAGTCGTTTTCAATGCATGTTTTGTATGAAATTATTCTCTATTTGACATAAAGAATTGTGTGCAGCATATTGTTAAATATGTCTCGGAATGGTGGTTTGTTTATCTGTTTTCTTACCAACATATTGCACATGCGCCTCATTTCCGCTTATTAAGTAGTCACATGGATACATTGTGCGAGATTGATCGTCACCCATTTCATCCA
The DNA here is from genome assembly GCA_029339505.1 of Unio delphinus. Classification (NCBI taxonomy): domain Eukaryota; kingdom Metazoa; phylum Mollusca; class Bivalvia; order Unionida; family Unionidae; genus Unio; species Unio delphinus. The sequence continues at coordinate 1,975,198 of JAQISU010000066.1, forward strand.
TTCTGATGATTAATTTTAGCTCGTTAATATCTAACGAGAAACCTTTACATACTTTTCTGTTTACCGAATGACAATCTTTTTTTTTTGCCTCTTTTAATGTAGGCAATGAATAATTCATCCAGTGTATTAGTGTAAATGAAATCAATAACTTGAGTCATCATGAAAACTAACATGACATAGCTAGCAGTTTGTCCGGTGTTGCTCATTCACTTCATAATGAATTTGAATACGAACAGAGAACCAGCTAGTTAGAGCACTCGTAACCAGATTTGGTTTTCTGCACAGAGGCCAGATCGCTCCCTCAAAATTGAAGCTTTAGTATTTAGGAAACACGGAGATAATTCCTAAACCGATATCAAAATGTCGGAAAACGTGCCAGATTAGCATATTCTTATTTAACCAGTGATGTTGTGGAACTCATAGCAAAGAGTCATATCAATGACGCTAACAATGACTCGGGTGAAACATTGCAAATATAGGCCAATGACACTGTCAGAGGTTAAAACGTTGACTGTAACACTAGAAGCACAATACAGCTCATAGAGAGTGTAACAGAGACGTTTGTGATGTTTAAGAGTAAAAATGTTAAGTGACTGACCATGTGTGATGAACTCTAATAAACTTCTAGAACCTCGATGCAAGAATAACAAAGCTTACTCAACAAATGAATTTAATCGAGAATAGTAATTACAAATATCCTCAATATAAGACAACACACAACTCAAAGGAAGCAATTGGTGGTTTCAATCGTGGTCGCAATAATTTCAAACCTAACTGGGATGGCATCTCTAGGCGTAATCTAAATTAGTGGTCAAATAATTTAAGTTCAAGAAGATGTCAGAGTGGTTGGAGAGACAACAGCAATAAGAGACAAAAGCAAAGACATAAAAACTGAAATTGGGCTAGCGTAGGGACCACAACGTAATCCTTCCTCATAGCAGGTCACCAATATTTCACCACAAAAGCTTGTTAAATGATAAAGGGAATATCCCATCAAGAAGCAACATTTTTACTATTAAATCTGCCACTATCCCTGTTAACAAGTACAAATCATCTTTCTGGTACCAACGTTTTAACAGAACCTTTCCCTTATGAATGCAAATGTTTAATGTTGACTTTCAAAACTGATTTTCAACTTGAAAAAATGACAAAAGAAAAACATCTTTGTTACGTACTGATATTGTCATTTTCTTCTTTGTCTTATTAACGATTTTCATAATGTAAAATCTGTCGCCCAATCTGGTCATAATTAACATTTACGACATTACAGCAAAAGTGATGGAATATATTGATTGGAATCAACTGATCATTACTACAATATTTAAAGTGAATACAGAGACAATATTCTCGACTACATTAGAAAACATATATAGCGTAGAAAGATACACAGAAAACTGAATTACAACCGTTCAGGCAAACACCTCCTACATCTTACGTTTGAAGTTTTAGGACGTTTTGCCGGGGATATATATTTAACGACTGAAAGAATCAGACAACACATTTTAATAGCAGGCACTGCAATTAGAGGCAAGATATATGGCCTTAATAAACTATGGCTGCGCCATTTTGGGGGCTATTGATATCAAAAATATGTTCAGCTCATGGGATGCAGTGGCATAAATGAAATAGAGGAAGATATTCGATTGACATCAGGATAATTAGGTCACACTAAAATAAATGTATGAATAAAATAATAAAGATTATTCCAATATCATTTTAGATGTGTTTCCAATATTTGTCCTGTAAGTTAAAAGAAGGCAATGTGTCATATAAATAAAGTCTGCATGAAATTAACACAGTATATACAAGTCCATCATTTCCGGAATATAACAAATGAATCGATGGAAAAAGAAGCATGTTTAAGAAAAAATTCCAAAAGATACTGCAATATAAATATCAAAAGTACAAGAGTGGCCGATATTTTGGTAGTGTAAATACAATCGTCTCTATCTCAGATTCGCCTTACAAAGTAGTGGGAATTTTGTAGAATTACATCCGATGCTGATATGATGTGCTTGTATGCATTGGATAAACAAAATGATGTATTTTGAAAGTTTCCTCCAAAATTAAACAAGCAAATATTGCATTATTTGTGACATCTCGTTACATTATTTTTACAATCACGCAAGAGTTCATATTTTTCTGAGAACAAAAAACATTGTAAATAACACAGAGAATAATGCTTTATTCCAATTATTGTTCTGTTACATTGACAAACAATGTTAACTTTCTACATTGTATGCGACCAGTGACTAAGGATTTTAATGTGCTGAAGCAAATACAATTTTGAAATAGTTTCTCTTTGGTGGTGATGTTGTTGTTTTTGGAAACTGGTAAGTGTAAGTACTGTCTTATTTTTAAATGTATATGACGTCGATCCATGGTAAGCGATAGAACACTATTTACTCCTATGTTAAGAAGTTTTGAATAAGATGCTACCAGTAGTAACCTTCTAATATTCTCGTTACACTTATGTTTATCACCATTCCGATTCCGTCGTAACATGTTTCAACATTTGTAAATATTGCGATACATTGTTTCATAGAAACTTGATCATAGATCGCATCGCAATAGACCATAAAAATTTGATTTTGTTATTAGTTTAACCAGAATATACATATATGTTGATCAAAAGTTTTTTGTTTTTTTTAACCAAAATCTATTTTTAGAATACAAATATAAGTCTTTACTAGACGCAATACAAACATGAACATTCTGATATATTTTGTTTATTTGAAGTGAAAAGTTCCCTGTTCTATTCCATAGTGGTCGTAACATATAATCGAGGTAGACGTGATAATGTAAGTTTCGAGATACACGTAAAGATACGTTAGTTTTTGTACTTCTTAAAACATGTTTTAAAATTCGTAGGTATTGTGTCCATTACAACTTACCTTTGAAACATTAACGAACTCTTGTACCTTTTTGACATTGTCCATCAATTGTTGAGGAGTCAGTTTATGGTTATGTTATTGATAGTAACTCAAAACGCAGTTGACCTCGGTGGTAAAAAATGAAGGTGAGATTAAAAATAATGAATACATTGTTTTCTTCATACCTCAAAACGTCCATCAATACCTTGTAACGATAATGGAAAACGTGTCTTCAGTAAATTATATATTCCTTGAACAAACAAATCATTATGTTCCTGAAACGATGTAATCTTCATAACGAAGAACGATGAAGAACATAATTTTGACAAGTAGGTTGTAGATCATAGGTTATTAGATAATATATTAATAAAACAAAATCAAGAGATAAAACAATCAATGCGTAAGTTAGGTTTGCGCATATTTTGACATAAATGTGACGATTTATGGAACAAATATCAAAACCTATAAAGATTTATAAAGATATCAGATGAATATTCAAGATAGGACACATACATTTATGCATAAACATTTATGAATAAATGGAGAGTGTTGACCTTAAGCAAATCAGACAACACATTTTAATAGCAGGCACTGTATTTAGAGGTAAGATGTATGGCCTTAGTAAACTCTCTGCCATTTCGGGGGTTATTGATAGCAACGATGTGTTCAGCAGACGGGACGGAAAGGAAGAAATGAAATAGAGGACGAAATAATAAGGACACACTAAAATGAATGTGAAAATAAAATGAAAACAATATTCGAATATCATTTTAGTAGTGTTTGCAATATTTGTCCTGTAAGTTGGAAGAAGGGATTGTGCCATATTAAAATAAAGTCATAAAGTCTGCATGAAATAAGCACAGTTTATACAGGTCAATCCGTTCCCGAATAAAACAAATGAAACGATTGAAAAAGAAGCATGTATACGAAACAATTTAAAAAGATACTGCTGTATAAATATCAAAAGTACAAGAGTGGCGGATATTTGTGATAATGTAAATAAAATCGTCTCTAACCTAGCTTCCCGTTCCACAATTACCTTTGCAAAGTAGTGGGAATTTTGTAGAGTTATAACCAATGATGGCATGATGTGAATGTATGAATTGAAAAAACAAAATGCGATTGCAGTATTTGTCATGTACATTGAACGTTTCCTCCAAAATAAAACATGCAAATATTACATTATCTCTAACATCCTACTACATTTTTTACAATCACGCAAGAGTTCATATTTTTCTGAGGTAATAAACATCGTAAATATAGTATATTGCTTTATTTCGATATTGTTCTGTTACATTGCCATAACATGTTAACTTTCTACATAGTAAGCTACCAATGGCTAAGGATTTTTATATGCTGAGGCAAGTACAATTTTAAATATTTTGTTTTTGGGGGTGATGTTGTTTTTGGGAACTGGTGCGAGTACTTACTGTCCTATTTTTAAATTTATATGACATCGTTCCATGGTAAGCGATTGAAACCTATTCACTCCTTTGTTAATACGTTTTGAATAAGATGCTACCAGTAGTAAACTTCTAATATTCTCGTTACACTTATATTTGTGACCATTCCGACTCCGTGGTAAAACATGTTTCAACATTTGTTAATATTGTGATACATCGTTTCATTTAAACTTGATCATAAATGGCATCGCAATGGACAATAAAATTTGTTTTTGTTCTTAGTTTAACCAGCATATACATATATGTTGATCGATAGTTTTTTTATTTACCAAAATCAATTTAGGATACAAATATAAGTCTTTATCTGACTCAAAACAAATATGAACAGTGAGATATTTTGTTTAATTGAAGTAATATGTGACCTATTCTATTCCAAAATGTTCGTAACATATACTCGAAGTTGACATGATAATCCAAGTTTCGAGATACACATAAAGATACGTTAGTTTTTTTGTCCTTCTTAAGATATGTTTCAAAATTCGTAGGTATTGTGTGCATTACAATTTACCTTTAAAACATTAACGAACTCTTGTACCTTTTTGACATTGTCCATCAATTGATGAGGAGTCAGATTATGGTTATGTTATTGATAGTAACTCAAACCGAAGATGACCTCGGTGGTTCAAATAAAGGTGAGATTAAAAATAATGCATAGGTTGTTTTCTTCTTACCTCAAAAGGCCCATGAATACCGTTTAACGATAAATTGAAATCATTCCGTTTACTTTGGTCTAACCCTTGGTTTCTTGTAAGACTATGTGTCTTCAGTAAGTTATGTAATCCTTGAACAAACAAATCAATATGTTCCACATAAGATGTAAACTTAATAACGAAGAACGATGAAGAAAATTATTTTGAGAAGTAGGTTGTAGATGATAGGTTATATATTTATAAAACAAAATCAGATAAAACAGTCGATCGGTAAGGTTATTAGATAAAATATTTATAAAACAAAATCCGATAAAACAATCAATTGGAAAGTTTTGCATGCATATATTTGATATACATGTGACGATTTATGGAACAAATATCAAAACCTAAAAAGATTTATGAATATACCACATGCAAAATTCAAGATAGGACAAATACACGTATGAATAAATGGAGAGTGTTAACCTTCAGCGAAACATCACTACTGCCATTATAGCTGATGCATTCGACACTTGGCAACTCATACTTATAGAATGATGGGTACCAACAAAGAAATTGCCCTTAACCTATTTTTATTTTTTTACACTTTATGATTTAAATTGCAAATAGGTCTTATGCACATAATGTATGATATATTAATGTAATGTACATATGTATAATATCATGAATGATACGTTGATGCTATGTACAGGGGTATTATATAATGAGTGATACAATGATGATATGTACATGAGTATTATATCATGAATGATATATTCATGATATGCACATGAGTAGTATATCATAAAAGATATAATGATGATATGTACATCAGTATTAAATCATTAATGATTCATTATATATATATATATATATATATATATATATATATATATATATATATATATATATATATATATATATATATATATATATATATATATATATATTTATATATATATATATAAAATATATTTTTCAGACCGCATGCGGCAATACCTTGAATTTGTAAAGTGTAACTGTTAGGTTCACTTTTGTCTAATCCTCTACGTCTTGCACGATTTCTTATATACATTAAGGTATGTTATCCTTGAACTATTGGTAAGAATAACTGCCTTTTGTATTATGATTTTTCAAATATATTGTTCAAAGTTTGAAATGTGTGTTTTTTCTGTTTCATTTCAATTGGTTTAAAATAATATATGTGTGTGTGTGTGTGTGTGTGTGTGTGTGTGTGTGTGGATATTCGTATGCACGTTTATAAGTTAATGTTTTGTCATTTTTTATTTGGCCTTAAACATTTTATTTGTGTCTCCATCAAACGCGTTTTGTTATAAATCCGAAAGCAAACCCAAATTGTTTGGTCCAAATGGTTATTCAGACCATAATGTTAATACAATATTAAATTTGTGATCCTGAAAAGATGATCTGCTAATTACACTCTACATATATAACCAGTACCTACATTTTTCGACCCTCCAAATGGTAAGCAATTTGTTGCAAAGACTATGCCCTTGTGGATAACCTTGATTTGGTAACCTATGAGTTATTCCAGTATTTGAGCGGATGATGGTTCGTTTGTACGATAACAACCTCCAAAATATATAGGTAATTCATATTCATATCCCCACACTCAGGTTCGACACCTCCTTCTCAACCCAGGACAAGTTATGGGGCAATTTCATTCTTGCATACATAATTGGCAATTTCATGCCATCTAACTTCGGAAAGTAAACAATGTCAAGTATTAGACGCATGCGTCCTCAGTACAAAAGGTTTGTTCTAATCTGGGAACTTTACGATTCGTGCAATTACCATTTTATGTTTAAAAGCGTCAAAACTTTTTTCTGGTAGTCTGGTGTCAGGATAATGTAACTGGTTGGAACATTATGCCACATGTATGCTATATGATGCAACAGTGATATACATCATTATAAAGTGCCACATTGCAGACATAATATCAATTTGACTGATCAATTGATAAAGCTACATTGACTGCCATATGTTTATCACCATTCTATTATTCGTAATGTTATTGCTGATACTACTGCGTTCATCATCGTCGTATCTAATATTGCTTCAGCTGTCTCTGAATGAATCTCCACTAACTTACTCCAATATAACTACTACGTTTAATGCAAATACCTAACATCCTTTCTAATGATAATGTTGCCAACAGCAACCACATTTTACAAACACAAATATCTCTAGCCATACTGAAAATACTACTTACATTTTCAAAGATAGTATGACTATTACAATTAACTCTTGAACCGAGATTGACATTGTCCATCAATTGATTGCTAGTCAGATTACGGTCATATTGTTAAAAACTCAACACGTATTTCATGGACGTTCTTCAAATGAAAGATGAAGTGATAAGCAAGGCATGCAAAGAATTTTTTAAAAGTTATTGTTTTTTTTTTCACTGCAAGGTCATCTTCCACCACTTAGAATATATATATATATATATATATATATATATATATATATATATATATATATATATATATATATATATATATATATCTATATATATATATATATATATATAATAATAATAATAATAATAATAATAATAATAATAATAATAATAATAATAATTTCCAGCAGACAATTTATTCTGCGGGTAAAATATTGTTAGGCACATATATTGTTCAATGTTTGACTTGTTTTACCGTAACAGATAGAAGGTATGTCAATTTATATTGGTTAATAGTCCACATCCTTAATCACTTAATGGCGAGCCTTATCTGGTGTTCATTACAGCCAAACTAGTCTACTCTAGATTTCGTTTGTTTTCTAAATCAATTTTAAATGGTCATACATTCATTAAAATGGCCTTCTTTGAAACTTATTTATCCATGAAAACATCAGTTGAATATGACCCATATAAGGTGCAAGCTTTATACAGGAGAACGATGAAAAACAATATTTTTGGCAAATAGCTTGTAGATCATTAGTTAATTCACTTATGAAATAAGAACAGGAAATCTAAAGGTCAAAGTATGTATAATTTTACACTTTCGGCTTGATTTATCGACGAAATATCAAAACAAAAATATTTTAACCTTACCCGCTGAATATTCAAGATAGGACACATACACATATGTATAAATATAGTGAGTTGAAACCTCTTTTAACAATAGCTTTACTGACTAAACAAATTCACTCGACACGTAGAAAATCAAACCAATACAATGTTGAGTACGAAAAGGAAGACAATGTTATGAACCTATTTATTTAGAAAACTTTGTCATCTAAATTAAAAGGTAAGTATCATGTAAAAAATGAATGTTACATTGATGCTTTGACATGATTAGTATATCATGATTGATACATCGGGTATATGCATGAGAATTATATTATGAACGACATATTGATTATAATTATATGATTTTAATATCATGAATGATACATTTATGATATGATAATGTGTGTTATATCATAAATGATACATTGATGATATATATGTACATGACCAGTACATCATGAATGATACATTAATGAGATGTACATGACTATTACATCATCAATGATACATTGATGATATGTACATGACTATTACATCATCAATGATACATTCATGATATAAAAATATGTGTTATATCATAAATTATACATTGATGATATGTTCATGACATTTACATAATGAATGATACATTGATGATATAAAATTTGTGTTATATCATAAATTATACATTGATGATATGTTCATGACTATTACATCATGAATGATACATTGATGATATAAAATTTGTGTTATATCATAAATTATACATTGATGATATGTTCATGACTATTACATCATAAATGATACATTGATGAAAATTACATGACTATTACATTATGAATGATACATTGATGATATTTACATTACTATTACACCATGAATGATACACTGATGATATGAAAATGTGTCTTAAATCATAAATTATACAGTGATGATATGTACATGACTATTACATCATGAATGATACATTAATGATATTTACATTACTATTACACCATGAATGATACATTGATGTTATAAAAATGTGTGTTATATCATAAATGATACATTGATGATATGTACACGACTTATACATCATGAATAATGCACTAAAACAACATTGGGTTGAACAGTGAACGAGGATCAAGGGATACAAGGTTATGAAATTTGAACAAAGCACTGACTTCAATTGTACCACTCGATCCTATGATGACCTTAAACTACCAGTAATAGAACGGCTAATTTGTTTAATTCTTCTTCAAATCCTATTGTAATTCGGTGAAAATTGTATTTATAAACCGCGTGCATTCCTGATGAAAGGAAGTTTCAGAACTGTGTATGTAATTGATTAAATTGTTTATTTATCTTTACGGGGGCTCAGAGTTGTTTGTTCAATATACCTGCTCAGTTTACAATAGCTATTCTCATATTCGAACCGGGCAATTATAACGAGGGTGGTCATCTCTTAGATAACGAGTATCACAGGGGAGTGGGTTATATTTATTATTATTATATGTTGTACAATACCCCTTGACACAGTGGGACCTAACACGTACCCTTTGATAAATAGGGCTTATATTATACGAATAAAGCTCATAACCCGCGAGTAACCTGACAATATGTATATGAGTACTATGTCATGAATAATGCATTGATGTTATGTACATGAGTACTATGTCATGAATAATACATTGATGTTATGTACATGAGTTGTATGTCATGAATAATACAATGATGACATATACACGACTATTTTACCATGAATGTTACATTGAATATATGTACATGAATATTATGTCATGAAAAATACATTGATGATATGTATTTGAGTAGTATATCATGAGTGATATACTGGTGATTTATACATGAGTATTAAATCATGAATGATATATTGATGCTATTGTATGAGTAACTGAGTTTAAGGCCCATATGACAAATGCGTTTTGTAACGAACATACTAGTATCTAATATTTCTATATTATTGTATATTAAATGTTCAGATCACTAGCATTGGCGGTAGAGTCCGGGAGTAATCCATTTTATTGTTCTGTCCAGTGTTTATTTGTGATAGTTTTTCAACATAATTTAGTCGATGATATGACTACTACCGCATTACAGTTATCGGGCTAAATGATTATTTTGGATTTTTTATATAAGGGAGTAATGTCACATTACTCTAAACACTGGTCTAAGGCCAATTAATCTTAAGACTATATAAAATGTCACATTACTCTAAACACTGGTCTAAGGACAATTAATCTTAAGACTATATCAAATCCCTATGGTTGACAAATCTAAGGACCTTGATTACTACAAATATAGACACCCTAACGCTCAACAACCAATATAAATAATTCTGCTTGGTATCGAACCTAGGATCTCGATAAGACAACTATCGCCTGCCTTTAGGTGCCATTGTCCTTACTGACACGGCTGCCATCACATCACAAACATGATGTTTTTTTGGCTGTTCATATACAGTACTATGACGTGCAGACACACGAAACTTAGATTTTTATATTATTTTTCCCAAAACAACTTGGCACATGGCTAGGTTCGGTTTTATCTATATATGGGAGTAATGTGACGTCGCTCCAAGCACTGGCCTAAGTTTAATTATTCTTAAGACTACATACTATATATATATATATATATATATATATATATATATATATATATATATATATATATTAGTTAGTTTGGGGCCCCTAGTGGCTGAGTGGTGTAAAGCGCCCTCCGTTACAGACCATTGCCATCTCACCTCTGTCAGCGTGGATTCGAATCTAAGATTCTGCTAATATAGTTATGTGATAAAGCTTGCCATTAGCTTCTCGTGGGTCGGTAGTTCTTTCTGGGGGTTTTGCCAGGTTCGTCCTCCAGTAATGTAACTGGCCGCCATGAATAGCCAATCGTGTGCTACAAAAAATGGCGTCAAATATGTATTAGTTCTAGCCTATAGTGTCGAAAGACATTACATAAATAGTCTTTCTATGTATTTTCTTATACCGTATTATCAATTGTTCAAGTGTGGAACTACCTCATAATGATTGAATACTTATATGTTGTATTCAGTTATGGCTGATGAGTGATGATCATGTAACTAAGGTCTGTCTAGTGTCAAAAGACATTACATAGATAGTCTCGTGATGTATTTTCTTGTGACGTATTATCAATTGTTCAAGCGTGCAACTACCTCACACTGCTTTAATACCTATATGTTGTATTTAATTATGGATGATGAGAGATGATCATGTTACTAAGGTCTGAGAGTGTAGAACGCGCCCGAATTTAGCGTGAAACCATATCGACACACCAAACAAGAAAAAAAAACAATACCCGTACTAGTAATTCAACGATTAAAAGAATAACATTGAATCAGCAACATTCAAAAATCACTGTTTATAATTGTTGATATGTATATGATCATTCCGTATTTAGGATTCTTTAAGAACTGAATCAGTAATAAAAGCAACCTTTCTGGTAAAGCAGTTATAATTGTAATCAATATTAACACGCATTGTTTATTGTTTTTAAAAAGCTGAACATTTAAGACATGAAGGTGTGTTTTTCTTGATGAGATATTTTGAATTATCGTGATTTGTCATCGGTTGGATCAGTGTTGAAGGAACTGACCATCTCCACGTTTTGACGAGGTGTCTATAGTTGTTGCACTCTACAAAGGATGAGGATCCTTTCAACATGTCTCACTATTAGTCAATAATCGTGTAGATATATAGGAAATATACACTAACACAGTATTACGTATTAATCAGACACACTCGCATACACAAACACGGGTATGTATGTATGTATGTATGTATGTATGTATGTATGTATGTATGTATGTATGTGTGTGTGTGTGTGTGTGTGTGTGTGTGTGTGCACGCACGCACGTACGTACGTACGTACGTATGGATGGATGGATGGATGAATGGATGTCTTTGACGTATCTGTGTCTGTCTCTTTGTATTGTTCTTACTCTTTCTCTCTCTTTCTCTCTCTTTCTCTGTCTCTCTCTCTCTCTCTCTGTTATGTTCGCAGAGTAGGGTTAAACAAATGGCGTTAGGCGTATTGTTAACTCTAACGTTATCTACAACTAACCAACTGCCTTCACACCCAGTAAATTTCATTGAATGATTGAGTGAACACCATCCAAGATTCCATTGAAGGAGATATAAAAACGAAGTAGGATGTATTTGCTTCGATCTAGTTAATATATGTACGTTTAGACATTTAATATTAAAATGGCTGAATGAAATGCATTCTCTATCTAATTCATATCGGGCAGTCTAAGCCATTGTCTTTCTTATATATTTCATTATATACATGATTACATATCATCTATATTTGTACATCTAATTGGCCTTAGAATTAAAAACTAAGTTCACGATTTACCTGATATGACATTTTTTGTTATAAAAAACATATAACAACGCTAATACTTTTAGTGAATGTTATATTAATAATTTGAATTATTATTCTAATACGTTTAGTGAATGTTCTATTAATTATTTGAACTATTATGAGTCCAATACACTAACATTGCTTAATGAAATGCCTTGTATGCCTGATTTGTGCAATGTTCTGTATTAATATTTTCTTAACAACAATTACCTTGTCAATTAATTGGTATGTTCTAGATATGCACGTTTGAAACTCACTATGGGTCTTGTATTGTCTCTTTGTATTTCTAATGTCATGTGGCTTACATGAAAAGAGTATTCATTGTCTCATTAACATTTAAAGCAGACTCAGTCTTATTTATGTGATTACTATTTGGTTTAGATTAGTTACTAATAAGAAGTACCTTTCACTGGAATTACAAACATCAGAATAACATTCATGGATAGAATGAATAATATGGATTTCGTGTCAGTTCAGACATTAACACTTTAGCTTATATGTTTGTGATACAGCAAGTCCTTATAAACAGGGCATCATATGCAATGCAAATTACACATTATCACGTTGAAAACCAAAAGCGCAACATGAAATCCGGTAATGTAACTTGATTGTTATACCACTGAAATTAAATTGTTTGGGATCTAGTTCACACACACACACACACACACACACACATATATATATATATATATATATATATATATATATATATATATATATATATATGTGTGTGTGTGTGTCCTTGAATAAATAACAAGAAAACATTGAAAGGCGAGAGGTACAAGTATTTGGAACACATCTTGAGTAAAGATGAACGTTATTTAATTGTTGCTATAGTCTGTGTCTACATCCCCGTTTTTTTGTACCCCAACCCTGTCGATTTCAGTAACAAAAATGATAAACAAGATAAAAAGTCAATAAATTTTACTCAATTCATTCAATGATTTATAATTTCTAATCCGATTGCGACCAGGGTGTCCATAACACCTTTTTCGTCTGCGTGTCCGATGCTTAACGGATATTTTCATTACACCTATGGCCATCGTCGAGAACAATTTCCAGTTATTGGACAAGTCCATTTTCAGCAAAGGGACGGATGCATAAAGACGCATGTATGTACATAGAAGGTAGATTTTGTAGATGGCAAAGGGATATAGCTCTTAATCTTAACGTAATTGACGGAAGTATCCAGGAAGAACCAAATAGAAGCAATAACCTCTCTCTATTTGTGGAAGAAAAGACCTGCCCAAATTGTGTCCAACATGGTATCGTGTTAGTATGAAAACTTCCGAAAGATTGCAAAAGCAATATATTGTTAATCCAAGAAAGCCACTCGTACTTAGGAGTTAAAACGTAATGAGGTCGTTCTATGGAAACAAAGCTTCGTAAAAATCAGTAAACGACTACAGAATAGTATGGCATTGTAATTTTAATTAAGAGTCATATGTATATTTAATTACTAGGATTGTTTAGTGCATTATATTACATTTGCAATGTTTAATTATTTTATGCGTATACAGACATGACTTGAGTTAAATGTAGCAAATTATGTATGTTGTTAGCATGTGGTCAGAAATAATTAGCATTAGGATACCTTATAGTAAACTAGTGTATATTTTGTACTTCGCTATTAGGTTACTTTGTACTAAATATTACATCTATTAGAATGTGGTATGTTAGAATCTACATACGCTTGTATTGTGATTTGGGAAACATAAATCACTTGAATATTTAAATGTATTAAAGTATTATTCGTTGAATTTCACTTTTTGGTATATTCAGTCAATTAACCTTCCTAACTTTGTTTCAATCTCTTACTAGTTGAACCTCCAACCAAATTCAAGCCTGGGGTGCCATCCAAAGTAATTAAAATAAAATATTGGGAAAACACAACTAAACTATACCACACCTTCAACAGTGGCGGGAAACTAAATATATGAGACCTCACAGTAGGCACCTTATCTCAAATCTGAATTAGGCATTAATATTTTCTTCACAACCTTGATATTTTTGTTTAAGAAGTATTAGTGAACATTTATCAGTTTTTAAACATATGTTAAATTTTGATAATTGCGTGATTGATAGTTTTAAGTTGCAGTAATTGTGGAACAAATAGAGGGCAACAGATCCCACGAAAGCAAGGTTAGTTGTTGTCAACAGGTAAGTTCTGGGTTAGGAACCTGTAATATCTGTCAGTTGGTTTGTTTGTTGAGACAAGGTATCCTTTACTCTTAGTATTACATAAAAACCGAAAAACGGGTAATTAAAGAATATCTCACTTTGCACTTGTAACATTAAGGGTACGAGGTAGATTGCCTAGCAACTTACACAGAGGAGAGAATCATCATCATCATCCATTTTGATTATCCAGGCCTTTTATTAATCCTCTAACGAGGGTAGGCCTGTCTGTTTTGTCGTGAGAGTATTCAACGCTTTCTTCCAGGCTTTACGGTCCTGTGGATTGATTCCGCTCAGCCCCAATGTCTTTCTGTCTCTTTTTGTCAACTCTTCCCATGTTAGCTTAGGTCTACCTGGAGCTCGACTTCCAGTAACTTTGAAGAAACGGACCTTGGATATCCACCCTTTACTACGCTCAACATGGCTCAGCCATCGCATCCTATTTGATTGGATAATGTCAGAAATGTTTCTGATGGTGAGCTGAGTGAGTAGAGAATTTCTAAAAGGCGGCCGAAAGACAGGCGTAAAAGACTCTTGATTGGATAAAAAAAAATAGCTGGAATTGACCAACATTGAAGTAGACAATGAGTCAGAATCAGAGAGCTGGCCAGGATATCAGCGACCACAAAAATGTAGAAAACTTGAATTTATGGGTAGAGGCACGGATCATCGATAGAAACGACTCAAGCACGATTTCCTGACGGAGCGTACTACCCAGTATCGAAAACCGAATGGTACAGCTAAGGCGATGATAAACGACAAATGTTGATTTGTGGACGATTGTTTTCTTGTGCAATTTGATCACCTCGGATGTATTTCTATTATTCCCGTTTAATAGCAGGTTATTACATTTTAGCCTTTTAGCACGGTGCAGCTCAAAACGTTTCCAGTAACTTAACCATATAAGAATTGGATGACTACAATGTACTTGCTAATGCCCTTCGTCTCCATTATTGGCTGACCATCAAAATGTACCATATATGAATATTCAACGCAAACATACTCTCAATTCCACATCCGTCTTCGAAGGTCATTGGAGAAGCTTATAATGATGGCAGAAGTCAACGAAGTCGTATGCAGGGTTAAACTCAAAGAGGTTATATTGAGTACGTACCGTCTTGAGTGGACAGTATTCTCAGCGGAGAGAAAGAGCGACAGACTCATGCATACGAAAACGATAATTGTTAGGTTTCATTTCACAACACTTCATGGCATTAGCATGTCATCGATGTGAAGGGTGTGTCCGCCTACTCCGTCAAATATTTCGCTTATTACCGTAATGCACCATTTTCACTGTATCACCAGATTTGTCAAATTAGCTAGACATCAGGACGTAAGTCAGTTTCTCAAACGAAAGATGAGAAAAGTTTATTATCAGTCTTTGTAATTGCATACTTCCTCAGTTCAAAAAGACAAATCATCATTGATATGTCCAAGCATGTCGCATACATAAATAAAGGAAATAATATTTAGACCTCAAACTTTACACTTAAGAGGGTGAAGTATTTTTGTTGCCATACTCATCGAAACTGGAAAATCATAATATACGTTGTGAGCTTTTTCGAATGATGCATATATTGTTTTCGCGATCACTTGTATTGAACTGTTTCGTTGCAAACTGAGGTTAAATTCATCAGTAAAACGCTGAGAACGAGTTAAACAAGCTTCCGCAAACAGAATATCTTTCAACTGAGAACCTGACTTACGTCCTGATGTCTAGCCCACATATGTTAAAGATTTGTCTGTTTGTACATTGCTCCTGTCTGAAAAACTTTCAAACGGTTGTCAATTGTTAATATACTCATTCTTCTATCCGTTTAAGACTCTCTCTCTCTCTCTCTCTCTCTCTCTCTCTCTCTCTCTCTCTCTCTTCCCCATTCATTAGTGTAATAAACTATTCTTATGTCGTTTAATATATATGTATCATAATATTTCGGTTTTATCTACGTTAAATCCACTTTCACAGCTCTGAAACGACCTGTGGAGTGGAGAAGGATATCGCTACCTGCATTTGTGAAGATGAATAACCCTTTTTCAAGACACAAAAATGTTTTAATGTAAATATCCTAAATTCGCAATTATGCAATATTGACTGAACGTTTGGTCCATTATATAAATTTGTATTGCAATATTAAATATGTTTTGTATTAATTATTTTTTAAAGCTAAATGTACCTGTTTTTCTTGACGTGAACAGTTCTTCCTAAAACTGTTTCAGTAATATTGTAAAAGCGGACGTCTGATTTAGCATGTTTATAAATATTCAACTACATCGTCCAATAGTTTTCATGCCTTCAATTCCTTGCGAGGAAATCATGTTCCTTTTGAGGAATGTATTTAATTTCAAACGTACACAATATTAAACATCGAATATTTCCATGGTTGCGAAAAAATTTCTTATGGAGTAAATAATAAAATAAAAGTGAAAATTATCTGTTCAATCTGATTGTACTGCTAGCATTTAACGATGCCGTTCCTTTAATTTTGAGTCAGTACATTCTTTGCAGACTGTTGCACACTAGTTAAAACATCACTTGTATTATGGATATTAGATTTCTAATTCATTTTTGCACAGTTTTTACTCACGGAGTGTATATAAAGTAATACAATTATCTTCGCGGACTGATGCAAAGAATAGTTGTATCATATAGATTAGACGTGTAGCGGATTGTGTATTCGATTTAGAATGTGTACTAGAAACGTATGAAAAATATATAGTTCTTGATGCGGATCAAATAAAGGCTTTTTTTCGCTTTGTCAATTTATTGGGTAGTGGCAGATAATCCCAAGTCGTATCGAATGACGAAAACACCTGGAATAATCAAAGGTGAGGCAAAATTTAACTAAAAATGTAGGTCCACATATATGATGCTTATATTTATTAAATTCAAAAGAAATTTATATTTTTCTGATTAACTTTTATAAATATAACAACTCTATCGTTGGTTAAATAAATGAAGAATATAATCTGTGGCAAATATTTATCCACAATAATTGATGCATGTAACCCGTTCAGTAAAGTTATTGATTTATTTGAATATCAGAGCGACACAGGCAAAGCTCTCACATATTTACGTTTTATATGCGCCAAATTATATACTAACAATTTCACTATTTTGTGAACTTTTATTCGTTTCCAACAGCTTTCTATAAATTTACCACTACTGACGATAAACGATAAATGTTTGACCCAGTTAACACAAATATGAATCCTCCTTTGAATTATTAGACACTACAGATTATGTTTCTAGCCTACTTTGAAATAAATGTGGTACTCAAAAAAAGATGGCATAATATAATTGTTTTAATATGCCGTACAAATATTCAATTCGCGCATTTTTTCCAAACGTAATATATAGGTTAATTCAAATGTGAAAGAAAACTCTCATGCTGAAATTTTTTGACAGAGTACCAGTTGTGCTTCTCTGTTCATTCATGGTTTTCTCTGACTGCCGCGATAGGTAGGAGAGTAATTACTTAATATCATAAGTAGCATGGAATATACATGGAACATTATGGCCCCTTAGACACACTATACATCCATAACGCAGCAAGTCAGTCACTTTGCCCTAAGTGGATTAAATTATGGACCAAACAATATATAGATGAATCTGAACACAACTCCAACTTATTCCAGAAAACGAATCTTTTATAACGCTTGATCTTGGTAACCAAATAATATGAATTATTGTATGCAAGCTGTCATTTCCTATTGAGTTCATTCATAAATTTTTTCACCTTGAGTAAAACACATAACTGAAACTACACAAAATATTTAAATTATTGTTTCCAAATGAACTTCATCCGTTTTACCTTTAATGGTAGAATCTATTTTAGTAAGACATCGACTGTACGAGAAATCATGAACCTTAAACTGATTTTGTTAAATACTAGTAGAGTGATTGCAGGTATCAGTGTCATCAATACTAATAATAATAATAATAATAATAATAATAATAATAATAATAATTATATAAAAATAACAATAATGTCCAATATAATCTGTTTTCTGGTTTTAATGTCATTAAGACAGCTAGTAGTAAATAGAAGGAGTAACAATGTTATTATTAGTAATAGTAGTGGTACTGTTATTAAGTGTTATTACCATTTTCTGAATTATTTCTTCCACAGTCTAAACTGAATGTATTCCAATTCGAGTTACACAAAAGACGTATACAATTACTACTAGCAGCTGCCGTGCAGGGCGCTCAGCATTAATTATGTATTGTTCTAACTGTTCAGCCTGGTGTTGGGATAATGTAACTGGGTGGGGAACTCGTGCTAAATATCTGCGGCATAATCGTCCAGTGCTGAACATCACTTCAGCAAGCCACATTGCAGGTCTCCTAGCGATATGTCTAAAGAATCGTTAAAACTACGTTAAACAAATAACGCACACACCCACAGTGATTGTAATGAAATTAAATTTTTAATCAATATCTTGTTTCAAAGAGAATATTTTCCTCGACTCCCATGTCCGGTACTTTTATCATACATTGGGACATCTCCCTTTTAATAAACATGACTCGATATTTATTCTTAATAATTGGTATTTCGATGTTTCCATTTACAAATTAGCCCACTATAACCCAGACGGATTATGAATATTAATCTTACTGTTAATCTATGTTTCTAACGTTTCTATATTAAGGAAAAAAATAAATGAAATCTTTTCTGAAGAGGAAATAAAGAAAGTCAGTCGGTCAGTCGTACATACATACATACAAACATACAAACATACATACATACATACATACATACATACATACATACATACATACATACATACATACTGTTCAACGCACAGTGGTAATACGTGACCGAGCGGTGTCAAAACCCTGGAGAGAAACCCGCTAAAAGTTATAAGTTTTCCCCAAATTTCCAAAGACTTCCATACAATTTCAGTTGTACATTGAAAAGTCAGACGTGCCTGCTTTTATATACTAAAATTTACTCTTATCAATTAGAGACAACAGTTTAAAAAACTTGCCATCAAACCATCAAACGCATATTTACATAGTTTTTCTTCATTATCATCATATTTTTGTACCGCCAGCCAGTTTTGTCATAAAAAAAACACTAGTATCCCGTTTCTCACTAGGAGCTATTTAATTCAGCCACTCTAGGTCAGTCAAAGTACACTTTTACTGGCGTATTACCCTAATATAACTACACCTATTTTCCACAATGGACACAAATGATATCTACCAAGTCCCTACTTATTGATTCCATCGTGCAATTTACTGGTTTCCAACCGTAAATATTGCCATCTCATCCACAGCACTATTATACACCACTAGATTTTAATATGGACTATACTACAGTCATTCGCTTTGGACCTAAATTCACTACTAGCGAACCATAGCCTGGTTCAAACTCACTAACACTCGGCTCCGTGACGTTTGCTCCAAATAATTAGTTAATTTTTTCGGGCTATGAATATTTCCAATGTGCCGAATCCCAATAATCACAAAAAAAATTTAAGAATTGCTTAGAAACGGGGCGCTATCAAATGCGCATACTCCAAATTTATTTCATTACATACATACATACATACATACATACATACATACATACATACATACATACATACATACATACATACATACATACATACATACATTCATGCATACATATACATACATACATACTCAGCGTAGTATATCTAAGGTAATAAACATAGTTAAATTCATTGGCGCTTTTAATATGTTGCTAATAATTGTCATAGTGTTCTTATTCTCCAGATAAATTTGGTGTAAGAGACTTTGTATCGGGACAAATAGATTTTCTGTGAACTCATGAGAAATAGGATAAAACAGGAGTGTATTAAATATCAAATTCAAATGATTTATCTATTTTACTTTTCAAATTTCAAAAGGTCCATACATGGAATAAATCGAAGCCCTTGAGTCCAATATATATATATATATATATATATATCTTTCATTGGAAACTTGGGTGGTTTTCACTCCAACATTACATAGCATTATCTGGGTGCGCACGCAGTTGTTCAGCTGTAGCCAACGTCATATGTAACAATGCTTTTGACGAGGTTTGTTGAACCCAACTCTTCCATCACAGTAACATCGACACACATCACACATACAATAAACGACATACAAACACACATACACACAAACTCATATACACATAGACACACAGACACAAACACAAAGACACATACAAATGGATTATTAATAATTTTGCTTCCAGCGTTTTTGCTACTAATACAACTGCTGTGGCTATTATCAGCATTATATTTACTACGACTAATGGAACCTTAATTCTTATTATTGCTGGTACTATTAGAACTATGCTGCCAGCACCTATAGTACTAACGTCAATACTGCGACCATCATCGCCTTAAGTTTTAATGCTAATGCATATATATTACTCTTTCTTCAAATACTGCTTTTCAAATGCTAACTTCTCTAGTCATACTTAAATTAACTCTTACGAATTCAAAGGTATTGTGTTCCACAACGATTTACCTTTCAAACAAGATTGAACTATTGAACCTTGTTTCATATTGTTCATCAATTGTTACGGAGTCAGTATATAGGGACGAAGTTTTAGTGAACCACATTTGACCTAGCTGGTTCATATAAAGGTGAGATTAACAAAAATGTATACAATTACATGTATCGGGAAATTGAAACCATTATTTTCACTTTAGTTTAATCCTCATATTGTTGTAAGATTTTATATTTTAGAAAGTTCCAAGATTCCTTGAAATATTGCTAAGTGAAACTGAGGTTATATATATATATATATATATATATATATATATATATATATATATATATATATATATATATATATATATATATATCAAACATATCGTTCAATGTATTTTTACTGTAAAAGGTTCAAAGATTCTGGAGATGATTGAGTGGTCAACCAGCTATTTTGTAAGAAATTAGGTCAAATTATGTCTGATTAGTAGCCCCCACTACCTTAGGCATCCATATCAAAACAATATTTTCAGTTATTCCTCTCTCGTAGATTATTTGAATCAACTTGCAATGAGTCATCAATTACAAAAACAGACCCTTCTGTGAGAATCATTTATAAATGAAGACATTGGTTGAATATGATGCAGATTAGATGTAATCTTCATAATGAAGAAAGATGAGAAAAATTTTTGGCAAGTAACTTGAAGATCGTATGTTAATAGGTTTATAAAAGATCAAGAAAAAAACGGTAATTGGTTTAGTAATGTTTGTTTATAATTTTACTTATAGATGACGATTTATGTAACATATAGCAGAACATAACATAATTTATAAAAATCCCGTCTGAATATTCAAGACAGGTTAAATACAAGTATAAACCAATCTTTGGAATAAATGGAGTGTGTTAAAACTTTAGTGAAATAGCTTTACTCCAATTCTAGCATGCACTAAATACGTGGCAGTTAAAACGTCTCCAATTATGAGTAACAAAATGAAGCAAAAGCCAGGATCATACTTTCTTCAAAAGTTTAAGATTGAAATGGCAGTTAGGTCCTATCCACATCATAAATGATACATTGATGATATGTACATCAATATTATGTCATAAATGACACATTGATTATATGTATATGATTATTATATCAAGCAGGAAACATTGATGCTATTATATGAGTATTAAATCGTGAGTGATATGTTGATAATATGTACATGATTATTATATCATGAGTGATATATTGATGCTATCTACATAAGGTATATATCATGAATCAAACATTAATGATAAGTACATAAGCATTATGCCATGAATGACATGTTGTTGATATGATATAAGCATTACAATATCAATGATAAATTGATGCTATGTACATCAGTAATATAAAATTAATAATACATGTATGCTATGTACCCCAGTATTATATCATGAGTGACACATTGATTCCATATAAATGACTAATCCGCAATGTTGATCTGGTTTGATATACATTTTACTTGTGTTTTGAGTTGACCTTTTTTTCAAGGTTATATATTATGCATTACGGAAGTGACTGTTTTTCCAAAAGTGAGAATAACTGAGTTTAAAACATATATGATCAAAAATGTAACTAACATATTATATATATATATATGTATGTAGGTATGTATGTATGTATGTATGTATGTATGTATGTATGTATGTATGTATGTATGTATGTATGTATGTATGTATGTATGTATGTATATGTATATATGTATATATATGTGTGTGTATATATATATGTATATATATATATGTATATATATATATGTATATATAGGTATATATATTTATATATATATACATATATATATGTGTGTATATATATATATATATATATATATATATATATATATATACATGTATATGTAGATATATGTATTCAGTATTAGACAAACCCACACGCGCACGCAAGCACGGATATATATATATATATATATATATATATATATATATATATATATATATATATATATATATATGAATGTATGTAGGTATGTATGTATATATGTATGTATGTATGTTTGTATGTATGTATGTATGTATGTATGTATGTATGTATGTATGTATGTATGTATGTATGTATGTATGTATGTAATTATGTATGTATGTATGTATGTATGTAATCAGCAGAGAGGGTGGATCAGACGTCTCTAATTGGGTTGGATTTTAAGCAAAACATTTTAAGTCTCCTTTTGCCAAATGGAGCCTTAACGATTTTAGAGCCCTATTTATCAAATTAGGGGTTTCTCAACCCCCCCCCCCAAAAAAAAAGGGGTTATGAGATCACTTCATATTTCTTTTTTTTAGAGACCTTGGAAGCTTCTATGAAGGCTACGATTTCACAAACAGACTAATTTGTAGAACCTCACCTTGTAAATCGATCAGATTATTAGTCTAGCCAGTGAGTTTAAAATTAATTCTCGTTAGCGAATTATTATGACATCGCATATAGACTGGATTAGTTGGGTCCTCAATTATTAGAAATCCGGGTGGAGCTGTTGGTGCGAACAAGTATAAAATATATCCTTGCTGAGCTTGATTTGATCGCTCGAGATTTATTTGATAGCTTCCTTCGATAACATCACATACTAAATTCAATGCAATCACCGAGGATATATTCACATTTCTAGGAGCAATATGTCTGCGGCCTCCGTCTGGGTCGTTATTATGTTTGAGTATTGTTGTTTGTGGTTGTGGTGCTGTTTTCTTCCATGCGTCATGGTTTTTTTGGGAACCTTCATCGATGGCGTCATTAAGAGATTTTTGTAGTTCTGAGATATTATGTCCGTGTAGTTTGAGCGTGGGAATATCTTCTACGCGTATATTATATACTGTCTTCAACTCCGTTCTCGTTTTAGGATTACTGTCACCTAATACCTCTTGAATAATTTGTGAATGAAATGTTTCCATGTCAATGATGTTTTGTTACATGTTTCTACGACGCTGATAAATTCATCTCGGGTGAGGGTACCGGATTTAAGAGATATTAACAACAGTGAAAAATCATTATTGATAGCTGTGAAATGTTCAGTGATTTTATCCTGTCGAGTTGCGTAATATCTCCGATTGCGGTCGTCTATCATTCCAGTGAAAAAATTCCATCTGGTGTAACCGCTATAGCTTTTTACTGGATTATCAGATTTTATTCTGTCGGTGACATAATCAAATTTTTTTGGTTCAGGATTAACTAGTTCCTATCGAGGTGGTATTTCAGGCCAACCTAGTATTGTTCTTATAGAACTCTGATAGATATCTACGACATAACTTGTGGAGTTTATTCAATGGCAGATGATAATGTCTGCACGTGGACTGTTATAGCGATTTTTGACTCTGCTCCAGTAATTGATTTTATTCTACGCTGGAATTCAGCAATGATTTGCTCGATTTGATATGACCCTGATGGTAGCGAAACAACGTTCCAGTCTGGAGTTCCGTCTTCGAGGTTCTTATTCGCAAATACCAAGGAATTATTCGGTTGCTGACTGCCAAATGCTACCGACCTAATATTAGGCCAACTATGGTACACTAGTAGTTTTGCTAACGCGATTTCCTTCACGGGGACTGGGACCGGGAAATTCACACTGAATTCAGGATTGGTTGATGTTATTGAGATCATGCTGGTTTGTACTGGATTTGTGTTGTCCACTATTCGTTGAGGTAATTCCTGCGGTGTTGTCATTGTTATTATACTCATGTTGTATTTCTAATTTTGACATCGCTGAATCATAAATACTTACCATCGCTGAGAACTTACTATCTGATATAAATGTATCATCGAGCGACGACGATATCAAAGAGGATAATTGCGAGTACGCGGTTGATACAACATAAAATTTAATTATGTAGTCGTGTAGTTTGCGTTGGCTGCATGATGATATTTTTTTTGTTATTATCGAAATTATTCGCGCGATTGTTGTCGAAGCGGATATACAAATAGGAACAGCTATCAGAGCAATCATTGTCACCGAGGAGAGTATAATTCCGACTTCGGTGATTATAGCACTCACCTAGTATACGGTAACATCAACTGCGGTGATTCTTCGTTGGTATTTTTTTTATTTTTGTTTGATACTCCTCAGTGAGAGTTTTACGTTTAGTCTAAACCTCTCTGGCCTGATCATAGCGATATTGAGATACCGAAAGTACTTTTGATGATGAAATCATTAATGATGACATTTTATTTCCAAATTAGTTTACGATTTCAATTTAGTTGTTTACTCAAATCCGCTACGAATTCCACATACCATGTTACTGAGACACTAGCTAAATTATTATCAGTGGATGCTATCGTGAACTGTTCAGTTGTATCCTTGTCGGTGATCGTTGATATCGTATTGTTGACCCCAGATGAACTCGACGATGAAATATTAAATTGAGTCGGTGTCACTAATGTTAATCGATAAATACCTTTGACGGTTGTAGTGATATCTAATTTGTTGTTTGTAGGTGTCCACGCAAATGATCCGTGTTGGATCGTGTATACTACGTTGTTGGTTTTCTCATGAGGGATTTTTGTTTTTTCAATGATTGTTATCATCCTCGTAAAATCATTTTTGATTGCTTCGATGAAGTTTTTCGTCTCATCGATGGATTTTTTAAATATCAAGGAGTTTTATTTCAATTTTATACAACGTGGTTCCAATAAATTTATCTATAATATTTTTACGAAAAACTGAAAACTGCTTTCCGTATTCTTCAATTCTCGATTGAAGTGTTGCTAGTTCGAACATAGAATTTTTTTTATCTCTGTGAACTTCGGTGATATTACCGCTGGTTCGCCGAAGAAAGCCATAATCGATTTTAATTCATCGTTGACAGTTTTAATATTGTCCATAGAGATTTTTATTAATGATAAATTCGGTGATGTTGTCGCTGGATCACCAAAAAAAATGAGTATGAATTTTAACTCATCGTTGAGAGCTTTTAATCTATCTGTAATCGTCGAAACGAGTACACCGGGTTTAAGTTTACCCTGATCGGAAAATAACGCGATAGTATCATCTACTGCGTTTCGTTGTTTAATTAAAATATCATCCAGGGAAACATTACTAGATTTCAATTTACCCTGACGATCTTGAAATACAACTATTTCATTGGGATCAAAACTTGTTAGACTCAACGTCTCAGCTATTTCATCTTCGATTATTTTTTTATATCACCGGTTGCAGATATTTCTGTAGTTGGTTTCTTCAGCGCTGATAAAGATCTCCCCCAAATATCAATCATGTTATTCTATATAATCTCTCTCTAAAATCACTTCGTTGACGACTTCGTCGTTACCAGCGACTGCAACTATATTCATTTACGACAACATGTGGTGGTTTTCCAGTTGTTGAAATAGAGTCAATTGCCGCATATTGGTGGGTCATTCATTTGTTGTGTTGGTAGCGTAGAATACCAACGAGGAGTTTTTAAGCGGTTTTTATAACGCATAAATTCATTTGGCGGCGCTAATCCATATGAATCGAAATAAACAATTGCACGTGGATCAATCGCGTATGCAGCCCAGTGAGATCCAGGTACGGTGCTGTTATCGAGATTAGTAATACCGGTTTCAACGCTATTTGGTTGTGCCGGTAACTGATCTTTCATAAAGACACCTCTAAAGTTTTTAATCGCGAGTTTTTATTAGCAGCATCGAGTAAATCAAAACTGGACATATGAGTCAAAGACTCTCCAACTAGTAAATTGTTCCTGGGATTCTCAGACCCTTTCCGCTGTACCATGAACACGGGGTTTCTGGTAGTCTTAGACCCTTTCCTTTCTTTTTTTTTTATACCCCTTCCCAGTTGCTTTCATTAGTGCCATTCCTGCCGCGGTACCAACGGCTCCTAACGCCGCCACTTTAGCCACCGCAGGAGCCGCTGCAATCAAAACCGGAATCGAAGCTAACAATGGAAATATACTGCCGATTTTTTTCATATTGGCAATTGCAGCCGCAGAGAGTTTAATTCAAATTCCTTTTTTATTCTCAAGCGCGGCACTAAATTGTTTTGTTTGATTAGGTTTCAACGATAATTTATTCGCCCCGCCTGTCATCTGATTGGGTTTCAACGTGATTGTAGTTCCGCATTTTTCAGTTGCTGATGATTATAGTTTCTTTATTTGATTTGGAGTTAGCGTAACACTAATAACATCATATGGTATTATACAATAATAGATTGATCTAATTGTTACATATTTTCCACTGGCGCATCAATTACTCTCATTCTACCGCCAACACCTTCGAGTAGCATTGATTTATCACTGAGACTGACAGCAACAGCTCTATAACCAACACCGCCAGGGGTTACACGATCTCTAAATTGTATATCAACGACGGATTGTCTTGTTAAGCCAAGATGTTCAAGCAAAAATTAGGAGATCAGATACAGATTTTTAAAATCCGACTGTGATATTTGCAGACCAGTATCAACATTTTGATCACGCGCCATATATGACAACAACCGATGATACACACCTGCTATTTGGTTGGTATCGTAATTCAATTGTATGTCCTCGGATGGTTCCTGCTGTGCGTTTATTCTTAGTGAGACATCATTGACACCTAATTGATTAAATATCATATGGCTGTGTTCTTGAGAGTTTAATCGATTTCTATTCTGCAGCGCAACAAATATATGACGCGGAGCTGAAACGCCCTGTTTTGATGCTAGGTTCCACGTAAATGTACCATCAACATCAGAATCCTTGGTATCTGTACTCGTTGTTAGCCAACGCAACAACGACTTCCCTCCTTGATCCATAAACGATAGTAATCGTTCTTCTGTTGTGATTGATGGAGTCAGTACTGGCATCCACAGTGATAGTTTTGTTAAAATAACTTTACCGGCAGCAACACCAGCACCACGCCAGATTGCACCATTGTCGGCACCCTTTCTCACGAGTACAACTGTATGCTTCGCTCCATAGATAACTTTTCGCACATTTCTACAGAATCCGAAAATATGATGTAATGGAATCGCGCATGAAAATTGTCGACGAGGCCTATTCAATGTTGCTACGCGTGCTGCAAATCCTAGATTGTAATGATCATTAACGCTTTTTATAACGTCAAAGGCGGCATCTGGTCTTGCTTGGTGATCAGGAGTACCAGCATGTAGTTGTGGATCAACTGCGGTATCTTGCGTTGTCCGTGATTTAAAATAATGAATGTGATCAGCGTTATCAGTGATATCCTTAGAGAACATCATAGATGGATTCGCTGATCTTGTATAATCATCGGAATATCTCGCTAACCCAATTATTGTTGTATCAACATCAACCTCACGCTCAATATATTCAATTTTTCTTCCATCAATGAGATATCTTGCACTTTCAAATAGCGCCATGATACCATTATTGACAAAACCAAAGTATTTACTGGTATCATGAACTTGAAGTTCGATTCTTGATCGAATGTCAGGTTGTACTGCGTGATAAGAATAGAATTGATAATCACGTACATAATCATCCTTGAGAACTGGGGTGTCCATATCAAACGCTGTATAAGGTGACAGTTTGAACATTTTATTGTATATTCATTGATATAAATCATCGTCGACGACGTCGTCGTGGTTTTTCTAAGCTACTTCCCGCTATCATATTTGCGGTTATGTTATCCTGGTCACTTGCTGTCAACGAGGAAGTCATCAGCGACGCTAGTTTTTGATCTACTGCGTTATTTATAATTTTATTAACACTCGCATGCATTTCCGCTGTAGATGGCAGTGGTCCCAATTGTGGTTTCCTTCGCCGCCGAACTAGCGCTGTTAGTTTATCCCGAGCGGCTGAAAACGCTTTCCCGGCAAGATCTCCAAAAGCACTAAAACCCTTATCGCGAATAACATCAATGGCTTTCATTGATAATTGTTTTGCTAGCGGCGCTACTTTTGGAGCCATTCTTACGAATAACCCTGCAATTTTATCACCGAGACCATCACCATGTACGCGTTATGAACTGGAAACCGTGAATTAACTATATAGACGCTGGCTGGTTTGTCGTGGTTGTAGTGTATGATCATCTTATTTAAATGATATTTATATAATCAGTGATTCATCACCGATGACTTAGTCGCTGTAATAATCCGTAGGATTTTCTACTAACTCATCAATGAAATCTCGATATAGACCAATATCCATGATACCACCTTGAAATAACCGCATGCAGATATCAGATATCAGCTGCTTCATTAATCACTTCCGGTGAATTATTTCCAGCTCGTTTTCCTCCGATGAGAACTTCTAATCGTGATATATCGCTGAGAATATTACCAGGACATTGAATTAGACCACTACCTGAAATTTCACTCCCAGAAAATCCCTTCCCGGTTGATTTTTTAGTTGTACCAGTTGCACCTTTTTCAGAATCAGCTTCTGCCATTATTCGTATTTCATCCGGATTTGGATCGTCTGCTGTATAATCCGGCGGTGGTTGTGTGATATCTCTTACTGCAGCTAGAAACCTTGCAAAATCAGATTGTAATTCTCTTGTTGCTAGTTTAGTTTTACGGCGATGTCCTAAAAACACTTTATTCGCCCAGGTCTCTCTGTCTTTTATAAATTTTCTAGACTTGTCGTCTTTTAAATACTTATCTCTTATATTTTTTTAAAAATTGTCTTTAGTTAAATTAATTAATTCAGAGTTTGATTCAATTCCTCTAATTTCAGTTAACGCATCAGTCGTAAATATCCTTTCAGGTGGATAGTCTTCTATTGCAACAGCACCTTGTTGTTCAGGTGGTGTGGTAAGTGGTGGTCTACTAGAAAGTTTTCTTCAAGAAATTCACGTTCTTGTTGTTCTCGATCTTGTTGTTCTTGTCGTATTGCAGTAGTTATTATATCACCAGGAAGTGTTTTCAAAAGTTTTTTTGTTTATTTGGATCTTCTTGCTATTTTTTCAGTTTCCGTTGCTATTATTTCAAGTTCACCAATAGGAGGTTTTTCTTTTTTTTTCCCCCGTCTCGGGGATATCCCCCCATACAGCACGTTCTATCTTCTTCGTTGCTGTGGTTATTGGTTTAAACAACTCTTCAGATCCCGCAGCGAAATCCGTTTGTAAACTCTGTCTAGCTTGCAGTGTTTTACTATGAAATTTTTTTTCAGTAATAAAAAAAATATTTTACTACGAAATTTTACAACTTTCTTGTAGTAAAACACTTATAATACCGTCCTTGGATTATTTATACATCTTTGTAGTAAGAATTTTTACAGAAGTTTTTTACTAACAATTATCCGAAAGGGGATTTTCATTTCGTCCAATTAACAATCTTATATTTCTGAGTTTTGAATTAACTACTCTTTTTATATCATATTCCTTCCCTAATTCCTTTTTTTTTTCCACGATAGTAAATAACGGGACAAACTTACTGAAGTCGTCACAGCATAGAAGGGAATCGCGAATTGAATTCTGAGTTCGTTTTATAAATGCATATTGTTTGGGTAGTACATATTTGTTATTGTTAGCGCCTTATTCAATATCCTGGAAGTCGGATATAATTTGATCGCAGTTTAAACTATCTGATATGTCAATCCCCTGAGATTTCAAAACTAAAATTTCTGTTTTAACATCATTGATATTTTGAGAATTCATATTACTGATAATGATATTCTTCAAATATGAAAAATATATTTCCAGAGATGGATGTCTATGCGTAAACGAATTTAATTTTTTTGTCCGGTCTTTTTTGAAATCGCAGATCGACAAATCCCTTCTGCAACGCATTGAACAGAAGGTGGACAATTATCGAAATACTTACCAGCCTTAGATATTGATTCAAATGCTATTTCCTCGTTATTTGTTGTATTAAAAGATCTTCCAGGTTTCGCTTTTTTCGAGCATTTTCCAGTCTTTCCTCGTTTCAAATGTTCGCTTTGTGAGATAGCCTGCAGATTTGACAAATAATTGTTCTTAGGATTGGAATCAATGTGATCGATAACAAAACCATCTTAGATCAATCCGTGATGACATTCATACAAGAAACAATCGCAGTAATAATTCTTCCTTCCAGCACGAAACTTCAAATACCCCATACCATTATACCACCCAACTGGTTTCTTCAGTTTACGATGTCTGACAATACCATCACTTGATGAATCATAGTTGCTTATCACTAGATGCGGTCGGAATTCTTGGTTCATTTATATACTAATACTATTTGTCTCATTCATTGTTTTGTCGAAAGATTACATTTGGAAATCTTCCGATGTAGTCTTAAGGGGTTCTTATGATTTTGTCAGTGTCATTGATGGAGTTCTTAGCTCTCTTATCATAATAACGCTTCAACTCCCTATATCGCTTACCACCGCAACTGAGACACAACTGTGATTTACCACGCATCCCTACCCCACATCTTATACAAGGAATCGGACCAAGGCTTCCACGTCGAAAACTTTGCATATGATATCCACAGAACTCCTTTCTGCATGATTTGTTACACGGGGTTACTGATCCAATCATAAGCCATTTGCTATGATTCATTATACATAAATTCTCTATTTAAATACTTGTTTTAATTATAACATGAAGAAGTTCGTGAGATTATCGAAAATTACACCTTCGAAAAATGCTAAATTCAATCTCGATAGAGTCTCTGATAAGCCAAAGAGTAAAATTTGTGATAGAACTATGTTGGGTAAAAATCGTGATTGTTTTAATGAATTCAAGCGTGATGGAGCATCTCACTGTTAGGTCGACATTTCGAATCAATGGTGAAGTTGATGCTACCATGAACGATAAACTCGCAGCAGTGATAATTTCACATCTTACGCGGAAAAGGTATTTCTTTAGAGTGAAATTCATTATCCGCTCAGACACGGGAGATCGGATTATTCGGGATAAATTTGAACCCATCTTGAAGGATAAAAGAACTGTCACTGTTAGTCAAGATTCCAAACCAGGAATTCTAACTGGAATTGACAAACCGTACTACGAAGATCTTATCCTGTAACAACAGTTGTTTATGGGATATATTCGTTAAATGATAAACCGAGCATTGAAAAACTAACACCGATGAAACAAACAAATTGACTGATCTAAGACGCAAGAAAATAACCGAGTGGGGACTAACTGTAAAGGAGCACGGGGCAACTATCCAGGATATAGCCGAATTAGAAACATCATTAAGATTCCCAATATCGGTAATGACGATAACAGGAGAAGTATTATACGAACCGAAATATAAATCACAAGGAGCTCCAATCAAAATTATTGATCATAATGATCACGCATGGACACCTGCAGTAACAATATTTCCGCGGGATAGGACCGTACAATATCTACCCGTGGAATTTTCTGAAGAGAAACTATTCGATTTTATTCACCAGTTGAGTAAAAACGATCCTGTGTCAGTGTGGTTACTTCACAGTTTTGAAGACGAAGAAGGTAGATTCGATCAATTTGTAAGACCCAATGGAAAATTATACCGCACTTAAGCCCTCCATGAGGTAATGAAAAAACTAGCTAGTAGTTTCTCGAAGAGTTTCGACGACGAACAATTACTAACAAATTATTTTACAATTCCGTCGGTTGCAGCTCATTTTGCGAGAAAGGGAAATAATTGGAAACCTACAAGAACTGAATTTCTCACAGACATCAAACCAAGTTGTATAGATTTTAACAACGGTGGATTATGGAATACAAAATACGACCGTGAAAGTATTATTTCAGTTGATATAGTCGCGTGTTATCCGGCAAGTTCTTTCGGTTACGGAGAATGCGCTGAATACTTCAAGCGATTTGGACATCCTACACACGAGATGGCCCGTGTTGCTATTAATGGACCCGATTTTGTTTTAACCGGATTCGCTCGTGTGGTATCATTTGAATTGGCTACAGGACTTCATCCGTGCTGTTATGTTTGGCTTGGTAGACATATTTCTGAAAACACACTGGATGCCAATAGTGGTATTACGGTGTATGATTGATTCCAAACTGCTGATATCGCTGATTGTCAGTGAAGCGATTATATCATATCGAGCTCAGACTGAAGTCTGGTTAACGCTACCCGATAGTCTAGATAGTATAATCAGCGAACAACAAAAACAGTTTCCCGATCTTGACGAAGAAGATATCGTGAAATGGTCCAAACAGCTATTTTGAAGTTAGGAATAAAGACGCAAAAGATCTCTGTAGAGGAAAAATTGGTAAATTTACTCAGGGTGGAAAATACGACAATAACAGATATTCTTCACGATTGATTATAGATAGCGTCGAATACGATTTTATAATCAAGGATATAACATCTAAGGGTATATATGTCGATCGTAAAGATGCTTTCTTGTCAGATGGAACAAAAATTTTGTACAATTGTTACTTACAACGATGGAAAAAATCTTCAGTATACACATTTGAGAGCATATATGCTGGCTTATGCTTCAATCAATTAGTTTTCGATGATAACTAGATTTCCTGACACCGCAGTTAGAGTAGCCACTGATTCGTTTTATATACACGCGAAACACAGCAAAGTAGTGGCCAAATTCACAAATTCTGACTACAGTTGGGGATCATGGAGAATTAAAAAAGAAATACCGTGTGATTATTCCAAATCAGCAGATGTTACGATTGAAAACAATTACTTGAAAAATAATCAGATACCAGAACTATCTAATGCACCGCAGATATCTGATCCAATATGCCGCTATAAAACAGTTTATTTAAACGGCTGTGGTGGATCAGGAAAGACGACTCGTGCGATTGAGTTATTTCGTGGGAAATCAAATATGATTGTGCTAACACCGACACACAGACTCGCCAGAGAAAAGAAAGAGCGAGGGGTAAATGCTTGTAATTATTAGTTTATTTCGATGGAAAGGTGACGAATGGACTCCTGAACGAATGGGTGAAAAATATATTTCTGAAGTTATTATTTGGGATGAGATATGCACGGTGTTATTAGATGTATTACAAAGATTTCTTGATTGGCTATTGTTAGCGAATACAAAAGTCGTCATGTGCGGCGATCATTGCCTACCACCACCATTTGTCGGTTTATCACCACATGATTGGCTAAAGAATTTTGTAGACTATTATGAAGAAATTAGCACCGATCATAGAACATTTGATGAACAATTACGAGAGTTCAAGAAACTAATCAGATTACAACCGGATAGAATCTAATGTGAAATAGCGCGTGAAATAATTTCAGAAACACCATTAAAGGATTTTTGGGAAGCATGGAGACCAAACGATTTGATAGTAGCAAGTAGAAAGATTGTCAGAGACACACTTCAGATGAAGTTATTTAAAACGCACAAAAAAAATTTACAACACTTCCAGTACCGCTGTGTTATAGGCCTTCGGATACAAGAAACCAGAATATTGAAGTTGATATTCCCGGTTTGACAGAAAAGCAGAATTTAGTGTTAAATGATATTGTGCTGGTTGATATCAGCGTCGTCGAAGATGCATTGCGTGCTGACAAATTCCCATGGACGCTAGGTTACGCAGCGACGATACATTCTTCACAGGGATTGACTATATCAGATACAATTGTTTGGATGGTGGATAATCACATCGAGTGGTCAAATTTAGTTTATCTCGCAGTATCCAGAGTACAAAGAACAAATCAGCTTCGAAGAGTTGTTCTAGACTATAACGACACTACAATAAGAGATATTGTTGATAATGATATAATCAGAAAAAACTTTCTGGTTATAAACAACAGGACAAAAAAAAAACAACAGAGAATTTGATCTTGATGCTGAATTAATAATTACACTGAAACAACAACAGAATAATCACTGCGCGAGTTGCAATTGTATAATGAGTTGGTGTTGGTCGGATAAGGATTCTCGACAATTTACCGTAGACAGAAAAGATAGCAGCGTAGGTCATACCAGGGATAATGTGATGCTGACTTGTCTTGAATTCAATAGACGCAGAGGTGCTAGTTAAGACCACGCGGCAGTAATTGAGTATCCTTTGGTATCACTTGCAGTTTTTCACGAATAAATCCTCGCTGAGGAGCAGTTAAATCCAGTCTATAAATTGCTGGTCTACCCGTAGATCGTGTTAAACTAGATATTTAATGTACAGTAACACTCCAAATAGGATCAGTAGCCCTTTTTGTGCCACCCTCAAGCTCTCTGGTTCGTATAAATACCTAACAGTGACATTACCGAGTATTGGTTGTTTTAAAAACTCTTTTTGTGGTTTTACTGGTATATACTTCTTTTTAATCATATTGTTAGGTTTCATGTTGATTGTTCGAGTAATCTCGTTATTCAACGCGGTAGTCACAGCTGGTAATCTCTTGACCCATTCACGAGATCGTTTGTCCTGAATAAATTCCTTCGCGTATTGATATCCAAAAAACCGCTCAGCAAGTGTCCGGTTAAATCGTTCAACAATTGCCTGATCGCGATGTAGTGCAGTATGTCCTCGCCTGATGGTGACATTATGATGCTTCATTTGATCCCTTCGATAAATCCATTGAAATGCAGAAGCAACTTAAGTTGATGATTTTGTCTTTAGCGGTTCTGCTTGTTTGTATCGACTCGCAACATCAACTACGGTTAGCGCGTATTTATAACCACCATCATGTGGCTGAAATAGTATATCAGCTTGATGAACTTCACTAGGAACGGTCACATCAAATTGCGAGTAGTTAATTTGTTTAGGCGGTGGTAGATAAATTTGCCATATCGCCTGTTTGGATAACCAATTAGCCCCGGTGGTATATTTCACCTTCGCGGCGCTAGCGAGTTTACCAATTACTGCCTTACCCCTCCAGTATCCTTTTGGAGAATAGTAAATAAATTCCATGTTGTTATTAATTACCAGCACCTAACATCAATTAACCTTTCATTGCCGATTTTATCAAAAATGAAGCCAATTTTTCTTTGAAAGATTTATCAGTGATTGAATTCAACGCGTGAATCAATTTCACATCTGCGAGATGTCTATGTTGCAGATTGCTGCTTTTATAAGCAACATCATGAGCATGACATGCCTTATCAAAAGCGTTTATTGGTTCTTTACCACGTCGAGGATGGTTTTGATCATCGAGTCTAATATCGAGTCTGGTTCCGGGTCCACAATAACTATACCTTGGAAGGTGTTTTTTTCTCCTGGATACTTCGCCCATGGTGTTTCCAGGAGTTTAGTTAGATTGGCTGCAATATCACCTCCTCGTTTTTTTCAAAATCCTTCGCAATAAATCTAGACTTTTTGTACTACATTGCACACACTTACCGGAAAGTGCTGATCGGTTATTACTACTGTAGTTGTAATCGTCGTCAAGTCATCTTTGCCAGTACGTTTTTTTACACTTCATACAATATAGATCCATAATTTATATATAATAACATGAATGTAATTGATTATTCAGCTACCCGACGACGGGAACCTATTAAACACCATGCGATGTTGCCGAATTCAATTAGAATGATTATAATCGGACCATCTGGAAGTGGCAAGACACAATTTTTACTTAATTTGATAACGAGATGGATGAAATGGGACAAGTTGTATTTAGTAGCTCCGAATGTAGACGATCAGAGATGTTACGAAGTGTTAAAGGATTTTAACGAGAAAGCAAACTCGGAAATCGATGAAGATATCACTGAATTTATAACCGATATCGAAGAAGCACCGAGCATTGATAACATCGACGGAGATATTAACAATTTAGTCGTATATGATGATGTGATTAGACAATCAAAAAAATCCTGCTAGGATATTTTCCAGAGGCAGGCATAAAAACACCGACGTGATATATGTCACTCAACGGTATACTCAAATTCCGAAGGTGGTCAGAGATAACTGCAATTTATTGTGTGTGAGTAACGGAGTTGATACTCATACGCTACAAAATATCTGGCAAACTTGGTGCGGCGATGATATGGATCATAATCGATTTAGAAATTTCTTTAGTCACGCTCAGTCAATCACACACGGATTTGTGACGACAAATTTATCAGACCCTCGGACGCGATATCGTGTCGGACTTGATAAAATATTCGGTTAATCCATAGCAGCAGAGGAGGGCGGCGATAATGGCGTCTTCGAGCATGCCTTTTTTACGCTTTTCGAGGAAGCCTTAGTTTGCCGAATCGACGCTTGTCAGATTCACACCTCTTTACAGTTTTCAGAAACCCCTAATTTGACAAACAGGGCTCTAAAATCGTTAAGGCTCCATTTGGCAAAAGGAGACTTAAAATGTTTTGCTTAAAATCCAACCCAATTAGAGTCGTCCGATCCACACCCTCTGCTCCTATGTATGTATGTATGTATGTATGTATGTATGTATGTATGTATGTATGTATGTATGTATGTATGTATGTATGTATGTATGTATGTATGTATGCATGTATGTATGTATCTGTCTTTGTCGCTCTCGCTGTATATATATATATATATATATATATATATATATATATATATATATATATATATATATATATATATATATATATACATATATATATATCTTTATATATATATAAATATATATAAATATATATACATCTATTACATATTAGACATACTCACACGCGCACGCAAGCACGGACATATCTATATATATATATATATATATATATATATATATATATATATATATATATATATATATATATATATATATATATATATATATGTATATATATATATATATATGAATGTATGTATGAATATAGGTATGAATGAATGGATGGATTGATGGGTGGATGGGTGGATGGGTGTGTGTATGTATGTATGTATGTATGTATGTATGTATGTATGTATGTATGTATGTATGTATGTATGTATGTGTGTATGTGTGGTGTGTGTGTGTGTGTGTGTGTTTGTGTGTGCATGCGTGCGTGCATCCGTCTGTATGTATGTATCTATGTCCTTGTCTCTTTCGGTCTCTTTGTCTCTCTCACTGTATGTATATATATATATTAGTGACTGTGTATTTGTATGTTTATGTTGGTGTTTGTGTCTGCATGTGTCAGTGTTGTTGTGTTTGCGTGGTAGTATTAAACAAATGTCGTTAAACGTATTGTTTGCTCTACAGATGTCTACAGCTGAGCAACTGCATGCGCACCCAGTTAATGTAATTCAATGGTTGAGAGAACATCATCAATGTCAAATAAGAGGACTTAGGACCAAAGTGATTCAACGGTTTTAATAAATTTAAGATTCTAAATCTAATATTAAAATGATTGAATATTAGGCATTCTCTATTCAGTACAAGGAAGAAAGTCAGAATTCAAGTGTCTTACACATTTTACATGTAATTGCATGTAATTATATACATGATTATATATCATCTGTTTTTGTAATTTTAAATGACCTTTGAGTTTAAAATTAAGCTCATAATATATCTGATATGCGATTTTTTAAAAACATAACAAATCAGTGATATAATAATAATGGGAATTATTATGAGTCCATTACATTACTATTACTCTATGAAATAAATGATTTTTACTTCAATTAAATGCAAGACAAGAATCCTTGACCATAATTGACTGATTAAAATGGTCAGACACTACTGACATTTTAAACACAGGTTGTTTAAAAGAAGAATGAAATAATGTTTTGGTTATATATTTTGTGAAAAGGAAATTGCTGGATACATATCAATTAAGTTTGGTTATTAGGTCTCGATATGGCACTGACATGAAATGAATACAATTCAAATGAAAGTGCAAACTTTAAATATATTTAACAAAACATCATTTTCAGCAACAGAAAGTAAAGAGAAAAATGCAGAATGTGAGAAGAAAAGATCGGCAAGTATATTTACAGAAAATAAAAGAAGGATAAGAAATTGCGAGAATCAGCGAAGTGGAATTCACAGATGTCTTTACCCCGCTTATGTTTACCAATTAATATTTTACAGCAACATAGACGCAGCTGATTTAAACAAGATAACTACTGTTACTCCAAATTATACATATAGCAACATTTATTACTCTAAGACGACAATTAGATAAAAATGGTAATGTGGATACCAGTGGTGCAATACCACCGCAATCACAACCGATTAGCGTTTACATTTTACCAAGGCTGAGGTTTGAAATGATTGCATATTAGTTGTACCAGTATAAAGATAAATAAGATTTTATATCACCCGGACGTTGCTTACCCAGACAAGGTAGGACTATCGTGACAATGTACTACGCGATTCTAGTATTATCAACTTAACTATGATATACCCTAACTGTTAACTACATGGAACGTGAAATGAAGCGTAACAATATATGTGAAGTAAAATATCCAAAGAACTGCGTCCATTGTATAATATATCTTAACTTAACCTATTATGGCAGTTCACTCAGCAATAACAACATCACCTGTATATTTGAACATCATGGGATAGCCGCTCTCTATCGATCAACGTTGTCCTCATTTTTGTTATTTATACTTTGTAACATTTCACTGACTTCAGGTAAACACATTTAGTTTTGTGGACGAAATAATATTTCTTCGACATTAAAACATTGCTTGTATCACCTGATGTTCCACACTGACATGTGGTAAATAACCATACGAAAGTGTAACGACAAACATTTTGTTTAAAAAACATTCGATGCCTACGACATTTGTATTTTCCTTTCGTGACACCATTTCTAGACCAAAAGTTCAATTTAGTTTTGAAACGGTTTTTAACGTTTGATTTCCAAATGCGATTTTGAATGTGAATATGTCTAAAAATGAATCTTCCAAGATAAGAAAGTTTATTGAAAGGTTATTTATACACTGCATGTATGCTCAAGTAATCAAACTGTGTTCGAGTTTATTTAACTCTTTATTACATGTTGTTTCTCTGCATATTGTTTTTGTGTAGGATTAGCCTAACCTGAGACCTACCTTTTAACATAATAGTGATCGCTTCCAATAACACCAACGATTTGACCCAAGGCAGCAATATTTGATATGGCTATATAAGCCGTTGTATACCAAGCTAGACGTTTGAGGAAGCATAGTTTGCCACTGTGCTTCCGTATACAATTATACTTGTAAAGCGGTTATTAACACTGGTAGTAGGTGAGAGCACATATGTGCTATTTTACTTACAAGCGATGCATCACATTTTTAATCTTAAAATATGGGTCATTTTCTAACTTCAAAAAAGCAAAGGATGAAGTCGTTCTCTTCATAAAGGTTCAATTGTACTCTCACACTGACCGAAACTGCGTGAAAATTGTATTTACGTTTACATGATGCTACTTTTTGTTTCAGAACATGAATATTGCTGCATATGCCATCGTGTTTTTCTTGACCCTGACAAGGTATAACGCTAACATCATTGACTCTAAGTGTCAGAAAAGGTAAGATTATTTAAGTTGTCGTGTACGTTCATGTGTTAGTTTACTTATATATTAAGATAATGGTATGTAACTGCTCACAAATCACAATACTCAAATACATTCGATATTAGGAACTTCCAATAATGGTTTGACTAATCTACGACTCTATTCATATGTATAATAATAATAATAATAATAATAATAATAATAATAATAATAATAATAATGAGGTCTTTGTATAGCGCCTAATCATTATAAGCTCTAAGCGCTTTACACCATCTAGAATGATATGACTACCCATCAGAAAAACAAATGACGCAAGAAATGAATTTGGAAAACATAAAAATATCCTGAAAACATATAAAATACAAAACATTAGTAGGTCTCTAAGATTGTCACTGAAGTCGAAAAAGATGAGTATTAAGATCACTCTAAAACGTGACCACTGCCTTTGTGTCCAATTTCAATGGGCAATTCGTTCCACATCGGCGGGTCCTGGTATGCAAAAGAACGTTGTCCATGTGTCTTTGTTTTCACAGTGGGAACAATGAGTATAAAATTGTCGGACGAAGAGCGTAAGTATCTTGCTGGTGTATACACATGGGTGAGTCCGGATAGGAATGTTGCACTGGAGTATGTCATTGAAACATAGACGAACCAGACGTAATTGAGTTACAGTAGTCCAGTCTTCAAAGAATTAATGAACACACAAGTGTTTTCATAATATCAACCGAAAGATATTTACAAATGGAACTGATGAGTCTCAGTTCAAGATATGCAGCCTTGCATATGTTCATGACATGTTGGTGCAATGTGAGAGTTCTGTCTAGATTAACATCCAGGTCTCGTACTGAGGTAAAGGATGTGAATGTGAAAGTATTTGGGATCAGAATAGCCTCAGTTTTATCATCATTCATCTGCAGCTTGTTACTTCTCATCTGTGATTTCACATCATAAATGAACCTCTCTACTCCATGGATGATAGTATCAACTTCAGCTGGGTGGCTAAATTTGTATATTTGTGTGTCATCAGCGTACAATTGGTGACACACTGGGTGATGATCTATGACACTTGAGAGCGGCTAAGTGTGTAGAATGAAGAGTACAGGTCAAAGAACATACCGTTGTGGAACACCACAACATACGTCAACTGCGCAGGAATGTATTCAATTTGTAGGCATAATTTGTGTCCTGCTGATTAAGTAGGACTTGAAACACTGTAAGGCTATATTCTGAATGCCAATCACATGCTGGAGACGGTGAAGTAAAATATCATGGTTTATTGTGTCAAATGCTGCAGACACGTCCAGGATGGTGAGGACTGTAATCTTTCCACCATCCATAGCACAGCGAATGTCATTAAGTACTTTCAGAAGAGTAGTTTCCCTACTTTTGCAAGGGCGGTATGCCGACTGTACATTGCTAAAGATGTGATACACGTTGGGTTAGAACAAACTTTTTTAACATCTTTAATATGAATGGGAAATTATAAAATGGGTGGTAATTCTTTAAATCGTTATGGTTAAGTGTTGGTTTCTTCAGCAGAGTCTATACGATGGCAGTTTTGAAAAAAAAATGGGAATTCCCAGGATGAGATGGAGATATTAATAACATGAGTTAGTAAAGGCGATATTAGGTCTAAGCACTCAAACAGCAGTGATGTCGGGATCGGATCAAGTGCTTATAAGGTCTAATATGTATCACCTGAACAGTTAGGAATAAATACGAAGACACAATGTAATAACGGCACACGCATTGCACATGTTTATAATCTATTTCTTAAAGTATTGTATGATTCATTTTTATGTTGTTTTCATTCAAAGAACTATCACAATCTAATTATACAGTTTCTTCATCTGCTATGTTAGATTCATTTTGCAATAGACGCATGCCCTCATCGCCAATATGGAATATTTCCTTTGTTTGATAGCAAAATATTTTCCAATTTGTTATGTTATTATTGTTCAAATATAAATTTCCAAATATACTTCTTTATAAAATTACAGATACATCTGAATTATTTAAACACAAACAGTCATACAGAACACAACACACATTTCTTTCATCTTAATACCAACTATACTGCAAGATGTCAATGTAGGAATAATTGTTACCATCAGAGATAATATGTTATGTTTAGAGACTGTTCCAGTCCAGTGAAAAATTCACCAGGCTATCAAGGAAAAGATATATATATATATATATATATATATATATATATATATATATATATATATATATATATATATATATATATATATACATATAGATATATATATATATATGTGTGTGTGTGTGTGTGTGTGAGTGTGTGTGTATGTGTGTGTGTGTGCGTGTGTGTGTTTGTGTGTCTGTGTGTGTGACCTTACAAGGTGTAAAATGTACAGAGAAGTTAAGATATGAGTAAAATTCTCAAATTTACGCAACGGCAAATTAGTGTGATCCTAATATTTACTACCGTATAGACTCATGTGGTATCTATTTTTAATTGGGAACAGTTGAAACAGATATGTATATTTAGGTTTATGTATCTGCATTTCGTTTGGAACCTATGGATGTCATATTTCTTGAGGCATTATTGATTCCGACTCATTTTTAGCTACACGGACCATTTCACACAAATGATCAGTCAGTTTAAAGTGTTTATTACGTGTCCAAACAGTTAACGTTGAGCCGATCGGTAAATTGAATTGTCCATAGGTATCACCACACCATAAGTGCCAGAAAATTTAATTCTAAAACATTGGTGAAACGCAAGGTTTTGCTAATCTTTAAATAAACAAATCGGTTCAATTAAATATAATTTAACTTTAATCCATGTTTTTTTTTACATAAATTGAAAATAGGCAGTGCCCAATAATCTGAACGTTTACTGCGATGCTGACTGTAATGCATGTGCTCTCATCATATCACACATGATCGTGAATCAAACATAATAATCTTTGCAATGATGTGCATGCCTAGTGAGATCGGTAGACAAATGTCATGTACCTTAGAGTTTTTGAATGGTCGATTCTTAAAGAAGCATGCACTTATTGGTTGTGCTCATGACAATGGACGGTTTTCTTTATTGAAGTGGATGTCCTGCTGGCTTATTCTGTGCCGATGACAACAATGATGTGTGCAACAATAGTACGAAGATTCTAAACTGTCAATGCAAGCCAGGTAAATATTGCCTTTCATCAACAATTTCTTTCTCTTTCGTGGTTTCATAGTGTCAGCATTATCATCCCAATTTAAATAACAACAAAACAGTACTAACACTAGTATCTTCATAATACGCATCATAATACTATTCAGCATTCTCATAGTTACTTTACGATTGTGCCTACAACTGCTAATGTTTCCTTGTCTATATAGCAACTCCTACTTTTGCATACGCAGCTTCCTTGCTACTAATACTCTTACAGTTATTGCTTCTACCATATCTGTTACTGCCACTACAACAGTACTTACTGTTACTGTCAGTTTTGCTATCTCTATCCTTGTAATGTCTAAACATATTTGAATAAGTAGAATACATATTAGTTCTTTGATCTCCAGTGGCCTTTAACAACTCATCTTTTAACTCAGGGACATAATCAAAGGAAATGCTTTTTGAATCTAATATTAAAACAATATTTTAGTTCGAAGGGACAGTATGTGCATAATCTAATATAAAAAGGACTAAACCCGAATCATACTATTCAAAATGTTGTCCAATTTTTTAAGTCTCCATATTATTGAGCTTGTCATGCAGAAGATTTAAGCTCATCGATGGCTGATTCAGAAATCACATGCTGAATAAATAGAGGTATACAATCTGACCTTATTTCCGGTTAAACACTCATCAGATGGCCAAGATCTGTAAGAATAATTATCAAGCCAGCATGGTTAAAGTATAATTAAATAATTATAATGGACACCTTGTGTATAAACACATTACTATCGACATGTATGATCTGCCTGAATAGGTCTTGGGTATGGGAACAACATCATCTTCCTTACTCTGATAAATGTTTCACAAATGCAGGTA
This sequence comes from Unio delphinus, assembly GCA_029339505.1. Lineage (NCBI taxonomy): Eukaryota > Metazoa > Mollusca > Bivalvia > Unionida > Unionidae > Unio > Unio delphinus. The sequence goes on from JAQISU010000066.1 coordinate 2,019,449, forward strand.
ATTGATGCAGTCAAACATTATATATCCTCAGGCTGGGTGTTCAGAGCATTTAAAAACACAAGATCTAAAAATATTAGATTTGATTCATGGCCAATGAAATGATTTTAAATCTTGTATGTACTTACGTAGGTACGTATGTATGTATATATGTATGTATGTATGTATGTATGTATGTATGTATGTATGTATGTATGTATGTATGTATGTATGTATGTATGTATGTATGTATGTATGTGTGTGTGTGTGTATGTATGTATGAATGTATGTATGTATGTATGTATGTATGTATGTATGTATGTATGTATGTATGTATGTAGGTAGGTATGTATGTATGTATGTATGTATGTATGTATGTATGTATGTATGCATCCATGCGTGAATGAATGCAGGGATGGAAGCTTGGATATTCAATCCAAATGTGGCGTTGGCTTTTACAAAGTCCCAATCAACACTAGGGCTGATGCATATTCATCGTAACCCAAATGGAATGTAGGACAACATATACTTTGCAATGGTGTGTTTGACAATACATTTATTTGTATATATGTATGTTTGTTAATTTCCAATCAGAAAATGCATATGTAGTGTAAGAACACGTAATTTAATCAATCACGTCATCCCTTTCATCAATAATGTATCTGCATTCCTATGATATTGTCGACAACACAAAATGTAACACTGTTGAGTTTACATGGATATATCGTTGCCTGCGTACTTACTAGTATTTCGATATAAATCAACATATGGCAAAGATCGCCAGTTATCACAATTGTAATACAGTTTTACGATATCAAGATACTAGACATTTGATAAACAATGATGCAGATACATTTGTTTCAGTCCTGGGAATCTATTTTTGTTACATTACACCCTTACAGAAATATCAGTATATTGTGTTCATGTCTACTTAGCTGTCAATATTCATATGTTCAAAACAAAATTATACATATTTGTTTAGAATTTAGCCTCTTGTGTTCCTTGTTAATAACGTATTGGCAATGATCACTTGCATAAATCATAGGGTTTTTTAAACTTAAAACTGACATTGCATATATATCATTCCAGCGAATGAACGTGGCTTGATTGTTACGTGTTACAATTTCGACCACTTGGCACCCGTCGATGTCATTTCAACGGCAATTGAGAAAGACGGCAATCTCAGCCTGCATACCATCTGGTCACATAAGTTTTCAACTAACGTTAAATTTCTCAGTGTTGACGTAGACAATAAATTAAAGCAGGCATACTTTTACGATAGCATATCAAAGCAAATACTAAAGAACCCCAACTATTATAATGGCCCCTCTGCGGAGAACAAATGGACGACTCTACATAGAGGACTTTCTGATGTTTCTCTAAAATTAGCGGTTGATTGGGTCAGTCATAACATTTACTGGACAGATCCAATCTTCAAGTGGATAATGGTTCAATCACTTTTAGTCAACGACACTTCCATGTTCCGTGTTCTAATTGATGAAAATCTAGAGGGACCTCGTGGCATCGCTCTGGATCCGTATGAATCGTAAGTGCAAATCATGTATATTTAGCAACATCAGGAGCGAATTTTGGTTCCTAATATTTACCTGTTTAACTGATTTATATATAATGCAAAGATTTATTAAATTAAAAATATTGATTTGTAAGAAAATGAGAAGCTAAGACACACAGGTATGTATTTAAAGCACGAACCCACAGAGATAATTAAACTGTTTTCATATGTTGAGAAAGTATGTTAGTCATACATTCCGTTTTAATTAAAACTTTCCATTGACTATACAACTCTTTCTCTCCTCCTCATCCTCCTGTTTTCTGAAGGTGTAAATAACATTACCATCATTCATAGGTTCAGAGACATCATCGTATGACACAAGCTAAGATCATCACTGCTCCTACTTTTATGACTTTTCTAGCTATGCTAATCCAGAGAGAGAGAGAGAGAGAGAGAGAGAGAGAGAGAGAGAGAGAGAGAGAGAGAGAGAGAGAGAGAGAGAAGGGGGGGGGGGTAACAATTCGATCATTTTTATTTTTTACAATTATTATTTGAGTTTGGAACAGATTAACAGGTTTACGAAACACAAACAAAGGGTTCAAACACAATGCAGTGTGTGATACGTCTCAATACAATAAATCTTGCGAAAAAGAATGATTGAGTACCAGGCTGAGAAGTTGCCATATAGATACAGAACCTATATCGATTTAGGCGTTACTAATGATAAAAAGGTATCGATAGACTTTAATGCAGCTTAAATAGTTAGTCATGTCAAAATGAATGTCCGTACTGGGTTATTTGCGGAATTAAACAACGATTTACGTAACCAGCTGAAATATGTAATTGCAAATGCTTCATTATTTAGTAAATACAAGACATAACAACAAATATTGACAACAACTGTAACACCGTTTAATCTAAGAATCTTTCAATTTGAATTTTGTCGGACTAGAATTTTTAAATTTGTACATTTAAACGGAAGATATCGATTACAATAAATCTCCTAGCGTCCACACAACTATCATTCAAATTGAGAAAACATATTATTTGCAATTGTCGTGATGTACTTATGTATTGAGGTTATAGGTTATTATCACAATAAGTATAACTTAGAATTTATAGCTAGCTGAATGGCATTACATACATAACTCCTAACACATTTGTACTCCACAAAGAATAAAACAAATCAATCCAACCCAATAGAGTATCATAGAGACCTCGAGCACAACTGAACTCGAATAACTGTTACATATAGCACTACCAAAGCAAAGAACAAATATATTGATTGGAGAAGTTGATACTATCTGTATATATGTGGTTGTAAATTAAGTAAACGATATAACTAAAACTAAATATGTTGTAAATTTGATGAACTAATATTATATGTATATTATAAAATTTCCCTTTAAGAGGAACTTAAAATATTATAAAATGTCCAAGCTATCATTACAAAGATTTGAACAAGTCAAAATGTCTCCAGTGTTTCGTGATTCTCAAAAACAATGGTTTGCCAACGCCTGGTGTATTACAATGTTATTATCCAGAACTCCTTTCAGAAATTTGGAATATTCTTACAATAAGATTCAATTTTCTAATAATTAATCCAAACAATTGTTTCCAATACATGTATAGGTAAACACAACATTAAACACAAATTCATACTAATTTTAAAACAAGATCATAGGAAATAAAATTAAATGAATGTTAAGTTGTACCAGCGTATACATATACACCCGTGCAGCCCTACAGCACGCGTTTCTCTATAGCGCATATCTCAATAAATGAACCCAGTTGACCGATCGGAAATAGTCAATGGCTAATCATACCATACATACAGACAGAACTTTACTCCATAGATGAGAATCAAAATGTACAATATAGATGTTGAATTGCATTTTTAAATTCTTAACTACACTTACATTAAAATATGCTTTTGCCCAGGCCAATCGAGGTTATCGAATATCTTTTTAAGAGATGATCACTTACATATACAGTCATGAAAACGTTGTATAGACAGTCCCATCGGTAACGCAATATCTTCATGTAAAATACAATACGAACAAACCGGACTGAATGGCTAAATCTGTTTATGCTTCTACAACAGCCTACTATTCTGGAGTGATGTTGGAACTTTTACAAAGATCGAGGTGTCCAGTTTATCAGGTGGAAACCGGAGGACCCTGTTAATTTCCAACATACTGATGCCATCCGGTATGGCTGCTGATCACGAAGACCGACGTCTATACTTCATTGACGACGATCGTAAGACCGTGGAAACTATTACCTACGAGGGCGCGGATAGGAAAATCGTGAAAGTGAAAATTCCTGGAAGCTTATTCGATATAACTGTTTATAAGGTAATCAATATCGATTGTTCCTGAGAACTTAGTATATGGTAGAACAAATCTCATAATATGTCAGAAAGGTTATCAGCAGGTATAATGATGTTTCACGTTGGTGGCTGTAGGATAACTACCTAGATCATTATTTTTATATTAATAGTCTCTTTAGCAGTAAACACTCAGCGTGCTCAAGAGATGATCTTGATAATAAAATACAACATTACCTAATTGGCCTTGGATACGTTTTCCTCCGCTACATAAATAGAGTGGTTTACCTTAATCACAGGATATAGAGGTTTGTATTATAAGTGATATTTTCCTTAAATGTCAGTTTGTGCAAGAGAATACGATTGTTTTCTCATCTTCTTTCTATAAGTACAATAGCGATGGTTATATGCTTAACAACCTTTACGTGAATGACGAAATGCATTCCTTGACATGGAATATGACCCATCATGTTAAATTCTCGTTGTGTCTATATTGTGTGAGTGTACATATAAACATAGCTTCAAGTTAATATTCATCTGCCTGTAGACTATTATGAGAAGAACCTCTCCTAATTTGCACTCGACAACCATGACAGTAGTTCTCGGATGAATACAAATGTAATAAAATGAACTATATAACGTAAACATAGGTGGATACTCAAGAAAAAACTCGGAAAATAATGTCATATACGAGTTTAGTCATTTGTTCTAACTTAGTGTGGTCCTTACATTAATTTAGTCCTTTAATTCAAATATACAAATAAGTAAGACTAATATCCGAGCTATTCTAATTATAAAATGATGTTCAGAATTCAATATGAACTGGAAGCAGCTTTAAAGACGACCTTTTTGTTACCATTTCCATCCAAAGCAATATAATATTATTATATAAAGATTTTCTTCAAATAACGCATCTGTTTGTTTCCAGGATTATTTGTATGTGGCTGCTTCGATCGTTTCCCAGGTGTCTGTCATCAATAAAAAGAATGGGGATGAATTAAAGGTGACTATTGAAGAAAACGTCCATATAATGTATGCAGTAGCAGTCTTCCATAATGATATTCAGCCCTCACCTGTCACAGGTTAGTACGTTTGTAATTATAAGGCTTTATGGCGCAAGATGTCAAACAAGCAGTTAGAGCACAACGCCACAAAAGCATTTACACTTTTAATCTACAACATGAAAATTTAGGAGAAACGTTGCTTCTCGTTAATTCCATAAATATGCTATAACAGAGCTCAATGTGTTCAATGTTCTGAATGAATTAAAATAGTCGTGAAAGAAATTATATATAACATAAATAAATGACTGACTGTCTTCGAATGTGTTTTTTGGAAATTTCGAATTTGTGTGTGATTCCAAGATCGACAGCACAACATTTTAAATTCCAGTGAATAGTTTAAATATATAAGTATGCTCAAGTTAAATCAAAAATCAATCATGATTTAACATCATGTTAACCAAACCAGAATAAATAATACATAATTTGTTAATCGTCCCATGCATAATGACGCATAAAATTGATCCATGCGGAATGTAGTGTTTTCGGAAACAATCCGAATAAAAGAAAACCTTTTCGACTAACTATAATGCAAGAAAGATTTGCCTTAAACAATTACGTATTAAATGTATAGTTTACTTAAAATCATGTGGAAAATCAGTGATGCTTATCCACCCGTTTTGGCAAACTAAACAAAGAAGTTGGATCTAAAATATATCGGACATTCTCTGTTAAATATAGTCTGACGTTTCTACATTGCAAATAGTTTGACAGGATTGTATCTACTCTTTCACGCGTGTGACCCACTTTATCCCTGTCTCTAATCTTTCTCTCTCTCTCTCTCTCTCTCTCTCTCTCTCTCTCTCTCTCTCTCTCTCTCTCTCTCTCCCTCTCTCTCTCTCTCTCTGGCTGGCTTTTTCTGTCTCTCACCAACCATCCGTGTTAAATCCATTTATGTGGCTAAATCTGGTTGTGCATTAAGACACTTAACCTTGAACCCTGCTCTTATGTCATCCTCTAGATCATTGTCTGAACTACGGTTGTGAACATATCTGTCTGACGGAGAAGAATGGCGCCGTATGCACTTGTAAAGACGGATACAGTCTCAACCAAGACATGAAGAAATGTTCATGTAAATATTAAAAAACTAACTGCCGAATCATGGCTGGCAGTATGCCCAAGCTTATCATTTTATTTTCAGATGTGTGATTGCATTACATATTAAATGCACTGTTCGTTTCTAAAGTAAAAAATCCACGATGCAAGTAAAGGCGCGTTTTGTACAGGATATGTATAACATAGATCAATGAAATATTGTGTCATATTTGCATGTCATTGGATTTGTGTAAATAAATAAAAGACTTGCTTGTTCTTATAATAGACGATTGCAGTGTTAAAACAATATAGCTGTATCATATACTCCAAGCAGAATAAAAATGTAAACTTAACATAGATTAGTTTGTTCATTATATATTCTTGCTTTAACAATCTCAAATGGCAACAATAACAAATGTTCAGTACGAAGTTTAACTGGTAATACATCTCAAATTCAGGTTTTCGAGACATATACTTAAAGTAGAATGCGATATCATGTACGTTAATAAGCATCTTCCTATTGTGGGTGAGTCCTTTAAAACGTTATCCGGAACGTGTGTTCCTTATAAATAAAGTATTAATAGCGAAAGTAGTTACTGTGATTACATATAAAAATAGTATACTTTGAGATGATTATAATACGAAAAGTAAATTTACCTTTTTAACCTTCAACTACTTTCAACTAATAATCCTTTCATTTCAGTGATTAGCAAATACTTTCATCGCGGACTGGTGTACAGTAATGACAGCAGTATTTGTATCGTTGATATTAGAGTTCTCTCAGATTTTGTATTTGACCCAGTCTGTGTACTGGAAAGTGCTGGCACTAAATACATGGTTATGGACACGGATCAGAGAAGGATTATGATCGCCAATGACAGTGCTATTTACTGGACAAGCGTAGATAATTATGAATTGCATCAACTTACTGAAATATCTGGAATAATCAGTGGTATAGATTCACTAAATTTAATGTTTTATTTATTATCTTAGGATATAATCTCTTTAAGTCTCAGCGAAGTGGTTATTTTGCCTTTTACGTTTCTGTGTGAGTCAGAGACTATATTAGACATAAACTCTGCTAACTTTAGCACACAAGTCGCAAACAATATGTATCCTGTGCATTTTTATTAGCCAATGTAATGTATAAACGTGTGGACGTCATATAACTTTTACAGTTGTATTACAAATTCTACGGATACTAAAGAGACTGATGATGCTCCAAATTTGTTCTAAAGTATTAAAATTATCTGACAACTTGTCTGCCATATGTTTACTTTCTCAAGTTCCAAATCGATTCATATATATATATATATATATATATATATATATATATATATATATATATATATATATATATACATATATATATATATATATATATATATATATATATATATATATATATATATATATATATATATATATATATATATTTCCTCTTCGAATGTGAGATTGCTTCATCTATATTGCGTGGCACATTTATACAACTGCTAGGTCACTGTAATAAAAAAATAAAGTAAGATTAATATGAACAATTACTCACGTGAAATCACCCATGTTTATCACAAAAAGCTCTCGATCTTTATTGATTTGTCAATCGGCTTATATTCTTCATCCCAAGCCAAGCAATTAGTGTTAAAACCAACATTTTCATACTTTTTTCACTTAGATAAGTGTACAATTATTTGGAAATAATGATATTCAGCACTAAATGATGCTATTGCAAAGCTCAGTTACAATAAATTATATATATATATTCGCTTGATTACATCTTAAAACAATACAAGACTACACACTGAAACGGTGTTGGCATGATACCTAAGCGTTTACCTTCACCAAACGTGAAACTATTACCTCTTATGATCGAAAATGCGGTGCCATTGTTGCAGAAATGGTTACAACATCTCATGATCGAGGAAGGTAAAGACAGGATGAGGGTGGAAATAATACTATTCAATTATTTGACAATTAGGACATATTTGATTTCACAAACGATGACAAATGAAAAATTCGCCTATGAATTAAACGAAACGATAATAATATAGTAAATGATAATAATAATAATAAAGAGTTTTGTTTTCTTATTCTGTGTTTTAAGGCATGGCATGGGATGGTTACGGAAGAGACCTCTACTGGACTGAGGTGGGCAGTGGCAGTGGCATAATTAGGAGTATGTCTATAGAGTCTGGTGATGTAGATGTATTTCAAGAAGGTCTTACAAATCCACGCGACATCCTGATTTTGCCCCACAACCGGTATGGTTTATCTATATTTATTATCGAGATGTGTCATTGAAAGGTTTGGATTTGGATATCCATACAGCATATTGCTACAACACAAACTTTAATAAGAGAATGTTTAAAAGTAAAACATTTGGCGCAAAGTGTGAATAACTGATGAAACTTCTTCTTATTAAATTCTTTTTTGACATCATTCGATAATTGTCATATAAGCGTATATATTTAATATCTCTTCTGAACCCACCTGTATGTACAACAGTAGGAACTGTCATCATTTCTCATTTATTTACTAGTAAAGTTTTTTTCAGTGTCTTGAACATAATATTTCGTATTATATTTATCTTCATATTACGATAATTTTAAATAATTCATAATCACATATTTAACTGGAATAACATGTCATCATTGTTTCTGTTTCACTTCACAGCCTGGTGTATTGGATATCTGACAAAAACGGAAGTACAATAGAATCTTCCAATATGGATGGCAGTAATCTCCACGTCGTCCTAAAAGCTGAGGATTTAACGCACTGGAAATCGCTCAGCTATGACCAATATGAGAAAAGGTCATTAATAAATTCAATGTGTCTCTCGAATCCCTAGAATGTTTCGTTAAAATATTACGTCAGTTTAGTCACTTTTTGGTCACAATTTCAAACACTCAAAAAGTGTTAAATTTATGGGAGGCGGGCTGCTTAGATTTTGTGTCAGCTTAGCGAGTTAAACTTGGGTGATATCAGATCGGTTCATAATTACTGATGGGTAAAATTTAGAAAAGTTCAGAAATGGATCCATATTTTAAACTTTAAAATGTGCAAATTACTTTAGGTACAAGAATAAATTTACAATGTTCGTCATTTAATACCATACTTATTATAGAAAGAGTTTGTTGAACTTAGGTATTTTTTTATTGTATGTCATAACGATACATTTACAGAATTCAGTGATGGAAATAAAGTTCAGATTGGTAAGACATCACCGAACCATTAAGAATAATCCTACATACGTTTAGTGTGATGTACGATTAATGCATATTATTTACCGGATCTTCCCCATGACTATATTTATAGTATATCTGTACTTTAATTGGCTTTGTCCACTATCAAAAACAGAACCTACTTGCCTGATGACATTTTCTTAGTAAACAATGAGGGATTGCAAATATTCCTCCATGAGTATATAGTAAATCGTCAGGTAATTATTGTAGGAGGGAAATATGTTTACTTGTATCTGAGTTTAGGAAATCAATTTATTACATTTCAATTCCCAATATTGTTCACCACAAAGAATGTTGTCAACAGGAAAATAACGTACATCGCACCTTTATTGTTGTGTCATATCTGTCCAAATTAAAGTTGATTACTTTACCATATATCAGTTCTGCCTACCTATCCGAAGCGGAATCACATAATGTTAAAGATAGTTTGGAACTTTGAGAAGAAAAAGAAATTCTTTAAGAAAAAGATGGAATTAAGAGGACATTAAATGTACTTATTAATTTTAATATTAATATATATATATATATATATATATATATATATATATATATATATATATATATATACTAAAGTGGATAGATGCTCAATGCAGTCTTATTACGGTAATACATGTCTGATGATTCTACGGTTCTCACGGTTCTCATTGAATTGTGGGGATAAACTAACTGCGAGCGAAAAAACAAACTGATAAGCACACTGTATAAAATAATCGTTCTTTAAATAGTCTGCGCACAAATTATACAAACAGGCCAGAAACACATTTCCAAACGAACGAAAATGTATTGGTCACGTATCAGAAACATTACGATTAATATAAAACATTTACACACTGATACGATAATAACAAGACCAATACTGGAAAAGGAAGTTATTGAAAACATTTAAATAAGGTCAGGTATAAACGTCCACAAAAACCCAACCCCAACTGCCGTTCTGCAACCAGGAAATGGAAGGAATCGTATTGGATATGTCGCCTTAGGACATTTAAATCAAGCGCTTTAAACAAAAAAGTTTAAAAGAAAACGCTAATAATTTGTCTTTTGCAGCCGACACATTTTTTTAAAATAATTACCAAATTTTATTTAAAAGCCACTACTTTCCGTTATAACAATACGATCTCCGGTATATAACTTATTTAATCATATATATATATATATATATATATATATATATATATATATATATATATATATATAAACATTAGATGTCGTTTTGGCTTATCAATTTCAAGGTCAACAAAAGTATTTCCCAGAAGCCTCAGCAAGCTGACAAACATAGTTGAACACGAATACAATTAATGATTTAATGCCTGTTTTTAAATAATAAAAAACAGCTGAGTTTCTAGCATTTATCTTGACCAATACTTGACAGTTCGTGATCGTTTGCTGGTGCACTTGAAAGGGATAGTGTCAGGGATATACCCTGTATTCGTTATATATATATATATATATATATATATATATATATATATATATATATATATATATATATATATATATGTATGTATACACAGACAGAGAGAAAGAGAGAGAAATAAAAAAGGAAGAGTTAAAGAGAGAGAGAGAGAGGAGGGGGTAGAAAAATGAGAGATTAATGCTGCTCTAATTTATATATTTTTTTTTTTAGTTTGATAAATACATGCGTTTGAATATTTCACACGAAACGCACCATTACAAAATATTGATATTATGCTTCTAACATTATATCATAGCTTCGAAATCAATTGTAGGATATATTTCCTAGCCACCTCACCAAACAACGAAGACATTGTTACCTCTTGTAAGCATGATGGTTCCGACAGACAAGATTTTCTTTCAGACGAAGAATCCTTTGAAAGGCTTGAAATATTCAAGGTAAAAACGCAATCTTATGTAACGTGTTTTAGCAGTAATTGTATAAATGTTAGTAGTAGTGGTAGTAGTAGTAGTAGTAGTAGTAGCAGTAGTAGTAGTAGTAGTAATAGTAGTAGTATCATTATTATTATATCATTATATTTATTCCTCAATGTATATCTTTCACTACAAATATTAGGGATAAGTCTATTAGGATTAGTAAATATTTACGCAAAATATAATATGAGTTTCCTCAGTCGATTCATAATGGCTCCAAATAAATATTTGCTCTTTACAATGAAAACTTTACGCATAATTCAGTTTACCTTGTATTAATTGTATCAATTAGATTACCAAAGTAGTCTCTACCATCCAAACGAGTGAAGATTTATCAATTCTAAATGATATTACACATTTCTGGAACTACGTTTCATTTCAGGGATACTTGATGGTGACTGCCAAAGATACCAAAGGGACATTAATAATGTCTTATCTCATACACGATGGAATCCTTACAACATTCGGCGTATTTACTGGCACGGGAGCTATTTCAGATATTATGGTTTATGATGAAAATAATCGGCAAAATGAAACAGGTAATCTTAAATAATTTCTGAACTTTATACTGCATTTCCCGCTTAATGAATTTTAACATATAAACACACACACACACACACACACACACATATATATATATATATATATATATATATATATATATATATATATATATATATATATATATATATATATATATATATATATATATACATATATATATATATATATATATATATATATATATATATATATATATATATTTATATATGAAAAAGAATTATGCTGATACGATGATAAAGCGTGGACATTATTCATTTATTTTAATTTTTTTAAAGGGCCTTGCTTTCACTTGAATGGAGAATGTGAGCAGGTGTGCATAGCTAACGGAAGGTCGAGGATATGTCAATGCATATTTGGCTTTAACCTGGCAGAAGATGGGAAAACATGTTTATCTGGTAAGCAATTTTAAAGGCAATAAATGTCACTTTGCCTAGTCTTGTAGACTGGTATACAACGATACATACTTATAGTGCGAATGATTTTTATACATGTTTCTGAGAGATATAATACAATTATCAGATATAATTGGAAACGTTTTTAATTAAACGTACCTCCTAACTAATAAGGAAGATTACATACAATTGGCATTTGTATAAATAACTGTCGTACATGTGCATGGAATCAAGCCAAAGATAGTTTTGCTACTTGTACACTTTCTCCTAAAATACGACTACATGATCATACCACCAGTTCTAATAAATCAGTTTGCGGTGATGACAGTTTATTTCTAAACAACTTTCGGTAGCATTTCTGCTAGCGTTCACAATTCATATATGGCATAATTTGTATACATATTACACTGATGGATGTGCCACCTGTAGCCCTGGAATAAAATCATCACATTTTGAAATTTTATACTTAAAAATCTGGAATGTGTGAATACCAACATGAAACGTGTGTAAAAAGATCAGCAGTAGCTTTGTGAAATTAAGCGTAAACACTTTAAAATACATAATCTTAAATATTGGTAACCAAAGTAACTAGACACCATTTTGTCAAGCAGTACATTGAAACATTGTTCATTTTAAATAACTTGGACATATCATTTATGTTTCGATTATTTTATGTAGTATAAAAACAGACTACAAATAAGAAAATCTGATTTGCTTTAGATAAAGTTAATTTTACTGATTTCTATATTCAATATTGTAAGACCCGATCAAAGACAATTTCATGTTGGTTGCCGACAAGAGTACTCAGAACATCTACCAACTCAGTCTGAATGATCAGCGCGTTCAAGGAATCAAAGCCAAGGGGAATATGCTTATGTACGATCCCGTTCACGAGCGTGTGATATGGAAAACATATAAAGACTATCTACTATTCAGCATGCACCTTAACGGCACAGGGAAGAAACAATTTCCAGTCTGTAAGTGACCTGATGCAAGTTATTGTTACAAATATGGAAGATTATATTCTATAACGTACTCAAAAGTTAATGCAATCAGGAAATACTATTAAACCAACTAACGTTTCACCTTAAATAAAGTAGTCATACTCACAGTTAATTGCTAAATATTCAAAAAAGGCATCGTCCTGTTGCACTATTGTAAAGTTAACTGTACAAAAGGCACTCACATGTTAAATAGTGATCGAGCAAAGATGTGTTTGCCTAAAGCGAAGTCATAAGTGGCACCGTTTTATGAATTCTACACTATTATATACACAGATAATGAAGCAAAGAACCTTTTCTAAAAGACATTCAGTGCAGCTATCTGTAGGTTTATTGTTGAATATGTTTCTTCATAGAATATTTAATTATCCCAGACTAACTAGTACATGTTAGACATTTGGTAAAAGAAACATCTCTCGTCATTAAATATGTCCCTCAAAACGGAGAAAGAAATTAGACTTCAATTTGGATCCAAATTTCAAACGTTCAATAAAGCACTTAGTGTATTGTATACATTTTGATCGAACCTAAATCAATGTTTTTGCTTGTCATAATATGAACCATTTTACAATAGTCCAATAAATAATAAATGTGAGGTACTTATACGGTCGTACTACTTGTATCACAAATGAAAGTGCAGATATGATGCGTGGGCTTGCAACCTAAATTATTACTTTTACCAATAAACACAAGTAGATGCTCGATACAGCAAACATTATTGGAAATCATTTGAAAGATCAGACGCACTTTGTGGTCAGCCAACATAATCTTTTTCAGCAGAAGAAATAGTTTATTTTGATGTGGACTATTCAACTGGGAATATTTACTACACAACGACCGCTATGGATGCAGAGGAGTTTTACATCGGTGTTCTATCACCTGACGGAAAGCACATTGGCCTTTGTAATGGGTTAGGCAGTTCGAACGGTCTGGTCGTCTATCCTTCAGAAGGGTATGTAGACTGTTTGGCTCTATTTCATGATCAATCATTGATGTTTTATTGCATAAAGGCTTTTAAGACACAACCAGAATGCTTAAACCGTCTAGCTTAACCCGAAGTCCAGCACAATGATTTTTGTCACGATTTCAAACATTTATGAGACCTTAACGTTGAAAACAGTATGCATTTCATCGCTGAGTCATAGCAGCTGATATGCGTAACTGAATGAATGAATAGAAAAGGAGATTTTATTGCAATTATGAAGAAGTTGTAATGATAACGAATTCAAAGACAGTCAAGTTCTACTCAAATAATAAACAACATTTTCTTCAATGATATGATAGAATACGGACGTTTATATTTTTAATTAAGAGTAAGTGTTTAATTTTCAGCTATATGTTCTACCTGGACGATCATTCACTTGCACGGATCACTATGGATGGCCAACAGTCGGAAATTCTTCATGACAATTTAATTAAGACAGGAGGGCTCACCGTCGATTACAAAAGTAGTTGCTCATTCATTTTGTCTAGACTATGACTTAAATAAAAAATTAAAGAAAACCGTTCATTCCTAGTGTCCCTGTAATATGATGCAAAGATAGAACCATGTTGGCACTATTAATTGGTAATTTATATTCCACAATGTTACAATTCATGAATCGTCTTGATTTATACAAAAAGAATATCAGATGTATCAGATGTAACTAAAACTTTCATTTTAAGTATGGAAAGAGAATTCCAGGATAACAATATCCGCAAATTGCAGATAAATGATTCATTTATTTAGAAATAAAAACAATATGCGTTCAATGCTATTAAATGATATCTTTTATAATGTGTGATACACGATTATAACACGATCTATTTTCAAGCGTGTTTAATAACAAGTTCAACTTTTTTTGATAACCCACAGTATTATAATGCATGCCTTATGCGATAGTCACAGTCACGTGTCATATGTATCGCTAAGAAAAGCATTTGTATTGCGCACTTTTCGATAATGTAGTCACGGTTTCAGATGGATACCTGTATTGGTTGGAATACAGCAGCACAAGTTATCTTGATAAAACTGTCAAATACTGCAAGACGGACGGAAGGAACCACAACACACTGACCGTGATAAAGCTCGGAGTGGAGGACTATTATTTACTAAGAGATCTCGCTGTCTACGAAGATTATTTGTTTATCGCTTCATACAAAAATTCGTACGTATTGTAAATAAATGAAGTAGAGAGTCTACCCCATTAATAAACTAATTAGAGTGTAAGCATCGATGCATCTTGTCAAACATATAAATAAATGCTTACAATACAATGTAAGCCTCTTGCATATACCCCGTAAAGCAGCAATGTCTCTTGAAACTTTACGTCTTTTGAAATGAATATGAACAGGTTTCGGACATATTTGATATTGAAGTCTTTGAAATATAGTGCTTCATAAATACAGAAACATAAAGGAAACATAAACAAATTGGACAATCATATATTGTGTTTCAAAAACTTGCTTCCTGTCAATGTCCATGTCTCTAAAAGGACTTATGTCAATAATTCAAGTAAACTAATCAAAACTAACAATATATTCTGATACTAAAATAGATAATTGGATGTATTTTTATATTATCTCAATTATTGAAATAACTCTTGACCTTGTTTCTCATGTCTTTTCTCAATATGTCAAAACGGTTATAATTTGGACGTTATTGATGCTCCTTTGATTACATTTTATGTGGGCTACTCCGTGTTCCGTTTTAAGATACCTATACCACCATATATTATTATTAAAGGCATTAGTAAGCAAATCAACAATCTTAAATAATTATGATTGACAAACATCTCCGTTTGTGCATGATAGCTATTCAGGACTGTAAATAAATGCATCTTGTTGTATTTCCGTCGCTCAGGCATCTGCTGAAGCTGAATATAAGCAAACCGAGCGAAGTGACTGAGTTTACTATAAGTGGAGAACTGGGAATAATAAAAGAAATCAGCATTTATTCATCCAAGGCCCAAAACAGTGAGTAAACAAACATGGAAAGATAAATCTATATTATACATCTAGCAATTTATGGCTTTAAAGCTATAAGATTGTACAATCAAATATCTGAAAAAAGCAATGATGTCCACTTATAGCAGTCTCAATTTTTAACAAACATTGTTTTGCAATCGATAATATGAGAAATAAAAACATTTTTTTCTAAGATAATGAACATGTATAGCTGAATATTGCGCTGATACTAATGTTCTTCAATTTTTAATTTCACTTAAGAAAATGCATTCTGCTCTGATCACAACGGATCCTGTTCCACGTTTTGCTTGCCAGTCCCGGGCGGTGGTGTATGCGCTTGCGAAGATGGCGTAGACTTTAAGGAAGGAAGTACCTCAGTCTAATCACACAGTAAGCATTCTAGTTTAATTAAGACGCTATGGAATATCTCTTATGTGTAAAATAACCGAACTATATAATTCTACCGTACGTCATCTACATCGCGAATCAAACGTATATATATATATATATATATATATATATATATATATATATATATATATATATATATATATATATATATATATATATATATATATACAAAAAGATTATTTCATCACGGGATTGCACCACTGATCTACACTTGGTAGATCGTAAACTTAAATCTAACTATAATTTTGACAGTATTAACCTCAACGTCTCTGTGACATAGTTTAATTCCACGTCTTGTCTGGAAAGAATATCTAGCGTATACAGTACAAATGTATATCTGCACGAAAAGTATATTTCATCAGGACAATATATTACTGCATTGTAAGACCGTACATTTTAATATTTTCTATAGCATCCCTGTGACATAGTGTAATTTATGGGAAGTTATATTTAAATAAAATTCTAGTTAAATGTTTATATAGAGATCTTGGTAGGTACTTTGTGATTCACTAATACATTGACTACCTTAGATCCATTTAATATGGGTCATTTATTAATGTGTTAAAATGGGCATAATATGTGGTAATATTTTTGGTGACTACAG
Organism: Unio delphinus; assembly: GCA_029339505.1. NCBI lineage: Eukaryota > Metazoa > Mollusca > Bivalvia > Unionida > Unionidae > Unio > Unio delphinus. The sequence continues at coordinate 2,036,410 of JAQISU010000066.1, forward strand.
TTCAATAAGTACTCAACATAACCGCCAAGATGCTTCAAATATTTCCTGTTAGCAAGACTGTTCTTATTTTCTTCTATCTCTTTCAGTGATGGATGGATTGTAAACACCAGCGAAGGTATTCTTGGTCAGCGGTGTGATTACTAATCCATGGAATATCATTGCAAGAAGAACACAAATATCACAAGACTTGTAGTGCACGGAATCAGTGACGTGGAGTAAAACTATCAACAGTCGTTTTCAATGCATGTTTTGTATAAAATAATTCCCTTTTTTATATAAAGAATTATGTGCAGCATATTGTTATAAATGTCTCGCAACGGTGGTTTGTTTATCTGTTTTCGTACTAACATGTTGCACATGCGCATCATTTCCGCTTATTAAGTAGTCATGAGATGGTCTCAAGTCAAAGGCACATGGCTACATTGTGGGAGATTTATCGTCACCCATTTCATCCTTTCTGATGATTATTTTAGCTCGTTACTATCTAGCGAGTAACCTTTACATAAATATGTGTTTACCGAATGACAATATTTTATTTTGCCTTGTTTAATGTAGGCAATGAATGATTCATCCAGTGTATTGGTGTAACTCAAATCAATAACATGCGTCATCATGAAATATCACATTACATAGCTAGCAGTTTGTTCGGTGTAGCTCATTCACTGCATAATGAATTTGAATACGAACAGAGAACCAGCTAGTTAGAGCACTCGTAAACAGATTTGGTTTTCTGCACAGAGGCGAGATCACTCGCTCAACATTGAAGCCTTGGTATTTAAGAAAAACGGAGATAATTCCTAAGCCGATATCAAAATGTCGGAAAACGTGCCTTATTATCATATTATTATTTAACTAGCGATGATTTCGAACTTATAGAAATGAATCATATCAATGACGCTAACAATGACTCGGGTGAAACATTGCAAACATAGGCCAATGACACTGTCAGAGGTTAACACGTTGACTGTAACACTAGAAGCACACAATACATCACAGAGACAGAGTAACAGAGAAGTAGGTGATGTTTCAGAGTGCAAAGCTTAAGGAACTGACGAATCAAAAACAAAATACCATGTGTGATTAACTCTAACAAAACTTCTAGAAGCTCGATGCAAGAATAACAAAGCTTACTCAAAAAAGGAATTTAAGCGAGAATAGTAATTACAAATATCCTCAATATAGGACAACACACAAATCAAAGGAAGCAATTGGGGGTTTTAACCGTGGTCGCAATAATTTCAAACCTATCTGGGAAGGCAACTCTAGGCGTAATCCATATTAATTGTCTAATAATTAAAGTTCAAGAAGATTTCAGAGTGCTTGGAGAGACAACAGCAATAATAGACAAAGGCAAAGCCATACAAACTGAAATTGGGCTAGGGTAGGGACAACAACGTGAGCCTCCCTCATAGCAGGTCACCAATATTTCACCACAACAGCTTGTTCAATGATGAAGAATAATATCCTATCAAGAAGCAACAAATTTACTACTAAATATGCCACTATCACAGTTAACAAGTGCAAAAAATCTTTCTGGTACCAACGTTTTAACAGATCCTTTCCCTTATGAATGCAAATGTTTAATGTTGACTGTCAAAACGGATTTTCAACTTGAAATAATGAAATACGAAAAAATACTTTGTTACGTACTGATATTGTCATTTTCATATTTGTTTTATTAGCGATTTTAATAATGTATTATCTGTCGTCCAAGGTGGTCACTGAATTAAAATCGTTGAGGCAAACACCTCCTCCATCTTCCGTTTGAGGTACTAGGACGTTTTGCCGGGGATATATATTTAACGACTGAAAGAATCAGACAACACATTTTAGTAGCAGGCACTGCAATTAGAGGTAGGAGGTGTGTCTTTAATAAACTCCCTGGCTGCGTCATTTTTGGGGTTATTGATAGCAAAGATGTGTTCAATTCACGGGATAGAGCGGCAGAAATGAAATAGAGGATGCAATTCGATTAATATCAGGATAATTAGGTCACACTAAAATAAATGTGTAAATAAAATGATAAACAATATTCCAATATCATTCTAGATATGTTTGCAATATTTGTCCTATAAGTCGAAAGAAGGTACTGTGTCACTCAAATAAAGTCTGCCTTAAACTAACACAGTATATACAAGTTCATCTTTTCCCGAATACAACAAATTAATCGATGGAAAAAGAAGAATGTTTACGAAAACATTCCAAGAGATACTGCTATATAAATATAAGAAGTACAAGAGTGGCGGATATTTTTTGTACTGTAAATACAATTGTCTCTAACCTAGTTTCTCTTTGCAAAGTAGTGTGAATTTTGTAGAATTAAAACCGATGATGATATGATGTGCTTGTATGCATTGGATAAACTAAATGCTGTATATTGAAAGTTTCCTCAAAATTAAACAAGCAAATACTGCATTATTTGTGACATCTCTTTACATTATTTTTAGAATCACGCAAGAGTTCTTATTTTTCTGAGGAAATAAACATCATAAATAACACAGAGAATAATGCTTTATTTGAATATTGTTCTCCTACATTGCGAAACAATGCTAACTTTCTACATTGTATGCGACCAGTGACTTAGGATTTTTATGTGTTGAAGCAAATACAATTTTTAAATAGTTTCTCTTTGGTGGTGGTGTTGTTGCTTTTGGAAACTGGCATGTGTACTTTCTGTCGTTCCATGTTAAGCTTTTGAGCACTATTCACTCCTTTGTTAATAAGTGTTGAATAAGATGCTGCCAGGAGTAACATTATAATATTCTCGTTACACTTATGTTTAATGCAAATACCTAACATCCTTTCTAATGATACTGCTGACAACAGCAACCACATTTTCTAAACACAAATATCTCTAGCCATACTGAAAATAATACTTACATTTTCAAAGATAGCATGACTATTACAATTAACTTTTGAAACAGGGATGATCTCTTGAACCGAGATTGACATTGTCCATCGATTGTTTACTTGTCAGATTACGGTCAAATTGTTAGTAACTCAACACGTATTTCATGGACGTTGTTCAAATGAAGGTGAAGTGAAATATAAGGCATGCAAATACCTTTTAAAGACTTATTGTTTTCGTTTTCCCTCCAAGGTCATCTTCCACCACTTAGAGTGCGATTTATAGTGAGTTGAAACCTCTTGGAATAATAGCTTTACTGACAAAATAAATTCACTCGACACGTAAAAACTCAAACCAATGCAATGCGGAGTACCAAAATGAAGACAATGCCATGAACCTATTTATTTAGAAAACTTTGTCATCTAAATTATCAATTAAGTCGGATGTAAAAAATGAATTTTACATTGATGCTTTGTACATGTTTAGTACATCATGATTGATACATCAATTATGTGCATGAGCTTTATATTATTATGATTGTAATATCATGAATGATACATTTATGATAGAAAAATGTGTCTTATGTCATAAATGATACTTTGATGATATATATATATATATATATATATATATATATATATATATATATATATATATATATATATATATATACATGACTATGACATCTTCAATGATACATTGATGATATGTACATGACTATTACATCATAAATTATACACTAGAACAACATTGGATTGAACAGTGAAGGAGGATCAAGGGATACCAGGTTATGGAAATTGAGCAAAGCACTGACTTTGATTGTACCACTCGATCCTATGATTATTTTAAACTATCAGTAATTGATCGGCTAATTTGTTTAATTCTACTTCAATTCGTATTGTAATTCGGTGAAAGTTTTATTTCTAAACCGTGTGCATTCCTAATGAAAGGAAGTTTCATAATTGTGTATGTAATCAATTAAATTGTTTATTTATCTTTACGGTGGTTCGAGTTCTTTCTTCAATATACCTGCTCTGTTTACCATAGCTATTCTCGTACTCAAACCAGGTAATTATATCGATATCGGGAATCTCTTAGATAACGAGTATCAAAGGGTAGTGAGTTATAGTTATTATTATTCTATGTTGTACAATACACCTTGACAAAGTGGGACCTAACACGTACCCTTTGATAAGTGGGGCTTATACAATATTATACGAATAACGCTCATAACCCGTGCCTAACATGACAACATGTACATGAGTACAACGTCATGAATAATACATTGATGTTATGTAAATGAGCTTTATGTCATGAATAATACAATGATGACATGTTTTACCATGAATGTTACACTGATGTTATGTACATGAGTATTATGTCATGAATGATGCATTGATGTTATGTACATGAGTTTTGTGTCATGAAAAATACAATGATGACATATACATGATTATTTTACCATGAATGTTACATTGATGATATGTACATGAGTATTATGTCATGAATAATACATTGATGATATGTATATGAGTAGTATATCATGAGTGATATAATGGTGATTTATACATAAGTATTAAATCATGAATGATATATTGATGCTATTGTATGAGTAACTGAGTTTAAGGCCCATATGACAAATGCGTTTTGTAACGAACATACTAGTATCTAATATTTCTATATTATTGTATATTACATGTTCATATCACTAGCAATGGCGGTAGAATCCGGGAGTAATCCATTGTATTGTTCTGTCCAGTGTTTATTTGTGATAGTTTTTCAATATAATTTAGTCGATTATATGACTACTACCTCATTACAGTTATCGGGCTAAATAATTATTTTGGATTTTTTATATAAGGGAGTAATGTCACATTACTCTAAACACTGGTCTAAGGACAATTAATCTTAAGACGATATAAAATCCATATGGTTGACAAATATGAGGACCTTGATTACTACAAATATAGACACCCTAACGCTCAACAAGCAATATAAATAATTCGCTCCATAAACAGTTTCTGCTTGGTATCGAACCAAGGATCTCATTTATGCAAGATATGGCAACTAACGCCTGCCTCCAGTTCTCAGTGTCCATACTACCACGGCTGCCATCACATCACAAACATAATGTTTTTTGTGGCCATGCATATACGGTACTATAACGTGTAGACACACGAAACTTAGATATTTATATTAATTTTCTCAAAACAACTTGGCACTGGCTAGGTGACATTAATCCAAGCACTGGCCTAAGTAGAATTATTATTAAAACTGCATACGGAGAGCGCTTTAGGCCACTAGCTTCTCGTGGGTCGGTAGTTCTTTCTGGGGGGTTTTCCGGGTTCTTCCTTCACCAATAATACTGGTCGCCATGAATAGCCAAATGTGCGCAAAACAATGGCGTCAATTAAATAGTAGTTCTAGTGTATAGTGTCGAAAGACATTACATAAATAGTCTTTCTATGTATTTTCTTATACCGTATTATCAATTGTTCAAGTGTGGAACTACCTCACAATGCTTGAATACCTATATATTGTATTTAAGTATGGCTGATGAGAGATGATCATGTTACTAAGGTCTTTATAGTGTCGAAAGACATTACATAAATAGTCTCGTGATGTATTTTGTTGTGACGTATTATCAATTGTTTAAGCGTGCAACTACCACACGATGCTTGAATACCTATTAGATGTATTAAATTATGTCTTATGAGAGATGATCATGTTACTAATGTCTGAGAGTGTAATACGCGCCCGAATTTAGCATGAAACTATATCGACACACAAAGCAAGAAAAGAACAATACCCGGACTAGTAAGGCAATGATTGAAAGAATAACATTAAATCAGCTGCATTCAAAGATCACTGTTGATAATTGTTGATATGTATATGAGCATTCCCTCTATGGGATGCTTTAAGAACTGAATCAGTAATAAAGGAAATATTTCTGGAAAAAACAATTATAATTGTAATCGATATTAACCCGCATTGTTTATTGGTTTAAAAAACTGAACATTTAATACATGAAGGTGAGCAGTACAGAGGTGAAACCGACAACTTTTATAGGCGTCGATTCTGCAACCAACGCTTCCTCGTAAATGCTTAACAGAAGCGGCCACGGGCAAAATCAAATCAAAAAAGGACGCCATGGTCGTTGTCACTCAACCCCTGTGTTGCTATGGGTTAACAATTTTGTTTAGGATTTCAACCGAATATTTGACCCAATTTGATTCGATATCTTGTTTTAGGATCTATTAAATGTATCGTTACAAATCCATGTGGGACTGACTGCGCGTGACTAAAGAAATTTCGAAATCGATTATAGTCCATGTCAGCGTCACACTAAGTTTGCCAAATATTTCAAAAAGTATGAGTGTCGGTCCCATTAAATACTGCTAGTATGTTGCATTTGTCTCTGATCACTTTAGGTATTAGCGTGTATCATTGAGTGACATATATCACGTCAGTGTTTTTGTGTCTCTCTTTGGAAAATATCATTGCTGGATTCGTTTGATTGTCTAGCATGACATCATCATATACAACTAAATTGTTAATACTTCCATCGATGTCTTCCAAGGAAGGGGCTTCCTCAATATATGTTATCAACTCAATAATATCCTCATCCATTTTCAATTTCGCTCTCTCGTTATAATCTTTTAATACTCAATAACATCGTTGATTCATCTACGTTCGGTGCTTCTAAATACAATGTATCCCATTTCACCCATCTTATTATCATATCAATTAACAACTGTGTTTTACCTCTCCCTGAAGGTCCAACGATAATCGTAGAATTTGGTAACATAACGTGATATTGTACAGGTTCTGGTTCTCGTGTTGCTGAATAATCATTTACATTCATATCCAACTAACATAAATATATTATAGATTTATATTTTGTGAGGGGTATAAGGCGTACACCGATAATTGGTCTGACTATTACCTCCATCAGAATTATATAATAGTATTATGGATTTATGGGGAATAACGCGTATACCAATAATTGGTTTAACAATCATCGGTCCAAAATTTGGTAGCTTTGTATGATGTTTAACAGGTTGTGTCTTTGTTGTTGATGAATAATCAATTACATTCATACACATTATAATATAAATAATTATGGATCTATATTGTGTGAAATGTAAGAAGCGTACTAGGACAGATGAATTGACTACGATTACAACTAGCAATAACAGATCAGCACTTTCTGGTAGGTGTGTACAATGTAGTACATAAAAAAGTTAGATTTGTTTCTAAGGATTTTTTTAAAAAAACGAGGATGTGGTATTGCAGCCAAGTTAGTAAAATTACCGGGAACACCACGGGCGAATTATCCAGGAGAAAAACACCTTCCAGGATATAATTATTGTGGACCCGGGACCAGACTTGATATCAGACTCGATGATCAAAACCAACTATTGATAGGGCGTGTCATGCTCATGATGCTGCTTATAAAAGCAGTAATCTGCAAAACATACATATCGCAGATGTGAAATTGATTCATGTGTTGAATTCTATCACTGATAGAAAAGCTGGCTTCATGGTTAGTAAAATCAGCGATGAAAGGTGTTGGTACTTAATAACAACATGGAATCTATTTATTATTCTCCAAGAGGATACTGGAGGGGTAAAGCAGCAATCGGTAAACTCGCTAACGCCGCAAAAGGAAAAATACCACTGCAGCGGATTGGTTATCCAAACAGGCGATATGGCAAATTTATCTACCATCGCCTAAACGAATTAACCCATCGCATTTTGATGTGACCGTTCCTAATGAAGTTTGTCAGGCTGATATATTATTTCTGCCATATGATGGTTTTTACAAGTACGCGCTAACCGTAGTTGATGTTGCGAGTTGATATAAACAAGCAAAACCGCTAAAAACAAAATCATCAACTGAAGTTGCTTCTGCGTTTGAAAGGATTTATCGGCGGAGACCTCTGCACTGGCCTAATCTATTACAAGTTGATCCTGGCAAGGAATTTCAGGGTGCAGTGTTATCAACGATGAAAAATCATAATGTCACCATCAGACGAGGACATACTGCATTACATCGCTATCAGGCAATTGTTGAACGATTTAATCGGACACTTGCTGAGCGGTTATTTGGATATCAATACGCGAAGAAATTTATTCAGGATAAACGATCTCGTGAATGGGTCAAGAGATTACCAAGCGTGATTGTCGCGCTAAATAATGAGATTACTCGAACAATCAACATGAAACCTAACAACGCGATTAAAAAGAAGTATATACCCGTAAAACCGCAAAATGATTTTTCAAAACAACCAATACTCGGAAATGTCACTGTAAGATATTTTTATGAACCAGGAGAGCTCGAAGGTGGCAAAAAAGAGAGCTTCTGATCCTATTTGGAGTGTCACCGTGCATAAAATAACTAGTATAACACGATCGACGGGTAGACCAGCAATCTATAGATTGGATTCAACTGCTCCTCAGCGAGGATTTACTCGTGAACGACTGCAAGTGATACCCGAGGATACTCAATTACCGCCCCGTGGTCTTAACTAGCGCCTATGCGTCTGTTGCACTCAAGACAAGTCAGCATCACATTATCTCTGGTATGACCAATACTGCAATTTTTTCTGCCTACGATAAATTGTCGAGAGTCTTTATCCGACCAACACCAACTCATTATTCAATTTCATCTCGCGCAGTGGATATTCTGTTGTTGTTTCAATGTAATTATTAATGCGGCATCAATATCAAATTCTCTATTCTGTTTTTATCTTGTTGTTCATAACCAGAGAGGTTCTTTTTTGATTATATCATCGCTGACAATATCACTTATTGTAGTGTAATTATAGTCTAAAGAAACTGTTCGAAGTTGATTTATTCTTTGTACTCTGGACACCGCAAGATACACTAAATTCGACCACTCGATGTGATTATCTACTATCCAAACAATTGTATCGGATATAGTCAATCCTTGTGAAGAATGTATTGTCGCTGCGTAACCTAGCGTCCATGGGGATTTATCAGCGCGCAATGCATCCTCCACGACATTAATATCAACCAGCACAATATCATTTAATACGAGAATTTGTTTTTCACTTTGCCCAAGAATATCAACTTCGATATTTTTTCTTCGTGTATCCTTGGGTATATAACACAGCGGCGTTGGACGTGTTGCAAATTTTTCTGTATGCTATTCAAATAACTTCATATGAAGTGTGTTTCTGACTGATTTTCTACTTGCTACAATCAAATCGTTTGGTCACCACGCTTCCCAAAAATCATTTAATGGTGTTTCCGAAATTATTTCACGTTCTATTTCACATTGGATTTTATCCGGCTGTAATCTAATTAGTTTCTTGAACTCGCTTAGCTGTTCATCAAGTGCTCTATGATCAGTATTAATTTCTTCATAATAGTCTACAAAATTATGCGGGGATAAACCGACAAATAGTGGTGGTTGTTCATGATCGCCACACAGTATTACTTTTGTATTCGCTAGCAATAACCAATCGAGAAATCTTTGTAATACGTCAAACGAAACCGTACATATCTCATCCTAAATTACGACTTCAGGAATAAATTTCTCACCAATTTGATCAAAAGTTCATTCGTAATCTTTCTATCTAAAAGAAATTGTGTTAAGTGCAAGCATTAATTCCTCCTTGTTTCATTTCTCTTGCAAGTCTGTGGGTCGGTGTTAGTGCAATCATGTTTGATTTGAAAACGCTAGCGTGAAAATCCGTAGGATTTTTCCCACGAAATAATTCAATCGCACGAGTCGTCTTTCCTGACCCACCACAGCCTTTTAAGTAAATGGTTTTATATCTACATATTGGATCAGATATCGGCGGTGCATTAGATAGTTTTTATATCTGGTTATTTTTCAAGTAATTGCTTTAATTGTAACATCTGCTGATTTGGAATAATGACGCAGTATTTCCTTTTTAATTCTCCATGATCCCCAACTCTCGTCAGAATTTGCGAATTCGGCCACTGCTTCTCTGTGTTTCACGTTTATATAAAATGAATCAATGGCTACTCAAACTGCGGTGTCATGAAATCTATTTATCATTGAAAAAAATAAATTAATAGAAGCATAAGCCAGCATAGACGCCCTCAAATGTGTATACTGAAGACTGTATCCATCGTTTTAAGTAACAATTGTACCCAATTTGGTTCCATCGGATTTACATATATACCTTTAGATGTTACATCAGCGATTATACAATCGTATTCAACGCTATCAACCGTGAAGAATATCTTGTATTGTCGTGTTTTCCACCCTGAGTGAATTTACCGATTATTATTCTACCGAGTTATTGTGCATCTTGATTTCTGGCTTCAAATAGCTGTTTGGACCATTTCATCATACATTCTTCGTCGAGGGACCGGAATTGTTTTTTATTTTCGCTGATTATACTATCTCGACTATCGGGTTGTGTTAACCAAACCTCAGTCTGCGCTCGATATGATATAATCGCTTCACTGACAATCAGCGATATCAAAATTTTAGAATCAATCATATACCGTAAATGCACTATTCTCATCCAGTGTTTTTCAGAGATGTGTCTACCAATCCAAGCATAACAGCACGTATGAAGTCCTGTAGCCAATTCAAATGATACCACACGAGCGAATCAGGTTGAATCAAAATCAGGTTGTGGTCCGTTAATCGCAACACGGGTCATCTCATGTGTGGGATGTCCAAATCGCTTGAAGTATTCAGCACATTCTCCATACCCGAGAAAACTCCCGGGTTAACACGCAGCCATATCAACCGAAATAATAATTTTGGGGTTGCGTTTTGTATTCCATAATCCGCCATGACTATACTCAATACAGCTTGATTTGATATCTGATAGAAATTCAGCTATTGTTGGTTTCCACGTGTTTTTCTTTCTCGCAAAATGAGCTGCAACTGACGGAATTGTAAAACAGTTTGTCAATAATTGTTCGTCGTGTTCTGATGAAAAACCATTAGCTAGTTTTTTCATCGCGTCATGGAGGGCTTCAGTGCGGAATAATTCGGCGTTTGGTCTTACACATTGATCGAATTTACCCTCTTCGTTCTCAAAACTGTGAAGTAACCACACTGACACAGGATCGTTTTTACATAAACAACCGCGGTTTCAGGATAGGATCTCTCGTAACAAGGTTTGTCAATTCCAGTCAGAATTCCTGGTTTGGAATCTCGACTCACAGTGACAATTTTTTTTTATCTTTCACCACGTGTTCATATTTATCTTTCATAATCCAATCTCGTGTTTCTAAACGGGTAATGAATTTCACTCAATATGTGAGATTATCATTGCTGCTCTTTTGTCGTTCATGGTAGCATCAACGCTAGCATCCATTCGAAATGTTGACCAACAGTGAGATGCTCTATTGTGTTTGAATTTATTAAAACAATCGCGGATTCCTCATATCATGCTTCTATCACTTATTAGACCCTTTAATGCTACGGACACTCTATCGAGATTGAATTTAGCATTTTTCCAGGGCTTAATTTTCTATAATCTCTCGAATTCCTTCATATTACAATTAAAACAAGTATTTAAATAAAGAATTTATTATATAATGAATCATTGCAAATGGTTGATGATAGGATCAGTAACCGCTTGCAACAAATCATGCAGAAAGGAACTATGTATATATCATATGCAAAGCGTACAACGTGGAAGCCTTGGCCAGGACCCTTGCATGCTATGTGGGGTAGGAGTTAGAGGAAAATCGCAGTTGTGTCTCAACTGTGGTGGTAAGCGATACAGAGAGTTGAGGCGTTATTATGATAAAGGAATTAAGAATTCCATCAATGACTGTCCCTGACTGTGTCAGTGTCCCTGACAGCGTCAACGACAAAGTCATAAGAACACATCAAGACTATATTCCAATCAATAAATGAAGTCGGTAGGTATTTTGATATTTGTTTACCCTCAGTGCGACTCGTTGCAAAGGGAATAACCCGATCAGCGATTTCCATAAAAAAAAAATGGACAAAGAATTCAATTTTCATATGTCTGACTATATGTATTTGTTACTATTCTAAGGGGAATAACTCGTACGGGTATGTCGGCCTATGAAAGAGTTACCCTCAATGGGTTTTTTGAAACGCTACGTCATCTGATCTCAATGGTTTTCATTATCATGCTTTTCAACAGGATAATCAACTATCTGTTTTGTGAGGAAACGTAGTATTATAAACAGCTGTATTCTTTTTTTCAAGTATTCGGTTGTCAATAATCATTTTAGGTACGAATAATAAAACCACAATAACTGATGATAGCAGTGGGGTTCCAAACCACGTGTTACAGAATACACACATATATCGTGTTCAAAAGCATATACCTGTAGATAAGAACAGTTAGCGTATTCGTAACGCGTTGGAATCTTGTCCTGTAGTCCAATGGTTCTAATCCCGTAACAGGCATATTGTTGACGGTACCGATGGATGGTTTTATATAAATGGGGGGTAGGGTTGAGCACCTCAAAATTCAAATCGTGAAAAAACATACCAAACACACCGTCACACTGTGTGAATGACTTTTCATTCAACCCGTAGTGAGTTTATGGGGGTATGGTTGTTTCAGTTTGAATATAGAAGTGTCATTATCATCTATTCATTCATCCACTGTATATATCCTCCATTCATTCGTTCATTGTATATATCATATCATTCTATAATCCATTGTTATATGTTGTATTGTCCTGTGCTGTCCTATATAATCCATTTTTATATGTTGTATTGTCCTGTGCTGTCCTCTATAATCCATTGTTGTATGTTGTATTGTCTTGTGATGTCTATGAAACCTCTGGGCGCCTCCAATGAAAATACACCTGAGGCGCCAAATAGGGTTATATATCATCACATAATATCTCCAGACGTGCTAAGATGATAAACACCTTACCACGAACAGAGTTCATCATCATATATAATCGCATAATCGCATAATATCTCTAGGCGTGCTAAGATGTATAATTACACCTTGACACGAACAGAGTTCATTTTTTGAAAAATATATCAATGTATTTTTTGTATTAGAAATATATATTATCATATAATATGAATTCTGAAAATACCAATGAGGTTATAACTGAGAATTGAAATTTGAAAACACAAGGAATTCACTTGTCAGATCAATTAAACTGTGTTCAAATTATTTGAGATTTCCAGGACATTGAATACAGTGCTATGAATAACAAATATGTCTTACCAAAAAGATACGTGCTCTTAAAAAGAATCCAGAATTCCATTCGTGACTCCATTGTATTCTGTAACGACGTCAGTAAGTTTGTCCCGTTATTTACTATCGTGGAAAGAATTAGGAAACAATTAGGAAATGAATATGCGATGAAACGTGCTGTTAATTAAAAAATCAGGAATATTAAAATGTTGATCCAACAAAACGAAAATTCCCTTTTGGATACCTCGGCCGAGTAAGTTGTAACAAACGATTTGACATGTATACAATACTTCAATGCTTGTCTGTGTTAGGTAAAATTCTCACTACAATCGACATGTATAAATACTTTAAGTGTTTGTTTACAATACAATGAACAGGTAAAATTCTTACTCAACAGGTGTGCGCTCAAGTAGAACAAAATTTGTAAAGGCGGGTTTTAATCAATACCGGCTTTGAAATCATATACTGGTCATAACCCGTTACTATAAGGAAATAATAGTGAAATTTTAACGGATTTCATTATTTGTTAATTACTGAAACATTTTAGTAATTTTTTTAATTGATTTTTTGTCATTTGTTGGTGGGCTTTTTTTCCATTTTTTTTTTTCATTTTTTATCTATTTTGTGATATTTTTCATCGATTTTTGCCTGCCTGAGTCGGGTCAAATGGTCAACTTCCCGTGTTATTTCTCTTACACTTGTTCTACTTGAAATTATTGTTGCTGTTTTTAACTAAAAATATCACAAAATAGATTTTTAAAAAATGACAAAAAATGACTAGAAATCATCAGCGATGACAAAAAAATATCGTGTTCGTAGTCTTCGACTCACAGTTGTCGATTTTTAATGTTATTTCTCGTAGAGATTTCTCATTAGAATTTTTTTTTCCACTTGAAATCACTTTATGATGACAAAATCACTGCATTTAGATCGTACATTAATTGGAAATTGCTTTGCTGTTTCAATAATGGTAAACGAAGCACTAACGACAAGACTAGCTCGTGAAAGATTAGCGTCCATTAAAGAGTTTATACCAATCCGCGACTCTGTTAGAAACAAACTACAAGCTAGACAGAGTCTTAAGACTGTTTTACAGCCGGAACTTAAGACCTGTTTAAACCAATAACCACGGCAACCAAGGGAGTATTATCAGCCACTGAAAGAGCTATGTGGGGAGATGTCCCCAAGGAGGAGGCAAGGAAAGAAACGCCCCTTCTTGGTATACTTGAAAAAATTGCAACGAAAACATCAGCGTTGTTAACAAAATCCCCTCCTGGTCCCAAAAAAACAGTAGATGATTTACGCGCGAGATTTAGCGAGGAGGGGTTAGCCGCAATTGATAAGACTGATCCAGCAGAAATTCCTGCGCTTGTTATTACGACTTATGAAAACAGAAAAAATGCTGAAACCAGAACAACACAGGTATATTAAAGATATAAAACATTGGGCTGATGTATTCTACAAAATCAAAACTAAAACCAGTCAACTTGATAAAGATAATGTATCATACATTGAATACCTCAATGTGGTAGGCACAGTGTATAATCAATATGAAGAGCTAAAAGCAAAAGCAAAACAACCGCAGCAGCTACAAAGAAAAAGACAACAGCCTTCAAAGAAAAAATCTTTCTCACCGAAATAAAACAACCTGATGATCATAATAAGCAATCATTGCATATACCATCTAATCGAGACGAAGATGATGATGATTTTTTTAAGGATTTACAAAGTCGAGAAACAGATACACAGGGTGCAATTGGTTATAATAGTGGGGAGGGATTTTCTCAGAGTGGTCCAAGTGGGGTATCAGGTAGTGGTCTAATTTGTTGTCCTGGTAATATTCTTAGCGATATAGCACGATTAGAAGTTCTCATATCAGAGAAACGGGCCGGAAATAACCGTAAATAATTAATGAAGCAGCTGATATCAATTTCAAGGTGGAATGATGGAAATTGAAACATATCGAAAGTTCATTGACGAGCTAGCCGAGCATCATGCTTATCATAGTGACTGGGCATTCAAAAGATTGGAAATTGATAGCAATGAAAATCCGTAGGATTTTTACGATTAGATAAATATCATTTGAATTACTAGTAATTCAATAAGATGATCATACACTACAACCATGATAAACCAATCAGCGTCTATGTAGTAAATTCAAGATTGCCTGTTTATAACGAGTACTATGATGATGGTTTCGGTGATACCATTGCAGGATTATTTACAAGAATGGCTCCAGAAGTGGCGCCGTTAGCAAAACAATTATCAATGAAAGCCATTGTTGTTATGCGTGATAAGGATATTAGCGCTGTTGGAGATGTTGCCGGGAAAAGATTTTCAGCTGCAAACGATAAACTAGTAGCATTAGTTCGACGGCGAAGGAAGCCACCAGCGACTCCATCATTGCCGTTACCATCTACAGAAGTGATGTCTGGAAGTGTTAGCAAAATAATAAATAACGCAGTAGATCAGAAATTGGTATCGTTGGTGACTTCATCATTGACAGCAAGCAACCAAAACGATATCGCAAATATGATAGCCGGAAGTGGCTTAAAACCACAACGAAAAGCACTATTTAGATCGAGGAATATATAATAAAATGTTCAAATATACACCTGATCCAGCATTTGATATGGATGCCCCAGTACACAACGATGATTCTGTACGCGATTATCAATTTTATTCCTATCACGCAGTACAACCAAATATTAGATCAATAATCGAACTTCAAGTTCATGGTACCAGCAAATATTTTCTACCGTGTGAAGCGTTTATCGAAGTAGAAGGAGAACTTATCGATCAACTGATGCAGCATATCCAGATGGTACCAAGTCGGTTTTGTCAATAATGATATCATGGTGTTATTCGAGAGTCCAAGATATCTGATTGATGGAAGAGAGATCGAATCTATAGAACGAGATGTCGATATAGCCACAATAATAGTAGGGTTAGCAAGATATTCCGATGATTATACAAGATCGGCAGGTCCTTCTATGATGTTTGCGAAGGATGCTAAGGATGTTGCCGGAAAAAAACTCCATTTATTGTAAGACGACCAAATAAACGTGGTGGTAATCCTGCTGATGTCGAGGATATGATTATAAGTTCTAATGAGAATTTCAACCTATTAGCTGCAATACGCATGTCAATGTTGCATGGAACGCGTAGATCATTTTCATGCGCGATTCCACTACATCATATATTTGGATTCTGCAGAAATGTCCGAAAAGTTATTTATGGAGCGAAGCATACGGTAGCACTCGTGCGAAAAGGTACTGACAATGACTCAAGTTGGAGGGTTCCAGCAAATTTAGATCCAGCACATGTAGATGATGATGCCGGTAAAGTCATTTTAACAAAACTATCATTGTGGATGCCAGTAATGACTCCAGCACTCGGCGCAGAAGAACGATTACTATCATTTATGGATACAGGAGGAAAATCATTGATAAGTTGGCTAACAACAACAACATATATTAAACAATCAACTGTTAACGGTATATTTACATGGAACCTGGCATCACAACAGGGTGTTTCAGCTCCGCGTCATATATTTACTGCGTTACAGAATAACGCGAGAATTGGTAATCAACAACGCAGTCATATGATATTTGATCAATTAGGTGTTACTGAAGTCTCGCTGAGAATAAAAGGCCAGCAGGAACCATCCGAAGATATACAACTTAATTACAATGAAAACCAAATTGCACGCATGTATCATCGTTTTTTGTCATATATGGGACGCGATCAAAACATGGATACCGGTCTACAAATATCACTGTCAGATTTTATAAGTCTACATCCGATCTATTACTTTTCGTTGGAAAATCTTGATTTAACAAGACAATCCGTCGTTGATATACATTTTAGAGCTACTATAGCCCATGCTGGAGTTACTTACAGAGTAATTGCTGTCATTCTCAGTGACCAATCAATGCTACTCGAAGGTGTTGTTGGACGAATGAGAGTAGTCGATGCACCAGTGGAAAACATATAACAATTAGATCAATATGTTATTAATAAAATGTCATATAGTGTTGTTAGTGTTACATTGACTCCCGGTCAAATTCAAACTAATGCAATCGGAATCAGCTAAAAAATTTGGAACCACGATAACGCTGAAACACAATCGATGACTGGTGGTCAGAATAAATTGTCTCTGACAATTAGTCATATAAAACACTTCAATGATGCTTTTAAAGATAAAAAGGGTGTTCAAATCACACTCTCTTCAGCCGCGATAAAAATCATGATAAAACCAGGTGGTATATTTTCGTTGTTAGCTGCGATTTCAGCGCTAATTGCGGCAGCGGCCCCAGCGGTGACTAAAGCAGCAGCGTTAGGAGCCGTTGGTACCGCGGCAGGGATGGCGGTAAAGAAAGCTAAATAAATAAAAAAGGGAAAGGGTCTAAGACTACAAGGAACCCCGCATTTATTATACAGGGGAAAAGGCCTGGGAATCCCAGGAACGGTTTCTTAACACCAAAGTCAAATTTTGCTTTACTCGATGCTGCTAAAAAAACTTGCGATTAAAAACTTCAGAGCTGTCTTTATGAAAGATCAGTTGCCGGTACAAGCAAACAGCGTTGAAACCGGTATTATTAATCTCGATAACAGCACGGGACCTGGTATTCACTGGGTTGCATACGCGATTGATCCGAGTGTGATTGTTTATTTCGATTCATATGGGTTAGCGCCGCCTAAAGAATTTATGCGTTATATAAACCACTTAAACACCCATTCTTGGTATTCAACGCTACCAACACAACAAATGAGTGACTCACCAATATGCGACAACGAAGTATTAAATGTCCTTGACGCTATTTCAACATCTGGAAAACCACATCATCGGGTCGTGAAAGAATAAACGAGTAGTCGCTTTTTAGAGAGAAGTAATTAGAAAATCAAAGGTTTTTACAATAACATGATTACTATTTGGGGAAGATCTTTATCAGCGCTGAAGAAACCAACTGCAGAAATATCTTCAATCGGTGATATAAAAAACTAATCGAAGATGAAATAGCTGAGATGTTGAGCTTAGGAAATGTTGATCCCAATGAAATAGTTGTATTTCAAGATCGTCAGGGTAAATTGAAAACTAGTAATATTTCTAGTAATATTTGCCTGGATGATATTTTATTTAAACGACAAGACGCAGTAGAAGATACTATTGCGTTGTTTTCCAATCAGGGTAAACTCAAACCAGGTGTATTTTCTCAACGCTCACAAATAAATTAACAACACTCGGTGATAATTATTCATCAACAATATATTTATTTTTAAAAACTACGCGATAAATATGACGACCATATAACTAAATTCCATCTGTTTTCTAAATTACAAAGAAATACAATTGACAATATTGACAAACCTCTATTACATTTCCTTGGAAATCATCCAGTGACCACACCGAAACTCACAGATATAAAAACAACTACTTTAGAATTTGCAAGACTTCAATTCAAATATGAAGAACACGTGAAACAGTTTTCAACTTTTTGTAAAAACATCGTAAATAAATTTCTTGGAACCACGTTCGATAAACTCGACAGAAAACTCCCAGATATTAGAAAATCCATCGATGATCTTAAAGCATCCAGTAATGAAATACCCGCGATTAATCAGCGAATAGAAGCTATCAACGCTGATATTAAAACGACCAACGATATTATTAGGGATGATATGCCGAAGATGATAAAAATAGTTGAAAACAAAAATTCCTCATGAGAGAACCAACAATGTAGTATACACGATTCAATACGGATCATTTGCGTGGACACCACTAAATAACATATTAAGTATCGTACAAAGCGTTGACTTCGATTGTTTAACTCGATCCTATGATGAACTAAAGCTATCAGTAACAAATCGGCTAGTTCATTGAAATCTATTTGAGTTTTATTGTAATTCCGTTGAAGTTGTATTTCTAAAAGCAGAGTATATTCTTAATTAAAGGAATTTTCACAATTGTTTATGTAATTGATTAAATTGTTTATCTCTACGGGGGCTCGTATTTGTTTGTTCATTATATCTGCTCAGATCACTATATCTATTTCCGTCTATAAGTTTCACCAGTTATCTTTACCCGAACCTTGGTAATTATATCGAGGGCGGTCATCTCTTAGATAACGAGTAACAAACAGGTGTGGGTTATATTATTTCTTATTATATTTATGCAATCCCTTGACAGTGGGCAACAAAAATATATTAATCATCACCCCGCCCAATGGCACCTCATTATCTCATTTCCCTTATTTAGCTGAGAGCCCATCTCTACCTTGTGATTATTTTTATCCTTCTTAATTTCCTATTGTTCTTATAATGTTTTCTTGCGTGACGAAATCCTCACGTATGTTTTATATTCTGTGGATATCGTCTCGCATTTTATATCTTGTACATATTCGTCAATTTTTTTGTCACTTATTTATTGTGATGTGTATAGTTCTCCGTAATATTCTTGTATGTGTTTTTGTAATCTATTTTTGTCTTTTGTTCTTCCCTCAACTTTAATATTGAGCGATTCTAAAGATTTTCTTTCTCCCAATCTTCTTAGTTCTTTCTTCTATATAGACCCTCTGCATTTTTTTATTATAGTTTTGTAAATTTTCCCGCTTTAATTTATCTCAATTTATATTCTTCCCATTCTTTTTATTAAGCTTTTCCTCTTGTGTTTATTTTTTTGTGTTCTGTATTTACATGTTTTTATTAAATTTTCTATCGCTTCTTTCTCTATTTTTATTTTCCCTATCCTTAATTTTGTATAGTATGTTGCTATATTTTTTAATCTCCATTTTAAATTGTCCAATTCTTTTATTATGTACAAATTATCTTTATTTGTACAAATTTCTATTTCTTCCTTAACTTTCCGCCCAAAGTCTATGTTATATAAGATCTTGTTGTTTATTTTCCATTGTCCCCTGTCCCAAATTATTATATTTATTTTCCTTATTTCTACGTTAATTACTTTATAATTCGAAAGCTTGTAATTTATATTTCCTGCTTTTATATATTTATTTGTTCCCGAAAGTGTCCCCACAAAAATGTATTAATCTTACTTCCCTTATTATCTTTGTAATCGAATGTGTATTCTACCCTATGTGTATGCAGTCTCCTGTATGTAAGTCAGTTTTTGTGTCGTCAGTATGTGTTCCAGTTTGTCTTTAAATCTTATGTCATCTGTTGTTAGTCGTCCTGTTCTGTCTATGTTATCACCTACACAGTTTAAATCCTCTCCTAGTTTCAAATTTCCTATAGTGTATTTCTCTAAATATTTGGCCAGTTCGTCAATAAATTAATTTATTGTGCCTGTTCTTTGAAAGTTTATCCCACCCATTACAATGTGTATTGATCTCCCCTTTAAATGGTTTCCCTCCTCTAATCTTTCCCATATAACCACTCTTGTATTTTTAATACAACTGGCCACCCCACCCCCTCTTATATCTTTCCCTATAAAGTCGTTCGTAATTATAAAACTGTACACACATCTTTCCCTCTCAGTTTTCAGTCCATTATGTGTATCCTGTTTAAATAACATGTCATTGGGTTCCTGATGTTTTTATTTTTTCAAATTTGTCTCTATTTATCCCATTTGCGTTTACAGATAGTAAACGGAAGATTTGTCTTCCATTTTTTGTCTATCCCAGTTTGTCGTATTATTTTTTTCAGACTATGGTTGTTTATTTTTTTATTGTGTAACTTTTTGTGTGTGTGTGATCCATTTGTGTCCATATATTTTTTTCTGGGGGAATGCGGGTCATCCCATATCGTATCATTGCTACTTCGCGAATGGTAAAAATCACTTGTAGTGTTCGACGAGTATAGTGTGTCTCGGTTCGTATTGTTTGCCGTTACTCTTGTCCCTTCGGATGCACTATCATAGTCTGTTCTCTCCGTTTTTCTTAGACTCTTTATTCTCTTCCCTTCTTTACTTTTGTTCTCCCATTCTTTCCTTGGCTTGTACTCTGTCTATTTCTTCTTCTTCTACCAAATATATCTCGACGTTTTCTTTAGTGTCCTTAATATTTTATGTTGACGAGGTTGATATATTACTAACCTTCATTTCTTAAGTATCCTTTTCATTGGTGCCATTGGTGTGGGTGTTGTGAAGGGTATTATTCCTAGTAGATCCCCCATGTCTTCCTCTTCTTCAATCTACTTTCCCTTTTCATTCAGTACTTCAAATATGTTGGTTTTTTTGGGTAGTAATGGGCTCTTTTCCTTGGGTCTTAGCCATTGGGTTGCTAGGGCTTATAATATCCCTCCACTTATCAGCACTTGATTGGTTCTGTGTTATTTCCTCCTGTCTTATTCCCTAAGCTGTTGTTGGTTGGCTTTGTGGATTTGTTGTGGAGAATGTATTACTTGTGCCGCAACGGCACCTGTATAAGTATTGGGGCTGTCGTTAGGTTTGGGTGTTCCCCCTTTGCAATCCCATGGACCGTGACCGGTTTGCCCGCATCTGGGGCACTTTCGATCGTCCTCGCACCCCCTGTACCAGCTTTTGAGTTTAAAGCCCAGTACGTAAAAGTACATGGGGATTTTCTTAGCCTCTTGTCTGGTTATTGTTTGTATTCTGCCTCCAGTCTCAGTGGGGGAATAGTCCCAAATGGTTGCCGTCTTATGATAGTTTACATTGGCTCTCAACTTTTGTTGGGTTTTGCTAACTTTGTTCGCATGTGTCTATCTCAAGCGGTAGTCTGTTCACATGCATGCACTTCGACAGTCTTTCGGCCTAACTCTCTCTCTCTCTCTCTCTCTCTCGAATGATGGGACCTCCTTTAGGCCTACTATAGCCTTTGCACCTTTTACCTCCAGCATCTTTACGACTATAAAAGGTGTTTATGGGTATTTTGGATGCAACATATATTTGTTTAGATCCGCATTCTGGAGGGCCTCAATATCTCCAATGTAGTATTGCATCGCCTGTAGTGTCGCTATGATTTCCGCCTGGCGTTGCACTCTGCCTTTCTCGGCCAAATCCAGTAGTTGACACCTATCAGGATGGAAGGCCAGCAGGACATAATGCTGTATTGAAGTCCTGAAGTATCTGTTCAGCTTTCACTTCGGTGCTTTTGGCGGCACATCTACCCCTCCGTTGGCCGCATTAAATTCTCAGTTCATATCCAGCAACTGCTCGCTGTTCATCCCGTCTGTAATGTCAATGTCGATCATGGGTCTCACACTACTACACATCTGGTCATTGTTATGTTTTACATTTTTCTTTAAAACAAGCCGGTCAATGTATGTGTTCAACTGCAACATTCTATATATTCCTACTTTAATTTTTAAATTGGGCAGATACGTTCTGTCCAAAATTGTATCTAATTAAGGAATCTATTTTATTCTAAGCAGCTAAGCTGGTGAACAACCTGTACTTTGTAAATCAAACAAACTGATTTTTCTTAATGTGCACAATTTTCTAAACTCAATTCAACCTGAAAAGAAAGGTGAAAAAATCTTTTTCTTACTTCTCCGTGTGGGTAGTCGGTAATCCTTTTTTCGATCATAAACACTTACTTTGCTTTTAAACAAGAGTTATTAGAATTGTTTTGAAATCCACACAAGTCAAAAGCCATAAATTGTGACATGAAGACCCAGATGCGGTATCGTGGTGCAAGCAAAAATTATGTTCGCGCATGCCGTTGCGTTTACTGAATTAGCTGTTTGATGTGCATTCAAGTATATCCGCAGAACGTGATGTGTAACTGAATTGTTGTTGTATTAATAATAATAATAATAATAATAATAATAATAATAATAATAATAATAATAATAATGATAATAATAATAATAATAATAATAATAATGTTTCGGCGCTAGCTATGGAATATCTCACAGCTAAAAAAGCTCGACATTGACTAGAAATAATTATGAAATATCTCCCCGTCAGTGATTCTATCAAATAGCAACTATAGCAGCGTCAGGAAGCTCAGGTGGAATTTTCAGAAGGTACAGAGCAGTTATGTAGATTAAATGTCTAACCAACCTAAACAAATTGTTACGGCAACTGAGACAACAAAAAGATGAAAAAACATTACCAGAGGATATTGCTGGTCAACTTTATCCCACTCCACCACCTCATTAACCTCTTTAGCCACAGTCCGGAGCTCGACCACCACCACCACCAAAGTTAGAACATGATATATACATATACTGATGAAGGTGTTGCCGCTATCAGGGATGCAGACCAAATACTTGATAGTGACGTGTTTAGATACGGGGGTAGACAAACGAAAAGTAAAACCAGAATATATTAAAACTCTAAAAGCTGCCTATTGGGTTAAATATTTATACTGTGTTGCATTTAATATTCAACATATCACATCTGATGAAGATATTAATAAGTTTGTTATCAATGACTGGACAGCAAAGGAACATACTGCAAGAGTAAACTAGAAAACGAAAGAAAAACAGGAAGAATATAAGCATATACTTGAAAAAGCAACGGGAAAAGGATAAAATCAGGTGTAAAAACCAAATCTGAAACAAGGATATAAAATGTAATAGCCGAATCTGAGGTATTCGCCTTAACCACAATCAGACCCGTGCTATATATCTTGAAAAAGCTACATTAAGTGACCTTGCCACTCCTAATAATATAGTTTATGATCCTATGGAGGTTCGTGTGCAGGCTCTCGTACGGCAACCACCATACTGGACTCTAGGATATGTAAAAACAATTCCTTTGTCACATGGGCTAACAAAATTATATCTATTGTCGATGATTAGGTCGAATGGTAACATTTAATGTCTTTGGCATTATCTAGAGCTTCAAAAATGTGTCAGCTGCTGACAATTGTCCGCGACAATTCCAAAATAAAATCAACCTCAGGTGACCCTATGGGATCCACTGCATGCCAGTCCCAGACACCATAACGAAAAGATTAGTTGGCTATCGGCGAGAAGAAACCAAAATATACGCAAGTTTGATCTTGATGCTGCATTTATCATGATGATTAAACGACAAAATAATTACTGCGCCTTCTGTAACACATTGATGTTGTGGGAATATTTTCCTATGGACGTACGATTATTTCCCGTGGACAGAACCAACATATGAAGGAAAGATGGCCGCCATCGCTTAACTGCTTGAGAAAGGCTCTTCCGATTTTGTGCTATTTTTACATGATATTTGTGCTTGTTGTCTCTCTTCGTCTACATTATTGTGTTTCATCATGTATTGGCTGTTCCGTTCGTATGTGTTAATTCATCTCCTTGTTTTGGAAACGAGAACAATTATAATTTTTCTCAAGCTGTTTTGTTCCATTGTTAAAACGTCATTTGTTTTTTAATAAACCGCCGTCACGTGATTGCCAGTCAACCCGTTTACAATATGACGGACTCACATTAATTGCATTAAATGACCACACCTTTTGGTTCTAGATACTACATTGTGCTCAAGACTGAACAAGCTGGGACTACATTCATCATTACTTAAATGTAAACGGAAGGGAAAAAAAAACATTGTTTTGAAGCTGGCTGGCGTAGAACAGGAAGAAGAATTCCAGATATCTCCCTTTCATCCGTAACAGAGAAACAATTAAAATATTATGCCGTTAATTTTGATAACATGATTCAAATTCCTCTTAAATCGTCAACCGTTGAGTCAACTGTCCCAGGGATACCACTACATATTGCATTATTCAACGCTCAATCAGGGGGATCACTGGAAAAGCGCCTAGAAACAGTTAATTTTATCAACGGCCAGAATATCGAAGTCTTCTTCCTGACAGAAACATGGTTACGATCATCAGGCGATGAACCTAAGTGTGCGGATTTAACAACCAGCGATTACTCCATCAAGTCATTCCCCCGCAACTCTCGCTGAGGTGGAATTGCTGTAATGACATATAATTCCATGATCAAATGCCTTAAGTACGACAGAACTTTAAATTTCTGCCACCCTTCCTTTGAACAGATCCAAACAACGCTCACACTGGAACAATGGTCAGTCCAATTTTCTGTCTATATATATATATATATATCAATCATTCTCTCAAAGAAATCAAGGGATAGCACTAGTAAGTTGTGACTGTAACATATTTATGATCTAGTTGGAATGATGCAACTTATTACTCACTTGCTAGTATTGCTGGCTAGTTGTTGCAATTGTTATATAATTATGTGCTGGTTAGCTATGCAACTAACACTGATCACTGGTAGATGTTACATAACTACACTGCAGTCAGCAAACAACAAAAATAAGAATGCATCATTGTTAACTGGTACTACTGCTCAGTTATCAATATTATGTAATTCAGGTTAGCCTATTTATATTGCTGCTTGTTGTTGTTGTTGTTGCTGTAGGGTTTAAAGTCATTTTTCAGTACATGATACATGGTTTAGGAAGAACCTGGGAAAACCCCTAGAAAGAACCACCAACCCATGAGAATCTACTGGCAAGTTTTCTCACCTACCTACATTTGCCAAATACTAGACTCGAACGCACACACAGGTGAAATGGCAGTGATCTGTAACTGAGAGCGCTTTAGACCACTTATCCTCTCATGGCCCTCTTGCAGGCTGTTCGTGAGTGCCATATAATTAGCATCATGTTAGCACACTGAATTTAAATTTATCATACAAGTAACACATAATTATATTTCATGACATCACAAATGATATTATCAAGTTATGCAATGAAAAGACATAAAAAAAATATGCATTTCAAATGAATCCAATAGTTATTTCATGACACATCTGCAGTTTGGAGTTATAAAATGAGTATTTTTAATCATGCAGTAAATAAAATCTGCATTTATGCTCATTTCAAAATAAATGAATGAACTTGTCAAATAATTCCAATCAATGCCTAAAACAACGACAACTTTGTGTAAAACAAAACCTTTATCTGCCATAATTTTATTCCCATGGTTCTAATAAATCTTTAATTCTTGACAGCTTTGTGATCTCCACATCACTCAGAGTCATGCAAAAGAAAAACACAAATGTGATTGCACCATGTTTGGCTAGCCTTACCAAACCTTTCCATGTGTTGTGAGTTTTGTAGTTTGAAAAAGTCTTTGATGTAAGCACTAGAGGTGATGGTCTTTCTGTAAATATTTATGTGCAGTCAATAATAATTCTGGTTCCTGGGTAGGACAGTTGAAACTCAAGAGGAATATTTGCTTGAACCTGCTCATGACTTGGCCAAATATTTATACTTCCCAGTAAGAAATACAAATAATTTGTCCACATGATTATTTTCCAATTTAAAGAAGACATGTTAATATTAAACTGAACAGACATATCTTCAATCAGAAATCCACATCAACACAAAAACATGAAAAGTTCATCCTCTGGGTCCATTGCTTTTTGCCATCCTGCGATGTTGATGTCATTCCTGGTGCTGTAATATAAGCTCTTCAATCTAATTGCAGTTTGATGCCATTGAAGTAGGTTATAAAAACCTCATGTAGGAAAAGCTGTAAATCTGTTCAATCTAAATTTCTCCATGTTTATTTTATATTCGAATCTTGCAGTTTCCTTTCCTTTTCTTCCAATTCTGTTTCTGCTTTCCTCAGTCTCTCCTCCAGATATATAATTTTACTTTTGCATTCTATATACAAGTCACAGGATCTGAAGAAAATAAAATAATAGTGTAACTTTTCATAAACACTGTAACTATAATGGAGACAAAAAATATAACTAGCAAAGTTACCAGCTTCACTATAATTTAAAATTTTAAAATTATACAAGAGTTTTAACAGAGGTTGCTTTCCACCGACTGCATGCTTTCTCTCTCTCTCTCTCTCTCTCTCTCTCTCTCTCTCTCTCTCTCTCTCTCTCTCTCTCATACACACTATGAATATGACAAATGTATAAAACAAAAGTTACGAAGCTATGGTTTGATTACATATCAGTGCCATCTAATACTTTCTATTAACGAGGTAATAAAGTTCACTTCTTTTGTATTTACTACTTATACGTGAATTCATAATTTCTTATATAAATGCGCTGCGTGAAGTACGCCCAGTTTTCGATGACCCGTTATGTGGAATGGGACTAGGGGTAATATTTTTAGAAACCTATCATTATAAAACACACATACATAGAATCATTTGCTTCATCGACAGAATCTATTTTGCGTTTGGATTTCTAATTCTTACATCATTTAGTTGCAAGTAAATACAAACAAACCAACACCGATCCAGTTACTTAGTAACTTACCTTTAAATTCGGCCCTGCATCACGACGTATTGCTACAATCCATTTTCTACGAAGCTCCATCTGGACCATGTGATAGAATATGGTGGAAGCTTAAATCTATGTGAATTCAAACATTCCCATTGCACAACGGAACACAACAATAAATACCACGATATTTTTCCGTTGCCGGTATCAACTGTAGCACTGGCAGCCATGATTGCGAGATAAAACGAAATTAGGTGCCTATTTTAGCCTCGTTTTGGATGCGTTGACCCAGGGTCACATGAATTCATGAATATATTCTAAGAATGGTCTATAGAACACTAACTATTGCACTTTCTTCTACTGCATTTCAAAAAGTCGAGTGTGTTATGAGCTGTCATTGAATTTGATCTTAAAGAAAACACATTACAAAGTGTTAATTACTATTTTAAATCATTTCATTAAATATCCGAAAAATATTACTTGACTTTGATAAAATTAGAAGCATTTTTTAAAATGTCGCCATAATGGTTATGTAGTGACGGTTGGGCTACACACAACCTTAACACACCTAGAAATTTTTGCATAACAATATTTAATAACTAGATGTGTATCTTGAGTAAATAACATCAAATACTAGTTAAAGGCGATATTATAATACTTACATGAACTTCTCTATGTGAATAAATCAGAGAAGTAATGTATAGCACGAGAGCAAACATTCAGGCGACACCAATTTTGTCCCCCTAATGCTACTGTCGCCATAATGACTACCCAGTGACAATGAACTGTCGCCGTAATGACGGGTTCGCTGTAACACACACACACACACACACACACACACACACACACACACACACACACACACACACAATGTATCATGTTAATTTAGGAAAACAAAGATTGCATACTATGTCCTATGATTTTGAATCCATTAATCAATATATTGATTGAAACACACACACACAGTCACACACACACACACACACACACACACACACAATGTATCATGTTAATTTAGGAAAACAAAGATTGCATACTATGTCCTATGATTTTGAATCCATTAATCAATATATTGATTAAAACACACACACACACACACACACACACACACACACTGTATCATGTTAATTTAGGAAAAACACCGATTGCAGTCTAAGACCTCTGCTTTTAAATATATTGATTATTGACAACTTGATTTATTGAATGATGATGATATTGTGAAATGGCCCGATACTAAATTCTTTCTAGGAGTTCAAGTTGTGGTAAAACAGCGTTCTAGATTAATATTGACTAAATTTAAAGTACTCTGTGTAAAAACAGGTATTCTGAGAACTACGGAAAATATGCGTCTCCATTTTAAGCCACATAACACAATATATGTGGGTAAATATAATAAGACCATATTGAAAATGTGTAGACCATAATTTGTAACAGTTCTTCCAAATGACAATTCATTATCTTCGCTTTTTCTAGTTGCTGAAGTGCATATGGTCGATATCTTGCTTACATTGAAGACCTTATACAAATGTTTTAAATTTTAGTAGAAAAACAGAATAAAGTAATCTGTGTAACAACAGATGTATTCTGAAAACCATGGAGCAGAAGCGTCTCCAATTTAAGCCACATAACACAATATTTGTGGGTAAGTATAATAAAAACATATTGAAAATGTGTATACCATATTGTGTAACAATTATTTAAAATGACTAATTCAATATCTTACCTTTTACATTTCCTTGAGGAAAATGGCCGATATTCTGCTTACATTCAAGACGTTATGCATTTGTTTTAGATTCTGGATACAATGGAACACAATGACAGGTTATACATACTAAGTACAATGTTGCAAACTATTCAGTAAATGCATCACAAAAATTAAAGCAATGTTGTTGTAGTTCTGAACCACAATCCCCACGATGTACACAAAACAATACTTGCCGCTTTTATTACACACACACACACACACACACACACACACAGAGTCCTGGACCACTGTCCCCATAATATTCAATAAATAATACTTGCCGATTTCAGTTAAACTTTGTCCATTTCGCGCAGCAAATTTATAATAGCTGTTTCGTTTTATTATTCAAAAATTATTAACCTCTGCGAAACAGGAAGTCGCGTGTATAGACTAGCAACATCCCATTTATTAACATTTCATTTTTTGTATTGACACTTTTTTCCAACACGCACATTCTAACTCTGAATTTTATTTTTTTATTTTTTTAAAGTTTTGTGTGGAAATGTTATTTTATTACTCCCGCCAGCCAACACAAGTTAAAGTGGTTCTAACTCGTGTCATCGCATTATTTATTATTTCTTTATTTTTATGTTTTATTTTTTTTTCTCAACTGGCCCGTCAGATTTTGTTATTTGTTTACTTTTACAGTATTATGTTTGTGTTGACACGTTCTTGTGTGACTTTATTATTTATATACAAATTGGAATGAGTTCGAACTCGTCGCATCAAAATATTCTTTAAATGTTTACTTTTATATTGAAACTTTCATTTTTACTCGTGCATCCCATCTTTGTTAGATTTTATTTTTTGTTGAGACTTTCTTTCAATCAATAGGTGTCTTGTTTTTGAAAATCTCGCTGGATCTCATTCTTTTAAACATATACTTTTAGTTTCATGCTAAAACTTTGCTTTAATCTCGCGTATCCCACTTTTAATATATTTACCTTGATACGACTTTTCATGCCTCCGGAATAATATTTCATCGGCAGAGTATACGGATTGTACCTCTCTGTCCAAAATGTGGTTTTAATTGCTCGTCTTTACCGATCATTTCCATCTCTCCTCTGTCCCCGTGGCTTCGGATCTCTGACTCAGTCTTAGTGGGCATGTGAGAAGCGTGGGTCGGTTGTTCTTACTAGATTATTTTCCCGGCTTTCTTCCTCCTCTAGCTATAATGTATGCGGAATGGCCTTATGGTAAGTCTTATTGTTATGATCATTGTTAAAAACTATCAACAATTACGTACAATTCTATTGATATATCTGAGGCAATTTGCATTCTTAACAGAACCAGATCAAGTATAGTTTCTAACAAAATATATTATAAACAGTTTACGACCATGAATACAAATTACAAACGTTAACAAAATCAGAAGATATCGACTCACATAACATTTTATAAATGTTTTCAAACTATTATACTCTTCCGCAAACCATTTCACATGCATGTTGAGTATTTATGTTCTTAGAACTAAACTGATAACATATCAACATATTAAAATGTCATACTGAATCCATGGAAGTAGCATGCCGAATGAAATAGCTTTATCGTAATCGGCAATGACCTTCCCATCTTTCATAATCTCATACGCAATATTCTAATATTAACAGTGCAATACTGGGACTTTACATTGCTAATTTTGCGGATAGCAAATGTTGAAGGCTCTTATGTGTACTGTTTAGTCTTTCTTGATAATAATTTTAAATTCTCATTCTCAGGCATCTTCTATTGTAATACAAAGTACCACATGTTATACTTATCCACGTCGATGAGTATCTCATGTAAGGTTATGCCCTACAAAAATGAAAATGACACATACAGCCGTCCTATAACTTATCAATATTTCTTCCTTCCTTTTTGTAAATAACACATACAGCCGTCCTATAACTCATCCATACTTTTTCATTCCTTTTTGTAAATGACAAATACAGCCATAACTCATCCAAATTATTTGTTCCTTTTTGTTAATGGCATCCATACGTATTTATCTACTTTTTGAAGTGGCATCAACGTAACGGAAATAGATGAGCATCTTTGGAAACCTAATTTTATTCTGACAAAATCTATATTCGTGTTATATGCCAAATGTCCTGAGCCATCCTTACCGTATCCGTGGGATGTGTCTCTTTTCTCGGTCTATATACCCAACGAGAGGTGGGTACCTTGATAATTATATACTCAGTTGAAGAGCAAATCCAGTGAAACAAGAACAAAACAAACTGCACAAAGGCAGTGCAGCAGATTCGATAATGGGCTGTCTTTATTTTTAATAAGCAGCGCACTGTACGTGCGATAAAAGGAAGTAAACGTGTTAATTGGCTCAAAACTGTAGAGCTTGCTAATTTATATCTCTTCAGGATAAAGGAAGCACGTACAATTTTAAATTCAGTTATTTATATACGAGCAATATGTACACAAGTTTGTGATATAAAAGAAGCGGAATTTATATATACATGTCTAATATCAGATTTATTGTTCTTTCAGAAAGAAAGAGAGAGAAACGAAAGAGTAAGTGGAATTGTAACCTCTTTTAGTTAAAGAGTACGAATCAGGCATTTCTAAAATTTATTAAAAGATTTCTAAGACGCATATATGTATTGAAAAATATTTCTTTAATGTTACTTTCACTTTTACAAATTACAACGGAAGGAATGTTTCTAAACCTTGTCAAGTCTATATTTTATTTATATATCGCACATTTATTGCCTTCGAATGAAAATGAAGTAGCATCTTTCATTCAGTAAATACATACGAACGGACACTTTTACGGACTAATGACCGGAGATTGTTATCGCCTTTTATCACGAGGAGATGCTCATATGAACTTCAGGGTTTGTCATGGTTATGCTGCACTGTATATTTGATTTATGTTGAATACTTGACATTTGTCGTGATTGTTAGATAGAGTTGTGACTATTGTTTTGGCCAATCTGATGCTTACAAGATTGATTGGTTTTAGTTAGTCAGAATTCGCACCGAATATGAACTTAATATAAATAGTTAGTTTTGGTTAATTACATGATGTTGCCTATTATGTATCAGCTCGATCAGAACGTAATTTGTTATCTGTGTTTAATGCTCATATGAGATAAGTCAAAATTATTTTTGCACCCAATTATTGCTGGAATGTTTCATTTGTTATAATGATCACGGTCACAAAGAGATGAACTTAACAGCATTTAAGTAGTCGGTACAAAAAGTCTCATTTACTTTCTTGAGATTGGTATTCAAGGTTTTAAATACCCTCCTTTGACATGATTTATTAAAAACGATACCAAGTGTTATACACTCCGATAATTTGCTCATTTAAAGTTAAGTTAGCAGGAAGGAAAAAAAACATATGAACGTTGTCATTGACATTAATATCTAGAGAAATGCATCCTGACTTGTGTACAAAGGTCATGCTGTAACATGATTTGGTTTCAACACAGCAACCAAATCTCGTTTTCTTTTGATACTCAAAATTGCACGAAGGGTTAACTTCTCGGTTACGTATGAAGTGCAAAATCTGAATTATATTATTGAGAAGAGTTTCATCATTGTATAGTTCACGTTTTTCAACAAGAAGGAAGCATGGCCTTTACTAATGTCATATATTCTTTGATTGGTTTTCAAAAACTACCCCACTATCACATTCAAAAATCCGTGTTTACGTTGTTGGGTAGAACAATTAAATCAAATAATGTCTAATACACTGATATGACACATGATATATTATTTGATTTTTACCTCTTTGTCGCTTTCCTTAACCTACTCATAATAATTTATCAGCACCGATTATTGTAGAACTTCGAAACATTGCGACAAACATAGTTTCTTCTCTTTGCCGAGAAAGTGCAGAATTGATGATTAGTGTGTCTGCCATTTCATTTGCTCTGGTAATCATAAACAAATTTTACCTGATACAGGAGATGATCACACTTATAGAAAGAGCATCTTTATGTTTGCTTGTGTCTGAATGTATAATTTTGATTTAGTATCTCAACAGTCAATGTTCAAAGGTGGCGTATGAGAATCTTAGTGGAAACACTGCATTGTGTCGATCGTAAATAAGGGGAACTTCACTTCATATATATGATGATATTATCTCGGAATAACTAGTATCCGCCATTTAATTTGCTCTGGTAAGCATGATCAAATTCTACCAGATACAGAAGCTGATGACACGTATAAAAAGTACATCTGTCTGCTTTTGTCTGTATGTATATATTAAGGGAATCTAGGCATTACTCTAGACAGTACTCTCACATTGCACCAACATGTCATGAATATCTGCAGGGCTGCATATCTTGAATTAAGACGCATCAGTTCCATTCGTAAATATCTTTCAGTTGATGCCACTAAAACACTTGTGTGTTCATTAGTACTTTCAAGACTGGACTATTGTAACTCAATTCTGTCTGGTTCGTCACAATATCTACTCTAGAAACTTCAAAAAGTTTAAAACACAGCTGCACGGATCATCTTTAGAGTGTCTCGATCACAGCACATCTCACCACTGCTCTGTACCCGACATTGGCTATCAATTCGATACAGAATCAAACACAAAATGTGTTCTCTGTACTATATTTCAATGACAGACTCCAGTCCAACATACCTATCCAGCCTCATTGAAATTAGACACAAAGACACAGTGGTCCCTTTTAAGAGTGCTCTCAAGACTCACCTGTTTCGACTGCAGGGACAAACTTAGCGACCTAATCATGTTTTGTATCTTATATGTTTTCAGCATGATTTTATTATTTCCAATTTCATTGTTTTTGTCATTTGTTGTTCTGTAGTGTACTCCTATCATTATTGATTGTGTAAAACGCTTAGAGCTTTGAAAGATTAGGCGCTATACAAAGTCCTCATTATTATTATTATTATTATTATTATTATTATTATTATTATTAAGACAAAATATAACCTTTTAATCTACCAAATATACTTCACGAATCGACCACATTTATATTAATAAAATCTATATCCAAAACATATGCAAGTGTGAAATTGATGACATACTGTATTTGAATATGTTCATGTTCATTTATCAGTCTTATTTAAATTAAATAATCGATCCTAAGTTTATTAGTTTTCATATCACATTTGTATAATAATTTCATGAAGACAGAGACCAAACAGAAAGAGAGACTATCAACAACCGTATTGATCAGTCAAAATGTATACATTCTGTACTGCATCAAGTTAGTATTTTATTCTCTAAGCGCGTCCATTTATTGCTAGTAGTTACACTTCAAACTCACTATATCTACAACCATGATCTGTAATGTTATAGGTTTATCGATGAGGATTTTAAAGTATATTTAGTTAAAAAAATATATGTAATACATTTTCAGGTCACAATAAGAAATTTGTTGGTGCAAGTAAGTTTTTCAGTACACATATTTTCGGATATATCCTGATACGCTTTAAGAGTCAAACCACTTTTTCATTCCCAAATTAACGTAACGTTAATACATATAAAACTAAATTGATTTCGTCATTATATTCATCACA
Source organism: Unio delphinus (assembly GCA_029339505.1). Taxonomy (NCBI): domain Eukaryota; kingdom Metazoa; phylum Mollusca; class Bivalvia; order Unionida; family Unionidae; genus Unio; species Unio delphinus. Next base: position 2,070,797 of record JAQISU010000066.1, read on the forward strand.
AGTGTACATACCTTCATTTTGATGGCGAGTTTGAATCAGTTCAAATTAGGTTAAGTCAATATTGATTTGTTCTCGAGCCAAATGATAATTAGCATTTAAGAGCCATTGTGAAAGTATCCTTTACAAGGACTTTTTGGTAGGCTTGTTGTAGGTACCACGGCGGTATTCAGCCTTTATGATTTGTTGCCCGCTCCTCGGTTCTCGTTCTGAGGCACACGGGAAGTTGTAGTCGTGCTTTAGTGTCACGTGTTGCGTTACTTCTATCACCTGGTGAAAAGAGTTGTTGTGGAGGGCATGGTTGTAAAAAGTCGTGAGTAACCTTATTCCGTAGTCCCACTGCCCACGTGATGGTAATGGTTTTTTTAAGGTCCGAAATCCGATGAATGTTATTGCGTGTATAAGGTTGCCAGTCTTTTTGATGTCGTAGCCCATGATGCGGCATTTTATACCACTGATTTCTATTTCATCTTCCTCGGTTTCACATTCGTGTTCTTCCTCTTTCTCAGTTTCGTCTTCTTCTTCAAAAGATGAAGAACATACATCCAAGTCTTCTTCCAAATTAACTACCATGCATGGGTATGGAGAATCCTGCTTTTATGATTGTGGTGGTGGTGGTGATGATGGTGCGCTGTCTGGTGTCTTTTTTTATTAGTTCTCCAGTTTAGCGAATAGTGCACGGAACCTGCTGACTTGTTCGATCATCTAGTCAGTGATAGTTGTTGTAGGTGCTTTTTCAAGTGCAGTGGCCCTGGTAAGGGCTTGAATAGACGGCTGCCTATTTCCAGTTTGGGGTGGGGTGTTTTGGTTTCAGACTCGCAGGGTCTCTCTCATCTGCTGTATGTTTCCCCTACTTCTTTTGCACTTGAGATTGCCCGGTTTTGTTTAATCCTTCGTCTTTGTCCCAAAGAATGCGAAAAGTTGTTCTTCTATCTGCCGCTCTAAAGTTACAGCCTGTAGAAATGCTGAGGCCAACGCCCATTATTGCTTTTAGCGCTTGAGGGGGACTATTACGCTCACTGGCATGTATTGTTCGATGTTGTCACTTGCTCGGCTCGCCGCAGACTTTGGCACAAATCGATGATGATGAATTTGAATTTGAGCGATGTGCTGCTACCAGAATAATGTAGTACTGTTTAATCTGTGCATGCGCTAAGCATTTTATTACTCCTTGGGATAGGAAATGTGCCACTTTCCCAAGGCATTTATGTGTTCATAAAACACTATTTAATTGAACCGTCAAATCGGGGTTACTACTGAGCGATTCTCGATCTGAATTGTGGGCTGTGATGAGTGAGATTTGACTCAGCACACACTCACACTTTGATCCCAAGCGATATCACTGCTGTTCATGGCGTGCAATGCACGTGTGGATTGTGGAGGCTGAGGTTTCCGATGGTGGCATAGGAGGAGAGGCGGGTCGTTCATTGTTGTGCTTGGTAGGTCAGCTGTGCTTTCATACTCTAAAGTATCATGTTTAAAACATTTCCCTATCAATTTGATTGACTCTGTAGTGTTAAGAATCTATAGAGTATACAGGCCCCTATAACAGCTAGAGTTTAGTGTTTTGCTGTTATTGATATGCTGGTGCTGATGGTCATGAGTGTAAGACCACATATCTCTTAATGTTTGGTTGTTATAATTATGTTATTGATTGCAGCAGTGTGACACCGTGTATGATGGTTTTGGGTTTTGAAGACCTTATATCCATTCATGTTGGGCCCTGATTGTTAATTGATAGTTTTGATATGCAGCCTTGTGCTGCGGGGCCTGACAGGCGTTGAGCTTGTAGACTACCTTATAAAGCTTAAGGTGATGTCCTATTATCTAAACATTTAGCTTATTTTCAGCCATTTGATGAGGGGTCAGATTGTCTTTGAGCTTTTAGACTACTTTATATCGTTTGATTTGGGACCATATGGGTGGATTACATTTTGTGATGGTCAGGTCTCAGACCAACTCTATAAATCTTTTTTTTAGTAATAATTATCTAATGTGTTAATTAATGATTGTTGAAGTGCTGTCAACTAGGTTGTATGATTTTCAGATGTTATTCCCTTTGTTAATGTTATTTGGATGGTTCTCTTCCTACACTTATTTGACTTTGATGTCGTTATAATCCTTTATTTCTTCAATATATACTTATTCTGTTATTGACCTGGAGTGTTACATTATTAACCGGTTTGAGTATAATCCCACAACGACCCCCTAGTTTTGTTGCGTTATTGACTTGCTTCTTTAATTATTGGTTTGGTTCCTTAGTGCACGGGACAAGGTTATTACAATCCCCAATGTAGTGTAAGTGGGTTCCTCTTTAGATAGTTATTCCCGCCCCGTGACTCTGTTTCCTGCTTCAATCTTTTGATAGAGTTTTGAATTTTGAATAACTACTTCGGTGATACCCTAGACATTTTGTTTTTTCATTATTTAATGTTTCCTATTAGATAACATTTTCTGGGTATGTATATGGTTTTAGTTCGTGAACTAGTTTCCCCATATGGGTGGAGTTTTCCAGAGTTGTCAGAAAGGATCTATTACATTTATTTATTGCCATGTAAGTAGGTTGAGTTTTTGGATGGATTCATAGTAAGGCATCATATTCTAGGATAAGTTTCCGCCTTGTTAGATTACCGGCAGTTCTCAAATTAACATTTGCAGCTCAGCTAGGGAGGCTGATGGCAGTGCACCAGTACCAATCAGAAGGGCTTTCCTCTGTATTTTATCTAATTTTTTGTATGGCAGTGCGCCATTACCAATCAGTAGGTCTTTTCTCTGTATTTTGTCTATTTTAAATTTGGGTGCTCTATTGTCTATTTGGCAGCCATAGTCTACTTTAGATCTTATTAAAGCCCTGCATAAGTTTAGGATAGCTCCATGCATAAGTTTAGGATAGCTCCATGATTTGTTCCCCACTTTGTACCTTTTAGGTTTCTTTGTAAGTTTATGGCCCGGTTTACATCTTTGAACTTGTTCATCTATGTGGTGTGCCCATGTTAGATGTTCATTGTAATACATTCCCATAAATCGGGCAATGGTTAAATTAAGGTATTGTTTTCTATTTCTGCTGTATAAGGTAAATATTACTGCTACCGTTTTTTGGTGCGACAGTTTGAATCGCCATTTATTTGCCCACTTTACTATCTTGTAATTCGGTTCTACTTTTGTGGTTGGATGAGTTTCCTGTTCTCCATAGTCCACTATCATCTGCTAATTGCGATAAATTAACTTTGGGTGATGTCAAATTTATATCTAGGTCGTTTATCATTAGGTTGAAAAGATTGGGGCTGAGTACACTCCCTTGTGGGGTTTAATTTTCAATGGTATGTTCTTCCGAGTAAGAGTCCCCTACTCTGGTTATTATTTTGCGGTCGGTCAGGAAATTTTCAACGAAGTTATACACGAGATCGAATGATTTTTTCCAGATCGATGAATACCGCAATTACATCTCTGTCCGGTTTTCTTTTTGAGTTGAATGCCAATTCTATAGCGGTTTCTAATCGTATGAGTTGGTCCGTAGTGAAACTTTGGTTCCTAAATTCACATTGGTTTTCATATATTAGTTTATTATATTCGAGGTGGTGTTTGAGCCGATTGGAAATGATGATTTCCAATATCTTGCATATAGTATTGGTAAGTGAAATCGGTGGAGATGAGTGGATATCATTGCGATCTTTGGTTTTAAGATGGGTATAACTATCGCAGTTTTCCATATTTTAGGTAGCTTTCCTATTTCCCATATTTTATTTATTAATTTTAAAATGGAAATGATGTTATGGGGTAAATTTTTGTATATAATGTAAATTTTTGATCTTCCCCAGGGGAAGTTTCTATTTTTGTTTTTAATGGTTGATCCTATTTATATTGTGTTATGTCCATTTTTAGATGTGATCTTTTGGAACCAAGGTCTTGGAAAAAATCCTTAAATTTTACATCAGTTTTTTCCCTATGTTTTTGGAATTCATAGGTCTGATTGGAATTGCTGTTCATATTTTTCAAGTGTTTGGCTAATACGCCAACGTTTTCTTTGTTATTATTAGAATTACTTAATTTATTAGTTTTGTTTGTATGTTTGCCCCAATTGTTCTAATTTTACCCCACACCTCTTTTGAGTTGTTTTTTTTTATATTTAAACGGTGCATTATATTTGCGAAGTTTTGCTTTGGACTGCTTGATCAGATCTTTTTGTTGCTTCTCTTTCTTCTTATATTCTTAGAGGACTACTGAATTATCTGATCCTCTGAATTTATTAAAGACTCTTTGTTTGTCTTTCCGAGTTTGTTTGATTTGACTGCCTCACCACTCAGGAGCTCGTTACAAAGCAAATTAGGAGCATCTATCCATGAATCAGGGTCTAACCTGTAGTGTTGTAATGTTACAGGTTAGACCCTCATTCATGGACGGATACTGCTAACTTGCTTTGTGACGAGCCCCTGTGGCCCAACATGACACTGCTAGTTTATTTGGTATTCCATTTTGTTTTGGTATGCTAGTGATAACTGCCGGTGTAATGATCTTAATTAGGTTTCAGTTATATTTGGATTGATATGTATTAACTTAGTTTTAAGATTTGACCAATCTGCTTTATTATAGTTCCATCTGGTGTTTTGGTGTTAGAGTCAAGCTGCACGTCCATTTGCAGGATGGTAATTATTGGAAAGTGTCATTCACCTTGGGGTCTGTTTGTTCCGCACTCCATCTCTCCACCTGTACCAAGTTAGGCCTGCATATGGTAAGGTCGATGGCGGTCATGGTGTCCTCAACCGGATTGAGTCACCCCCTCCTCCAACACACACACACTACACGCTATTAGCATTTAAATCTCCGCAAATGATCGATTGTTCAGCTCTTTTATGTTTAATTATTTCCCTAAATGCTGTGATGTTGTTTGTTTTAGTATCTTTCCCTGGATAGTCGATTATTAATATTTGCAATTCACTTTTATCTGTGCTTATTAATAGAAGTTAGATTTATATTGTTGAATTGCTATTTGCTATTGGTTATCATGAGGAATATTATTACATTTGGAATGATGTTATTTGCATATATATCTAATCCACCTCCATCTCCCCTGACCTTCTATTCTATGTTGGAAATAGTCTGGGGAGTAGCATAGTATTTGTGGCAATGATTTTGAGATTATATAAAGTTTTGTTTCTGGAATGCAGATGATGTCCGGTTTTGGGCTGAGTATTAATTATTTTGAGCTTTAATTAATCGATCTTTCCTGACAATCCTAGTGCATTACATTGCCATATTTTAACGTTCACATTTGGTGTATTAGCCATTGTTATTGGGTTCGTTTACTGTATTAATGCTATTCAACTGGGTTAGGATTTTTTTAATATTTAGTTTAATGTTTGATTACTATTGGTTCCAACATCCTAATACGTGTGGTTAGTGACTTTCTCCAGTTCTTTTACCCTTCCAGTTTGTATTCCACTGTGTTTGTAGTCGAGATTGATTGCTTGTGTTCCTTTAGTTACTGTATCTTTGTTTTTATGTTTTGGGTTTAATATTTGTTGTTTTTCAATTGTGTTGTTACGTTTGATTAGTTCAGGTCTATTATTATTATTTGAATCTATAGTATTGATAGGTGTGTTCCCTTGAGTTTTAATTACTTCCTGTTTGTCCTGTGTATAAGTTAAGTATTTGGTATTCATTAGTTTGATGATTTTGGTTTCCCTAATTATGGCCGAACCTTCTGGTGATTGTGTTAGGTGGGGTCCCATGCAGTTGGTGCATTTATGTGTTTGTCTGTTGCACTTCCCTTTGTGTTCTCCTCCGCATTGTTGACATTTAGTATTATTGGTACACTTTGAAGTAAAGTGTCCCCAGTGTTGACTTGTTGCACAGAACCTTGGTTTGTTTATATATGGCTCTAATCTAAATCGGGTTACTGTGGTTCCTAGTTTAATGAGTGTAGGTAAGGGAGTTGCCGTTTCCAATAGTGTGAAAGTAGTTTCCTTTTTCTGGTAGTTCTTTAGGTTATATATTTTATCAATAGGGGAACCTCCCTCTTTAAGTCCTTTTGGTTAGGGAATTTGTTCCATTTCTCTAATAGTTTAAGTTGATGGGTTTGGGCGTTAGGGTGGTGGTGGCGGTTTTGTTAGGCATGGGTTTAGTTCCCGGGTGTTCTGGTCTATTGTTGTTCTTAGTTTCAGGTTGTTTTTGAGTTTGTTTCTGTCTTTCGACTTTTACTGGTATATGTCCTATATATATATTCCCACTTTGTCCAGATTACCCTAAAAGGACCAGAATGTATACTCATTTAAGATGGTTGTGGACAAGTTAATGAACTGAGTCGATATGCTTTTAATATATAATGTGAGTTCTAGTATATGGTGCTGTTTAGGTGTATTCTTGGTTTTATTTGGTTGATATTTTGAGGGGTTAGTTGTATTTAAAGTTTTTGTCGTTGTTGTGGTGGTGGTGGGGGGTACTGTCTTAGTTTGTTTAATCTGGTTGCCCCGAGTCTTGTTTATTCTGGCAGGTTCTGCATCTTTTGATGATTTCGTTAAACTTCGTGTTGGATGGCCTGGTTCTAAAGTTAAATCTAATTCTTCATTTACCAGAGGGCTGTAAGATAAATGTAATTCTACAGGCGAGAACTGATTACGTTTTCCCGTTGCCTTTGTAATTATTTCTTTATAGGGTGTTGAGTGACATCTTAGCCTGGATTTAGTCACGTTCCTGTGGTGAGGGCGTAGGGTTGTTTCTATATGGCCTACAAATTTGTGTGATTGTTGGGTTCTATTTTGATTTCAATTCACTTGATCCATTTTAAGGTTTAATTTGCATCAGTTTAGTTTATTCCTTGCCTGTTTGGCATTCATGACTTGTTTGATGGAAATTGTTCGACTCATTTTTGGTTTGTGTTTTAATGAATTTAATGATACTTAACACTATAAATATATTTACTTGATTTTATGAAATGACATAATTGCCGTTGTTATTTCAAATGATTGCAAATCGAACAGAAGGTGTTTGAAACACATTGTATACGGATGTAATCCAGGAACAATCTAGTGTGGGACCTATATCCTGTTTAGTAAAATATCATGGTCAGCATTCTGGCTCCAGAAGATATCGGGACGCAACCCTAGATGGTTACCATCTTGTAGTATTTTACCGTGGCTTTGAGTTTTTGCTGTACTTTGTTAATCAATTATGCGGTGTCAGTTTCTAGCGCGAGTCCATTTATATGGACTTCCAACATCTTTGGGCCCACTTCTCTTTAGAAAAGTTGCGCCTTTGTCACTGTTGCTGTTATTCATTTCACATCTATCGTGACACATCTAGATCTGGTATATTCCGCTCCTTTGAGTATATATAGCATGTATCTATTTAGACCAGCGTTTTTGTAGAGCCACTATTTTTCCTATGTCTAAGTGCATGGCGTGCAGGGACGCCAGCACTTCTACATGTCGTGGTGCTCTTCCATATATCCCCAAATCTAGTAATTGGCATCCATCAGGGTGGTGTGCCAATATGATATTGACATGTAGTGTCATTCTGAAATATGCGTTTAGCTTCGATCTAATAGCTTTCGGTTGCATATCAACGTGTCCTGCGTTTAAATCATCATTCATGTCCAGAATCTGTTCCATAGTCAGTTTATTCGTAATGTCTGTTTCTGTGGGTGTCACACTACTATTAACATTTCCTAACCAATTCGTTTTCCATTTTTTTAAAGAAAAATGCCGGTAATCGTACGATTCTGAGAAATTTTTTAAATTAATTTTAAATTTAGTTATGAATTATACAGCAAGGATTTATGCATATAGATGCTTCTAGTGATTAAATTCAGATAATTAGGTGAAATAGCTTCAGTGTAGGAAATCAGCCGGTTTCTTCGATCTGCACGATCTGACAAAAACAATGAATGCAAGCTTTAAAATACTTTTGTGTGAGTAATACTTACTTCTGTTGCGTGAAACAAATCCTTCGGTACTTTCGGTTGCCATTGTAAACACTTACTTTGCTTCTCAACAAAAGGTATTAGTTTATTCCTTGCCTGTCTGGCGTTCATCACTTGTTTGATGGGATTTCTTCGACTCATTTTCGGTTTGTGTTTTAATGAATTTAATGATACTTAACATATGAAATTAGTTACTGGTTTTTATGAAATTAAATATCTGCCTATGTATTGCAAATCAAACAGAGGGTGTTTGAAAAACAGCGTGTACAGATACAATCCAGGAATAATCTAGTGTGTGACCTAGATACTGTTTAGTAAAATAAGCGCCAAATTATTTATGGTAATTTTATAAGTCAGTATAGATTAATTTCAGAAAGTATAGGAAGTACAGCACAGAGTTATTAAATACCCGTAAATGCTTTTGGTTGATGGGTTCTGCGAGGAGGGCTGGTAATCGGAGCTGCTGGGCTATAGTTGAAAATTGCTACTTAAGTGCTGCAGGTGCAAAGGCGGTATCCCACGTGGTTGTAGCTATTTCGGTCCGGAGTGGTCCTGTATGTCGTATGTTCGTAATAGATTGAACTGGGAATGTGATGGCACAAATCAGACAGACAGACAAGTTGAATTATATTGCTGTCCGTCCAAAAGGGACATGTAGCACAGTATAAGTTTCCCGCACGGCGGGATAATTAATTACCCCTGGGGGAAGGAATGAATACCACATCCCTCAGATATTTATGCACTCACGACTAATGTAGTCGTCATGTCTGGTTGCTGTTAAGACACCATCGACCTGAATGTAAGACAATGGGTGAGTTGGAATAGACCCAACACACACTATATCCTGTCAACCAATCATGTTAGTTAGTTGTGTGCAATAGCACAAAATAATGGCGAATGAAAATGGTTTCACATTCCACCATGTTGAGCGATTCGAGTGGTGGCAAAGTAGGACAAGTACTCAGCAAGCCCATACAATGTATGGTGCAACCTAGAAACGCCGGAAACTTACATATTTCAAATCTAGTCCAGTTTTACTAATGGACGGATAAAGTACCAATAATGTGTGAGCCACCTGTGCAATTCAATCAAATCGACAAAGTCGTAGAATTTTTCAGCTTTCCTAACATTACCAATGTTTCTAGTACAAGGTATGCATATTGTAAACTCCTAACAGTCTAAATGCTAAAATGTCTATGCGACATAAAAAAAATGCAAGCACTCTCATGTTAAAAAAGCTTGTTAATTTTGAGCGGTGTTCAGTCAGGTTTAGTAAAAATAGTTTGCTAGAAAATGAGAACCCTATATTCAGGCAATGAAAGCAAATTAAAGTCTTTTCTGCATTGCTTCCCTTCAGGCTGATATTTCCGCTGGCTGCAACGTTCAGTTGTTCTTCCAGAGTTACTCATGCTAACGCTTCTTCGTGCTGTTGCATTTGTTTCCATGTGGCTGTTTACTCTGTATCCCAGTATTCCGATTAAGAACCGTCCGACGTTTTATGTACCCCGTGTAAGCCGCCATTTTCCATTCTGCAGAGTCCATAAAGTAATTATCCCTTTTAGGTCTCTAATGACAGTCCAACAGTGATATCCCGTAGAACATAAGACTGGTATCCTATTTGAGCTCAATGACTGCAGCATATGTTTTGTTGTGCAGTCCTAAATGGCAAGTTATTTGGTGCCTTCCACACGCCCACTATGCCCTTAACGAAGACCGGTCCTGCCTTCTCCGTGTTCACCGCCCGAATCGTGAATGAGAATGATGAGAATGGCACAAATCTTGCGAACGATTTTTGGATTTTCAGTGATGTGTGGCTACTAGAGTCATGAAGCAATGTTTCTTCTTAGCATACTTCAAGCATTTAGTTACTCATTGGGATAGGAAATGTGCTATTTTCCAAAGGCATGTATGTGTTCATAGAACACTATTTAATTGGGCCGTCAGATCGGAGTCGTTTTTGAGCAACTATCGAAGTGAATGGAGGGCCATGGTGAGAGGGAATTGACCCAGCACGCATTCATTCTTTGATCCTAGGATATATTACTGCTTTATATGGCGTGCATAGAACGTTTGGAGTGTTGAGGCTGAGATGTCGGATGTCGAAAAAGGAGTGGTGGCTCGTGAAAGGGCTTTTCCTAGGTCGTTTAGTCGTGACTCCATATTCCATGGTATCGGGTCTAAAACGTTTCTGTATCAATTTGATAAACTCTGTGCTGTTAAGAATATATGGAGAAAACAGCACCGTGTGACACCTGGGATATAATATTTTGCTGTTATTGACCAGCTGATTTGATTATTGTAGTTTCTAGACCACCTTATATTTCTTACATATTGGTTAACTAGTTTCTAATTATGTTGTTAGTTGCAGCATTGTCCCGTTCTGTATGATGGTCTTTGTTTTTTTACCACCTTATATTCATGGCTTTTTGGCCCTGATTTTTGATCTTTACTTTTAATTTGCAGCCTTATGCTGCTGTGTCTGATATTATTGGGCGTTTTGGCTACCTTATAGTTCTTAATTTGGTGACTTATTTATCTAAGGTTGTATTTTATTTACAGCCTTGTGCTGCATGGCCTGATAGTCTTTGGACTTTTAGACTACCTTATATATTGTCTAATTTGGGACCATATGGGTGGAATAGAATTGTGCAATGGTCTGGTCTCAGACCATCTCATATTACTCAATTTTTGGATTCCTAACATTTGAATTTGCTAATTGGTGATTTTTAAGAGCTGTCAACGAGGCTGCATTAGAGAAAAGTTAGAGAAAATTAGAAGTGCGAGCGTTTGGTTCCTAGACCTATTATATGGATTTTCTGTTGTTACATCTTGCTGATGTTATTCTGCTTGATATCTTCCTACCCTTATTCGACTTGACGTTATTAATCCCTTGTAATCATTCTGAGCCTCCTAGTTTGTTTCTAGGGTTACTTGTATCTTTAACTTTAGATTTGTTTGCTCAGTGTACAAGCCTAGGTAATAGACATACCCACCGTGGTGTATGTGGGTTTCTTTCTAGGCTGCGATTCCTGCTCATTCCTTACCATGCTTCAATCCCTTAAACAGGCGTTGATTTTGGATGATTACTTCAGGTTTGTGCTAGTTATTTTAATGTTTTCCTACTAGATGATTCATTAGCTTTGGTTTAAAGTTTTGACTTCATGTTTTAATCGTTTGTTTCTTCAGATTCTACAATACCCTTATTTGTTATTGAAGTTTCTTGATATAGCCCTATTTTGTCTTCATTAGCTAATTTGTTGGTTAAATTATTTTTGGGGTGTTTCGATAACTCAACGTTTTGAATAATCACTCTGGGCCCCCTAGTTTGATTCTAGGGTTACTTGCATTTTTAATTTTAGGTTTGGTTGTTCAGTGTACAAGTCTATCTAATCGACATACCCACCGTTGTGCATGCTTATGTTAAGCACAGCCGTGAAGGAAAACATCCCTTACATAAAGGAAGGAAAAACAAACCACAAAATATACTATCAAAACCCCTAATATTTACTATCTGCACAGATGGGAAGGAAACCAAACCACAACATATACTATCAAAAATCACAAAATCTACTATGTACAGAGAATGGAAGGAAACAAAAACACAATATACTATCAACACGGATAGGCAGGGAAAAAAGCCACAAGTCTGCTATCCACACAGAAAGGAAGAAAAGCAAACCAAAATATATCCTATAAAAATCACAAAATCGACTATCCACACAGAGGGTGAGGAAAACAAACCACGAAATATACTATGAAACACCCCAAAATTTACATTCCACAAAGAAGAGTAGGAAAACAAAACAGACATATACTATTAACACAGACGGGAAGGAAACCAAACCACAAAGCTAATATCCGCACAGAAGTAGAGGAAAACTAACCACACAATATAATATAAAAATCACAAGATCCACTATCTACACAGAACGGAAGGAAATCAAAACACATATCTTCTATCCACAAAGGGAAGGAGAGAAAACCCACAAATGTGCTATCTACACACAGAGAGGAGAAAAAAATAAAAATCTACTATCTACACACAGAAGGGAGAGAAAAAACCCACTATTGTGCTATTTACACAGAAGGGAAGGAACACAAACCATACAATATGCTATCAAATCAGAGGAAAGAGGAAACAAAATAAAATGTACTATCTACACTGAGGGAAGTGGAATAAACAAACCCATATCTACTATCCAAACAGAGGGCAGAAGAAATAAATAACCCAATATACACTATCCACACAGAGAAAAGAAAAGAATAACATTATATACTATCCACACAGAGTGAAGGAAATAATCCATTATATACTACCAAGACAGTGAAGGAAGTAATCCATTATATTGTATCAACACAGAGATTTTTGAAAGTACCTGAGTTCGTACCTACAATGACCAGCTCTACCAAACACCCACACTCTCCAAAACCTATTTAACCCATTATTATATGGCTTGGGAGTGTGATTGTAGAAAACATCAATGCACCAAATAATGGATGAACAAACTAACTATTAGTTACCTACTTGCATGCCTAATGTGCGTACGTGAACCTATACCCGTTCCATTTCAATTCCAACAATTGGACTCTAGACTTTTTGATATATTTTTCTAAATAGCGTCAACGCCAATACAAAAAGTTTTAATTATATAAACAAATCCAGTACTGAATACACATCTGTGATTTATAAAACAAGATTACAATTAATGTCTTTGAAGAAATAATCCGATGAGCATCTTTGGAAACTTAATTATATTCTGAGAAGAAAAAAATATTCGTATTTCTTTGGGGAATTTCCTGCACCAACCAACGGTATGTGTTTCTTTTGTCGGTCTACTTATCCATTGAGAGATGGGTTACTCGATAATTATATGCACAGTTTGAAGGCGAATGATGTGTAAAAATAACAAAACAATGTGCAGAAAGGCAGTTTAGATTTAATGATGGGCTTTAAGCCGTTTTATTTGTTTTTGTAGTCAGTAGCGCACTGTATATTTTGTCAAAGAAGTAAGCGGTATTAGTTGGCTGAAAAGTGTACAGCGTCTTAATTTTTTTTTTCTCAGTATAAAGTAAGTACAGAAGATATGAAATTCAGCGATTTATTCTGATATGCAATTAGTAGAATTTATATTTACTTGTCTAATATAATAAGTATTGTTATTTCAGGCAGAAAGAGAGAAAAAAAAGAATAAGTAAAATAATAACCACATTTAATAAATAAGTAAACTTCATGCCTTTTGTAAAGTTACTATACGACTTCTTTAAGACGCATATGTGTAAGAAAAAACATTCGCTAAATTTTACATTTTCGTTTACAACTTACAACGGAATGATTGCTTTTATACCCTTCTCAAATTCATATTTTGTTTCTGCATCGCAAAGTCTTTATTGCTGTGGCATGAACAAGAAGCAACATCTTTTAATCAGTAAATACATACGTAAGAACACTTGCTTGGATTAATAAATTCTGTTTTTTTTCAAGATGTGATGAAGTTATATAATTCAGCGATTGATTTGAGGTAAAAGAAGTGGAATTTGTATATACTTGTTTAATATCAGATGTATTGTTCTTTCAGGAAGAATGAGTAAAAAAAGAGGAGAAAAAAATTATTAAGTAACATTAGATCTCCTTTTAGTAAATAAGTGAAAACTCATTCATTTCATCATGTTATTAAATGGCTTATAAGACGCATATATTATGAAAAATAATTATTCGCCATACCTTACATTATCTTTTACAACCTACAACGGAAGGATTGTTTTCAAACCATTGTCAAGTTTATATTTTGTTTACATCCCTTATTTATTGCTATCATAAGAACAAATGTAGCATATTTCTTTCAGTGAATACATACGAACGGACACGTGTGCGGAATAATGAATTATACGGTTTGCTTTTCAAGATCTGATTAATGTAACATGCAATTGCCCATTCAGCTCTACGCACCTTGAAATGTCTGACTGATATCCCCCTAACATTATAAGCATCGGAAAGCAATGCAGTTAGTTTTGTTTCGTCCCAAAAAATATGTTAGCTAACGTTATGTGCTACATCTTATAATTTAGAACAAAAACGATTTATTAAAAAAATCAAGGTTTAGCACATGTGTCAACAGCTTCGAACAAGTTTAAACAATACAGCAGGGACAAATTAAATTTGTCACCATACTTACTCTATTATTGTCGAATTGTATATATTAAGTTGCATAGGTAATAACCATCATATTTAACAGTACAAATGAACAATACAGTTAAATATACATTCTACCCCACACTCAATTCCACAAAAACACATCATAATATCTAAAAGTTTGCTTAATGAACCCCTGATTATATCTTGGAGGTAGTCAAATTGTTTCCGTCCGTAGAAATAGTTCGTTGTCATTACTCCGTCCATGCTACGTTGAAAGCTAAATTACAAATCACGTTGAGGGGATTCTGTATTGTTGTCAATGTTTTGACCATGACCCATGACCCTGGGGTTTTCTTGCTTATCAAACCGGCACTGCTTCAATCTTTGCTGCTTTTATTTCCGCGGTTTAAGTCAATATCGATACACATACGGAGCAGATACAACTAGCCGTGTTGAAATTCATAGTGATTAGAAAAGATCATAATGCAACAATGATGTCACTGACTCCCCGAGTTTACTATTAGGTTAGTATCGATGAGGAATTTGTATGGGATGAGCTAACCTATATAGTGTTATGAGTTTAGGTTCTAAACACGTGAAAACAACAAGCTTTGTTAAATTTAACCAATAATTTATTTCCCTGCATAACGATGTACAAATAAAAAGAGAAGTCTAAGAAGAATCGACAATTTAAATTATTAAAGTCCTAGTAATAAAATGCTCTAATAAATTCAAGCTTGAGTCTCAATGAAAGGTGATCACGTATGCTGTATCCTGTACTATGATATTTCTACCCTGCAGTAAATATGCGTTAGCGTCTAATAATTTTACCGAACTCGGCGAAGAATCTGTCCAGCAACAGTCTTAAATAGTTGAAGTGTGATGACGTCATCAGCCGTTATTTCTAGTATCAGAATTTTGACAACATATTTCAGTTCTGGAAATTTAAATAAAATTTTGAAATCATACAATCTGAAATAAAAAGCAAGATAAACATTTTATTTTGTGAAATTACTTTCATCATGTTAATCAGTATATTGACTGCAGGGTAGAAACTGGTAGAATGAGATGCTTCTGTCAGATCGATTTTGCTAGAAAAGGATTGTGACTGTAATGGTGAAAATAAAGGTTATATCGCCAATTGGATTCAAGACTTGGTCATTTAAGAGTTATTAGTTGGTACATCACTGTCTTTTGAATGTGTATGTGTACTTTTTCAGTCTTCTTGCGGTTCTAAAGCGGTACAAGTCTCTTGAGAAAAAGTTGAATCGAGCGAAGGGTTGTGATCACCCTTGCATTCCTTAAGTTTATTTATATTACCAATAAAGCTAGTTCGTGTTGTCAGAGATTTCGCCGTACTTTATTGATAAAACGTCAGACTCCTGTGGTAGCTGCATACGTTTTGATTGTAATTTGCGCATTTGTTTGTTTTCCCTGTTTGAGACCCTGATAAGTGACGCTTGATTCCCCGTTTTTAATATCACGTTTGTTAAATTTTTTCAGGAAGAAAAGCAGATACAAGCATATGTAAGTATTAATAATATATAGTCTCTCATTCATTAAAGTTGCAGGTATTCATTTCGTATGGTTCTTATTTGATTATTAAAAAATAAGTATATATTCATTAAAATATGGATTCAACGAATTTTAGCCATATTATTATATTGAATATAAAGTTACAGTTTAATTATCATGCCCGTTTTTTCTTATTTAAGATGAAATATGAATAGCATTTTTCAGATCACATTCGGTTATCAAAGTGCTTTTGATTCGCGTGTAATGCAAGTGTATGCTTGATTCAAACTATACATTACAAAGCTCACAATACAGCTTTATTGTTTATATAGTGAATAAAAGACGTAATGTTTTTAAGGCATACGAAACAAACAAAACAAGATAATACACTGCATTATTTTCTATAATTTCCTCTCTATTATTGAAGAAACGATTGGCGTGTAGCCATGGCTGTCAGGTCATTGAGACATACTCCTTGCACATTTTGATACTGCATATCCTAAACATTTAAATCTCAAAAGCTGCCATTAGGTTTGACTTTGTTTTCAGCTTCCTCCTAGTTGTATAGTTTATTAACCAATGGTTATCTTATTTCATTATGTTTACGCTATGTTGGTATAAATACACCTGACCATATATATTGTCAGAGTGAGCAAAGTTAATTGTGTAAGACTCTTCTACGGACAACATACATTAACCGCCTTTTCTTACGCCAGAAGACAATATTGGTTGATATGTTAACATTTGTCCGTCCATCTCTCAGTTGACTATGTTATACTAGTAAATTATAAGAGCTATTTTTGAAAATCACGATATCGCTATTCCTTCACAATAGAAGGACAACTTAAAAAGAGAGGTACGTGTAAACTCAAAAATAAATGTACATTCATTGTCACGTGCCACGTGCATGAATCCTATAACAAAGTTTATTTGGCGTGTGCAAAAATGTTTATAAATATAAATAGTTACAATTAAATCAAAAACTCATTATGAGTTACCTGGTAGACTGGTAGACAGATATATATATATATATATATATATATATATATATATATATATATATATATATATATATATATTTATAAGCACCGACCATTTGAAGATGCTAATATAAACCACCATAACAATTGTAGTGTAATTTAGTCAAACGACACTAGTCACAGAAAACAAATTATAGTCTATAACAGTGCAGCGCAAGTATTAGCTACTCGGACTATTTCACAGCAAAAGATTATAGTCTATAACCGTGTAGAATAAGTTTCAGCTACTCGGATTATGTCACAGCAAACGATTATTGTCTATAACAGTGTAGAACAAGTTTCAGCTATTCGGAATATTTTACAGCAGATAGATAATAGTCTATAACAGTGTAGAACAAGTTTCAGCTACTAGGACCGTTTTACATTTCAGAGACATTGTAACGAAAATGCGGGAAGTTCATTGATCGTTTCGAATAGGAACCTTTATGGGTTTTTTTGTGTTTTTTTACGGGGAAGAACGGACAATATCATTCTCAAGAAAACTAGATCTGAAAAATGCATGAACGTTTACAAAATCGATATTGAGTTTGAATTCGATATTGATATGATCTCTAAACACCTACATACATTCCAAAGAAAATATCGAAACCACCTAAGAAAAGTATATTTCACTGTTTATATTATCATACTTATTATGTTCTTTCAGCGCCAGTGGGAATCTAACGTAAGTACTGATTTGAACACGTTATGCATTATAAAAATATAGCACTCGAAGTTAACTGTAATTGTTGAGCTTATTGAAAAGCATTAAATTCATTTACTATTTAATTAATTTAGTATTCAATTTACTTAGAATTAAATTCATTTAGAATTCAATTAATTTAGCATCAATAATTTAGTATTCAAGTAATTTAGTAATCAAACCATTTAGTATTCCATTCATTTAGTATTTGATTCATTTTGATTTTGATAATAAGATATTAGTGACACTATTTTAGAACACATTAGGATATCTATCTTCTTGATTCTTCTTTAACTTTTACGGACGTTCTCTCTGACACAGTAACTGATGAATTTTATAATTACTAGAGTGCCGATCAGGCTGTTCTCGCAATTGCCAGGACATTCATGACCTACAAAGGTAATTGACATTTCTGTAATATCAGACATGTATAATGTTCACGGTTCTCACTATTGCAGACACGTTTGTTTTATTCTTTTTTCAATTGTCGCAATCGAATTTAGAGAAAAAGATTATATCTTGAATTTTACAAAACGTGTTCGCGACGTTCTTTCTTATTACTAAGTTTTTGACCAAAAGGTCGTTTTACTTTCAAAATGTACAACATACTATTAGTTTCTGGTTTTTCAATGTTCAGGTTAAGTTTGTCCTAAGTTAATAGTCATTCAATACTGGCACAAAACAAAATCTAACAACGAACACGTGCGAATTATGAAAATATCTGCATTAAGGTTCATTTTAACCTTTAGTTATAGATTTTGTTTAGACATTACGTGAAGATAAGCAACTTAAACATTAACGACACACACACATACACAAACACACACACACACGTATGTATATATATATATATCTATATATATATATATGTGTGTGTGTGTGTGTAAAGAAACATATGTTATAACATGGGTTACAACATGGCGATATATATTAAATGTAACGTTTGGCATAGTTGTCTCGTAAGCACTAAGAAATGGATTATTGCAGCGTTGAATGTAAAGTGCACCAGATTAGAAGACTCATATTTGGACATACACCAAATATGTTAAAATATTACTAACATGGCATATTAATCTATCTTGTAATCACAGAACCTATTTGCATGTAATATTTTCCATAAAGGTGTAAATCCACTGCAAATGGATTGTCATCATTCACAATAGCAGACTGACTGAGTTAGCTTAATTTAAGGCACTATATTCCAAATCATCTTTGTATAGTTAGGCTTGAATTTGCTAACAAACCTGATTCTCCAGAGAGTGATACACATATTTTCTTACACGTCTTACACTGTTTCCTGACATAATGAGATTATACCCTGTTGCTTGATATGACCTGACTAAGGAATATACTGGTTGACACATGTTATTCGTTTGAGAGAAAGGCAGTTTTTCTAGCCTGGTAAACCGCATTAACAATGTATTAAGTTAACATGTCCACTAACAGACAGGCACACAGAGATACATAGTTTATAATGGAACATGTTCCATTTAATCTGGACCATGACAGGGTTGCAACATGGCGATTATGGTAAAGTGAAACCCTTAAGTGTTAACTGCTTCTGTTGCAGAGTGTGATAGTTAATATTGAAAAGGATAACGTGTAATAATTTCTTTTCTCTATCAACTATATTAATCACTGTTATATTCATTCGAAAACTTACATTTTCTAATACATGTTAATAGATAATGTACATCCCTTTTTCATATTAAAATATGATACAATGAATATCATATAAGGGTTGCAAGCCAGATTTGTAAAAACGTATAAAACAATGCATAGGACGGCTGGCTTTTGCTCATTAGCTGCTTTTAAAGCCAATACGTTTGTGTATAACATTACTTGAACTAAGAAACGTGTGCTCTTCACAACGCTAAACCAACAGAAGACCAGTTTCATATGTGCAGTATAATATTGTCAATACTACATTAGTAGTATCTAGTGTCTAAAATGAATATTACAAGTGTTGTTTTGAGGTTTAACGGCATTTCTCAGCGTAAGATTGGCTGTGTATGTCGGCCAGTAAAAGTAATGGAGAAATAAATTTCAGTAAAACCCTCATACACTCAGGAAGCCACTGGTAACATTCTGACATACAAACACACTTGCCTAGGCCGAGATTCGAAATGCGCGTAAATAAGCAAATTATCAGCGAACATTAAGGAGACCGCTTTAGACAACTCGGTCCCCTGGTCGAGGACCTTGCAGACTGAATAATTTTACGTGACGAATTAAATGTTTCTGATTATGGCAAATATATGTAAACAACTTAAAACTTCAGTCATTGATTACTTTTATTCGTTATTTTTTTTATTTCCTTTTATAAGCCACACTTTAGCTCATAATTTCGTCCGTTGTATATCATTTTGATGTCCCTCATATAACGTCCTGTCAAATCTGTGCGCTTCATCAGTCGCTGCGGTTTTCTTAAAAAGATATGACTTGACTAAGGAGTAAAGTGGTTGACAGATGTTATTCGTTTGCGGCAAAGGCAGTTTTTCTAGCCTCTTCGGAATGAATTTGAATTAAGCACAAACGTTAACCCTTCTACAATGAGGCTACGAAACGTATTCCCAATAAAATTAAGTAAAACATATATCCGTAACAGTTTATCAATGTGAGCTGAGCATTACCGAGCCTCAATATCACTTACGTGTGACAACACGTACAAAGTCGTGGTGCAAAATAGAGCAACGTTCCTTATCAGTACCGATGTAGCACCATAAGACAATGTTATACTAGAGATTATATCGCTGAATGTATAATTACGTTATTTATAAAACGATATTTAGTTAGAGATAGCTGTGGCACATCTGTCCTGACTTGATATTAATCCGAATTGATTGGGTTTCCAGACGGTGGCGTGATAGTATATATTATATTCTCTGCAAATGATTCTCATTTGAATTCCAATGCATTGTTATATACCATTAAACATTGAGGACAGTAATGTGATCATAGTTTATAATTACTGAGATACATATAATTTATCATAGTAACGACTAATAAATCACAAATGAAAGCACCATGAAAGCCGTGATGTTGGATGGAGCTTTCGAGACACAAAGTTTTTAATTGTCTAGTAGTATGCAGCGCTGACCAATGAATGTAGGGTCATCAGGTATAATTTTGACATTGATGTGGGAAGAGGTTCATGTATGATTTCAACATAACAAATGTGTTTTAATTATAGTTTGGATGAATGAATCAATACTAATTTATGATTTTTTCTTTCAGAGTTTTGTAAGTGTCAACATTCATGATAAAATACATCATCAGGTAACGTAAGTAAATGTACCGATACATGTAGGGAATTCTGCTTACAATGAAGCAAACATGAAGATTGTGTTGACTAGTATGAAATAGATTTGCCGAGACACGTCTTAACGCTTTAATCGCAAGGGGTTCCCGAGTGGCCGAGCGGTCTAAAGCCCTTTCCGTTACGGATCACTGCTGTCTCACCTCTGTCTACATGGTTTCGAGCCTAAGATTCGGCTAATGTAGTTATGTGTGAAAATTTGCCAGTAGCTTCTCTTGAGTCGGTGGTTCTTTCCGGGGGTTTTCCTCGGGTTCTTCCTCCACCAATAATACTGTCCGCCATGTATAGCATATCGTGTGCTGAAAAAAGGCGTTAAAACCTAAGAAAAAAAGGAAAAAAAAGAAACGAGAGAGTTAAAGAGATACATACTAAAACAATTACACATAATAAACATGGTGAAGATGCTATTGCGGAAACGTTGAGACACGCAGAACTAAGGAATTACAAATATATGTTTTGACTTAATGTACTTCCTTCACATACATTTCTTCTTGCTGGTAATATACAGTATAATCCAAAATAATTGAATTCTGGTAAACAGCATTAATAATGTATTAAGTTATCATGTACACTAACAGATAGGCACACAGAGATATTTAATTTATAATGGAACATGTTCCATTTAATCTGGGCCATGACAGGGTTACAACATGGCGATTATGGTAAAGTGAAACCCATAAGGATTAACTGTTTCTGTTGCAGAGTGTGATAGTTAATATTGAAAAGGATAACGTGTAATAATTCCTTTTCTCTATCAACTATATTAATCAATGTTATATTCATTCGAAAATTTACATTTTCCAATACATGTTAATTGACATTATTGTTAATACATTCCTTTTTCATATTAAAACATGATACAATGAACATAATATAACGATGGGTTGCAAGCCAGATTTGTAAAAACGTATTAAACAATGCATAGAACGGCTGGCTTTTGCTCATTAGCTGCGTTTTAAACCAATACTTAGTCGTTTAAAAATACTTGAACTAAGAAACGTTTGAGCTTTACAACGCTAAATCAACAGAAGACCAGTTTCATATTTGCAGTATAATATTGTCCTTTAAGTAAATACAACATTAGTATGATCTAGTGTCTAAAAAGAAAATTACAAGTGTTGTTTTTAGGTTTAACGACATATCTCAGCGTAAGATAGGCTATATATGTCGGCCAGTAAAAGTAGTGGAGAAATAAATTCCAGTAAAAACCTCAGACACTCAGGAAGCCAATGGTAACGTTCTGACATACAAATACACTTGCCGAGGCCGAGATGCGACATAGGTGTAAATAAGCAAATTGTCAGCGAACAGTAAAGAGACCGCTTTCAACGACTCGGCCACCTAGTTCGAAAAAGTTGCAGACTGAATAATTTTACTTAACGACTTAAATGTTTCTGATTATGGCAAATATACAAAGAACTTCAAACCTCAGTCATTGATTATTTTAGTGCATTCCTTTTTATTTCTTTTTATAAGTCACACTTTAGCTCATAGTTTCGTCCGTTTTATATCATTGTGATGTCCCTCATATAAAGTCATGTCAAATATGTGCGTTACATCAGTCGCCGCCGCTCTCTTAAAAGAACAATGATAATTAGATAAACAATATTACTTACTTACATTTTGGAAAAGGTTAAATGTAGTGATTTATATATCATGGTAAGGTTAGCAAAGGTAATTCCTTCTTCCATCTTGCTTCAAATAGATTCCCTCATAATTGTCTCCTCTCAGCCAAATGTTTTAGTACACTCCTATAGATTATTACTAAACAATCGTTTTTAATTTATATGTATATTGCGCAAAGTTTCATGCTGTGTTTTGTCTTTTATTCTTTGTTTTTAATGGCATTATTCCATGTCTGATATGAATGAATTCGATTTAGATCCAATACTGTCTTGAGTATCCAAATAGCCCGTTACTCCAATGTTGTTTAGATTTATTAATGTCATAGTGTATTAAGTCACTGAAACAATCGCGGGTATTGTTGTCCTATATTTATTATTACCGACAAGTATTTTACACGGAGGTTTAATATCTAACCTGAACGAAATCATAATTTCAGGTCATAGATTAACATTGCTTGAAATGTTTCAACATAACAGCAAAATATGTTTTTGTTTCGCGATACGTAACGATGGTAAATTATTGAAAACTATGATCTACATCAAGGATCATTTCTTGCCGCTGGCACGAGATCATCGATCCATCTCTTTTGCATCTTTCCTTAGGTGACATATAATAATGATTAAAAAATGACTCAACTATTTAAACAGCCAAAGCAATGTGGCCGAAGTTATAATCATACCCAAGTCCAGGTAAATGAAATTAACAAGTTAAAGGACTTTTTTTATACCACAAAAAATTTAGGTATGTCTAAACTTATCTTTAAAAGTAATAACCGTTATTAGTTGATGCGTATCCTTGCCTTGGAGTATTAGGTTCATGGCCTTTCTTGAATATCAAGTCTGTGAATATTGAATAACATATAAATATGAGAATGTTGTCGAAACAGAATACCAATTCATTGTTAGGTATACTTTTCAAGAATGTTGAATATGGATGCATTGTTAGGAACAACACATAATTTCATGCAATTTATCATGTTATTTCAAGTGATTATATAATTTGTTTGCAAACATGCAAACGTTTCACGCGCAAACTTCCCATATGGCCGAATGAGGGTAGCTTGAATGGCCCAAAGGCCACACTACTTCTGTTATGTCTCACCGTCGGACGTCAAACAGTTTATGGGCCACATAATACGGCTTGGCGGGCCGCATATTGGTCACAGTCAGTGTCTTTGAGACTTATACATTATGGCATATAACTGCATTAAGATAGCCTAGCATCACTCCATTCCCTTTCATGTTATAATCTTATTACGTTTAGACACTTTCGTCTAGATTAAAAACTTGGAAAGCGAGTTTCAAAACAAATATATTGCATAATAGTACAATTTAAAAGTAACATATAAACAGGGAAAAACATCGCTTTTTAATTTGGATATTAGATGAAATCGTTACTTTGATCATGGTACATACTTTAAAATCCCATTCTGCTTTGTCAATAACTAAGGTACTCTATTATATTTATATTATAAAATCGTCATCCTTATTATTGTTGACATGATGTATCGTACGTTTGTAAACATGGCGTTCAGAATCAACTCAAAAATTGTGTACCATATTGACTGTTTTAATATGAACACGTTCAAGCGATGTCATGTGCGAGTTGTAAATAATTCGCCATGTATAAAGGTCCAATGAAAAAGAATCATAGCATGTTTTATTTTAAGTCATAAACATCATAGGTGAGACGCGTTAGAATACATATTTTAAACGTCATGAGTAAAGACTGCGTTGTTTTTTTGTATAGTGACTATACATCATAATTAGATAGCCCAAAGAACGGATAGTCAAATAGAGACTCATTGAAATTCGGAAAGAGCCGTATCTGTCAAGAACTCCTCAGATATATAAACTAACCCTTATCAGCATGCGTGCATATTTGGAAAAAAAGCAAACATGTTTTGGGGTAATGCAAGATAAAAGCATAATAGTTCTCTTTACTTAAAATACTAAAATACAAGGTTGAATTCTAGTGTTATCAATCCAAGTGGTAGCACCTAACCGCACATATTTTCATTAAAACTAACATGTGCACCTGTGGTCACTTTGGTCGGAACTTTTACATCCACGTCTGACATTTTGATGAAATTTCGAACATACAGCTTGGTTCAGTCATATGTACACTCCATCAATTCTTCTTGAGCTTATTTGTAATGCAGTTCCACCCTTATCCATTTAAATGGCTGTTCATATAGCGAGGAACATTAAAATCAGTGAAGAGTAAAACTTTCAGGAAAGTTCAAAATTATTTGAAATACATCTAATAGGCAGACATCAAATTGACACAAAGTCTCTTAAACACTTTGTAACCGTTTTAAGAACGTTATTCCAACCGCATTGTTCAGGGCACGGAGGGATTTACCTTTCATTGCAGTCTTTATCTATCTGTAGTGAAATTAAATATACGTGTCTCCCATACATGGCCTTTGTTAAGATCACTACGTTCAGTCAATTTGGATTGTGGATATTATTCAGATTATTATCTCACAATGCTAATATCAGGTCGGTACATATACTTGATAATCCTAAAATTTACTTATAGGGTGCAAACATTCAACGGTCCTTTTTGTACTTTACACGATAGTATACGTTGATCCAGATTATGTGATGTGGTTGAATAATGGCCCATGCTTACTTTTCCAAGCGGATTTATTTCCGTATGAGAGGCTAATGATTAGAACGACATAAATTAGATGCGACATAAAAACAGTTTATTAAAGTAGCAATGTTGGGCAATGTACACTAGTCTGCTATTTGTTTGCTTGCAAGTTTCCCCATAAAAACATTGAGCATATACTCTTCTTGTTAAAACTGTTATAGTTTTCTCAGAACCTTTCTCTAATACGAAACTAAAGTTGTTCATTTGTGACCAAATCAATTATATTTTGCTTAGGACTTATTTTACAATAATGGCTGATGGAATGGTAAATACTATTTATTAACAATTCAATTGTAGAGTATGCATTGTTTAACATAGTACACTCGGTTCTTCCTAATTTGTCTTAATGTTTGATGTTGAATGTAACAATACAGTAATTGTCGGAGATTATCTTTGAAGTGATATTAAACAGGTATGCACATTTTGGAGAGTGTGTATATAGACATAACAGAGCGGATTATATACCGTAACATACATGTGGAAACATTAAATTATATCTGCACTGGTTTGCATTGTGGGGAGCTGAAATATCCCTCACATACATTTTGAACAGATGCGCCTCTTAAACGAAACTTTGGTCTTTAAGGACAATTTTATAATGATGGACGAAATTTGCTATTTAGTGCGGATATACAGTAGTTATTGTTGAATTGATTTTACGTGTCTTGTTTATGTTGTTCACCGTTGTTGGGTTAATGGCAATACATTATACGATGTGCTTGATTATTTGTCATTCAAATAACAGGCCGTTTATCAAAACTTGCGTGTTGATGATTCATGATATGATAAGCTATTGTCTTTTTGACATTTTAATGGGCTCTCGCTTGTAATTGTTACATGGCTCAAGCTGTCCTGACATGTCGACAAGATTTGTCATCGGTCTGCTTCACAGTGTCAGCATTTTGTCTGCTACATTCGTCAACTGTTTTATGTATGCTCGTGAAATCTGTCGGAACCGCAAGATATGATTTTAATTGTTTCCTAATATGTATGTCTTGTCGGATAATGTCATGTTGATCATGATGCAAGAGTGGCGTTGGTCAATCACATGTACTGTGGACTTACTGTATTTGGTCAGTTATTGTATGTATGGCATACATTTTTTGACTCGGTTTAACTTTTCATTAAACACATTCGCATCAGACGTATTCGTGCGAGGCTAGTTCGGGTTAGGTCTGTATTTGACCAAGCCGAATAATTTGCCCTCCATAGAACTGGTTCCAATAGTCAATTTCTATTTGTCAACCAACACTGTTGCGAAATCGAAAACAATACAGAAATTGCCTCTTTGTTGTCATGCCTTTGTTAGCTGCTTTGGTTTTAATCGAATATTTTATGAAGTCCGATACGAAATCTTGATCTAGGATCATGCAAATTTATCGTTACAAATCCATGTGGGATTGACTGAGCGTGACTAAAGAAATTTCTAAAGAGATTATAATCCATATCTCCACTTCACCAGGTCTGGTGAATATTTCGTAGCGTATAAGTGTCAGCTCCATTAAATACAGCAAGAATATTACAGTTATCACTTTTGGTATTTGTGTATACCTCTGCGTAACATATATCACATCAGTATTTTATGTCTACCTCATGAAAATATCCTGGCAGGGTTTGCATATTTATCTAACATCACATCATCATATACGACTAAATTATTAATACTTCCATCATTAGAATCAACACTCGTCGCTTCTTCAATATCAGTGATAAACGGGTTCTCGTGTTTTTGTCGCCGAAAAATAATTACATTCATGTTATTATAAATAAATTATGCTCTATATTGTGTGAAATGTAAGACACGTACTAGCACAAACGGCTTGACAACAATTACAACAAGCACTAAAAGATCAGCACCTGCTGGTAAGTGTGTACAATGTGGTACCCAAAAAAAATAGATTTGTTTCTATGAAATCGGTTAATGATTTTTAAAAACAAAACGAGGAGGTGATATTGCATTGACAAAACTTCCCGGGACTCCATGGGCATTAAATATCCAAGAGAAAAATACCTTCCAGGGTATAGTTTTTGTGGCACTGGAACCAGACTCGATATCCGAATTGATAGCCAAGACCGACCCCAATCCGGCAAATATCCAATAAACGCTATTGATAAGGCATGTCATCCACATCATGTTGCTTATAAAAGAGCAATCTTCAACACAGACATAACGCAGATGTGAAATTGATTCATGCATTGAATTCAATTATTGATAAATCCTTCAAAGAAAAAAAAGCGATGCAAAGTAAATTATAAACAATATGGAAATCTATTTATTATTCCCTAAGAGGTTACTCGAGGGGTAAATCAGCAATCAATAAACTCTCAAAAGCCGCAAAAGTAAGACATACCGCCGCAGCAGATTGGTTATCCAAACAGGCGATATGGCAGATTTATTTACCACAGCCTGAACAAATTAATTTCGCACATTTTGATGTCAGCGTCCCTAATGACGTTCATCAGGTTGATATATTATTTCTGCAGCATGATACTGTTAATAAATACACATACAAATACGCGCTAACCGTAGATGATGTTGCAAGTAGATACAAAGAAGTTGAAACATTGACGACCAAGTCATCAATTGAAGTAGCTTCTAAGTTTGAACGAATTTATCGACGAGGTCCTCTGCAGTGGCCAAATCTATTACAAGTTGATCCTGGCAAGGAATTTCAGGGTGCAGTGTTATCAACAATGCAGCATCATAATACCACGTTACGACGAGGACATACTTCAATACATCGTGATCAGGCAATTGTTGAACGATTTAATCGGACACTTGCTGAGCGGTTATTTGGATATCAATACATGAAGGAATTCATCGAAGCTAATCGATCTCGTGAATGGGTCAAGAGATTACCAGGTGTAGTTACCGCGCTAAATAATGAAATTACTCGAACAATCAATATGAAACCTATTAAACCTATCCAAAAAGTATATAACCGTACAAAAACTGCAAAATGGTTTTTCAAAACAACGAATATTCGATAATGTCACTGTATGATATTTGTATGAACCAGGAAATGCTACTGATCCTATCTGGATTGTTACCACACATAAAATATCTCTCTTAACGAGATCCACGTGTAGACCCGCAATCTATATATTAGATTCATCTGCTCCTAAACGTGGATTTACACGTGAACAGTTACAAGTGATACCCGAGGATACTCAATTACCGCCGCTTGGTATTAACTAGCACCTTTGCGTATGTTACACTGAAGACAGGTCAACATCACACTATCTCTGGTATGACCAAAATTATTATCCTTTCTGTCTGCGGAAAATTGGCGAGGATCTTTGTCCGAATAGTGCCAACGCATTATACAATTACAACTAGCGCAGTGATTATTCTGATGTTGTGTCAGCGTAAATTCAGCATCAATATCAAAGTCTGGAGTATAACCAGCGAGTGTTTTTCTTATTATTATCATCGCTGACAATATCACTGATTGTGGTGTCATTAGTATATAAAACAACTCTTCTAAGTTGATTTATTATTCGTACTCTGAACGAAGCATTGAAGCATTCACGCTCTATTTCACACTGAATGTTATCCGGTTGTAATCTAATTAATTTCTTAAACTCACTTAATGCTTTATCAAGAGATCTATAATCGGTGTTAATTTCTCCATAATAATCTATAAAATTCTCCAGCCAATCATGCGGAAACAAACCGAAAAATGGTGGTGGTTGCCCAAGATCACCACACATCACAACTGAATTCTTGAGTAGGAGCCAATTCAGAAACATATTTAATATATCTAACGACACTGTGCTTATCTCATCCCAAAAAATAATTTTTTCAGGAATATATTTCTCACCCATTCCATCAGGAGTCCATGCGTCATCTTTCCATTGAAAGAAACTGAGATAAGTGCAAGCATTATCTCCTCGCTGTTTCATCTCTCTTGCAAGTCTGTGTGTTGATGTTAGCACAATCATGTTTGATTTCTCTAGAAATAATTTGATAACGTGTCGTCTTCCATGATTCGCCATGTCCATTTAAGTAACTGGATTTATATCTACATATTGGATAGGATAAGGAAGGTGCGCTCGAAAGTTCTGATATCTGAATATTTTTTTATGTACTTGTTTTCAATCGTAACATCTGCTGATTTAGAATATTCGTGCAACATTTTGTTTTATTCTGCATGATCTCCAACACTCATCGGGATTTGTAAATTCAGCCACTGCTTCCTTGCGTTTGATATCTATATAAAATGAATCAGTCGCTACCCTGATCATCGATTGCAAATTGATAGAAGCATAATCCAGCATAGACGCCCTTAGATTGCTATATTGGGGACATTCTCTATCTACGTAACTAACAATTGTGCCGAATTTTGTTCCATCGGGCAAGAAAGCGTCTTTACGATTGACATATATACCTCTAGATGCTGCATCTGCGATTATAAAATCGTATTCAGCATCATCTAGAGTTAATCGTGAATAATTTCGCTTGTGATCATATGCTGCCCCTTGGGTGAATTTATCAATTATTCTTCTACCGAGATCCTTTGCGTGTTTATCTCTGACCTGAAAGATCTCTTTGGATGATTGAATAATATTTTCTACATAGAGGGAAAGAAATTTGTTTTTTTTAATCGTTAATTATACTATCTGCACTATCGGGTTGTGGTAACTAAATTTCAGTCTACACGTGATACGACATCAGAGACAGTCAGCGATATCAATATTTTACAATCGATCATATACCGTAATAACATTATTGGTACCCAATGTTTTTTCAGATATAAGTATCGGATAAATCCCATAAATAACCGCGGTCACATGATAAGCTCTCTCGTAATACGGTTTGTCAATTCCAGTCCACATTCCTGGTTTGGAATAATGGCTCATACTGACAGTCTTTTTATTTCTCAATACAGGATCAAATTTACCAGGCATAATCCAATCTCATGTTTCTGAATGGATAATAAATTTCACTCTATATGAATACTTTCTATGGTCAAGATGCGATATTATTCCTGCTGTTTTTTGGTCGTTCGTAGTAGCATCAAAACTACCATGAATCCGAAATGTTGACCAACAATGAAATGCTTCGTCGCGCTTAAATTCGTTATACCCTACATGGATTTTACCTATCATGCTGATTTCACCTATTAGACCCTTATTTGTTACATCTACAGATTCTCTATTAGAGATTGAATTTAACACTTTTCCAGGGTTTGATTTCGGATAATCTATCACTCTCATTCATATTATAATTAAAACACTATATAACTAAAATATCTCACTACCCCTTGTGGGTTTCCGTATGTGTTTTTATATACATTAATAATATGCATCAATACTGCTTTTGAAGTATATGCAACTGAAACAAAATGCTAAAAAGGTGTGATTCGGACATATATTGAACATTCAGTCTCCTCATTATATTGTTGGAACGAAATGCAAATGTGTGCTACGGACTTTAGTTTATTGATGAGAAAAAATGTTAAGACTAAGCAGCCTATGTTAATGCAAAACATATTGTGTTGGTTTGAAGACTGTTCTGATTTCCACGGTACTTTCATTATACAATTGGTTATTGTTCCATGACACCGATGAAATCGTAGCAAGATGTGTCTCTCCGTCCACATTAAGTAGGAATCACGTTGACTTGATAACTAGTCATAAACGTGTTCCAACATTTTGTTTTCGAAAATGTTTTAACTAGAAGCGGCCTAACATTCTAGGAACTTAGAAAATATGTTCACTACATAGGATGGACATTATACATAGGAAGCACGAAATTACATTAGAATAAAATAATATGGGCTAAAACTTTAAACAAGTAATATGGAGCGAAGAGGGACCCAGTAGGAAAGGGTTGTAAGAGTTCACCGGTGTCAACTTGAAGCAATGTGTATTAGAGTTGCTAAGTTACAGAGGGCTAGATTTGT
Organism: Unio delphinus; assembly: GCA_029339505.1. NCBI lineage: Eukaryota > Metazoa > Mollusca > Bivalvia > Unionida > Unionidae > Unio > Unio delphinus. The sequence goes on from JAQISU010000066.1 coordinate 2,101,597, forward strand.
TACAACTGATTTAATTATGGGCACGATATAGAATTTATAAAGGTTCTGATAAGACCTTTGCGATACGGTAGTGGAAATGGTTTCTGCTCAAAGTTTTAACTGTTACAATGCTCGAAAAATTTCAACGCTGAATCAAGCGTACTTATGTGCACTGAAACAAATTACCGCTAGTTTAACAACCCCCCAACCTCCCAGCAAACAATAAACAATGATAAATATTTATCTAATACAAGTCGATAACCAACCATCTAGCTCGAAACAATAGTTGTTATTACATGGAATGCATAAAAACTTTTTTATTTGGTATCTGAGAATAAAGAAGTATATTGCATGTTTACAGCTGAAAACTTGTGGCAGGGTATAAAATCAAAGTCAAACGCATGTAGATTGACACTTCAAAACCTACTTGTCTTCTCACTCCCACTTGCATGCCTATGTGTATGTTTGTGTAAATGTATATACATCAATACTGCTCCTCTAATATCTGGAAATAACTTTAAACGTTATAGATGTGCGATTCGGGCATAACGTTTAACAATCTCCTCAATATATTGATAAAAAAATACAAAATACAAAATTGTGAGCTACGGACTATGTATGTATGTATGTATGTATGTATGTATGTATGTATGTATGTATGTATGTATGTATGTATGTATGTATGTATGTATGTATGTATGTATCTATGTATGTATCTATGTATGTATGTATGTATGTATCTATGTATGTATGTATGTATGTATGTATGTATGTATGTATGTATGTATGTATGTATGTATGTATGTATGTATGTATGTATGTATGTATGTGGTGTTCGAGGTGCTCTGGGAGGGGTAGTACCTCTGGTTGGTGGCATGTCGTGCTCCTTCGGGAATAGCCTGCCCATCTTTTTTCCTCACCAGGCGCTCAGCCCTCACCTGTGGCTCCAAGCAGCTGCGGCATGCACAGCGGCCACGCCGCGGGCAACGGCTTCGACTGGCCGGCTAATCCAGGTGGAGGGTAGCCGACGGGCCTTAAACCCTCGGTGACTTAGGAGCTTGCCTATCCTTGCATGTAAAGCCAGATTCGGCAGAGTGGGCGAAATAAATCAACTGGGTGATCCAACGGCCACAAAGGGCGAATCTGCAAACGCTTTGTGGAGAGCGTAGGGTATGACAAGGCACGGAAGACGTCATAGCCATCCAATGCAGCCGAAGTAGTCCCCAACCGTGACGAATCTTCGTACCACTGAGTTCTAACTACCAAGGCCGAGAGAGTGAGACTGTCTCTGTGCAAAGGCTGTTTCACTTTAATCTCCTTCACGCACAGGTTATGTTGTGCACCTATCATTCATCCTTATCATCACACTCATTGTTTCTAACTACACCTACCAAAGTCCTACGGCGATGGGCGACTGGCGACGAAACAGGTGGAGATGACCACTGGGAGTTGTAGTCAGAGACCTGCACGTAGGCGACCCTTGGACAAGTGGTCGCTCTGCTCTGTACCCAAGGCAGCAGAACAGTTCGGCAGCATCCAGGGGTGACTGAGCAGACCTTTTTAGGACGGCGCTGCTCACCCTGAATAGGGAGAGGCCTAGAAAAGGTGGCCTAAAAAAATGCTTGCCTTGTAAAAATCTGGTCAGCATACCGCGGCTGGCAAGATCATCCATATCTGCGGTCGAAATAATCAAAGAAAAAAACTTATTATTGGAGCATGGACCATCCGTACTCTCATGGACAAAGAAAACGTATCAAGACCCCACAGGAGAACAGCTCTAGTTTCTAAGGAGCTAGCACGCTACAATATTGACATCGCTGCCTTGAGTGAAACCAGGTTCGCAGAAGAGGGTTCTCTTACTGAGCTAGCCAGCGGCTACACATTCTTCTGGAAAGGAAAAGCCCAAAATGAGGACAGGATCCATGGAGTCGGCCTGGCTATCAAATCAAGTCATCTGAAGCAGCTCCCGGAAATGTCGGTCGGTATCAATGAGAGGCTAATGAAATTGAGAATACCTATAAGCCACAAACGGCACGCAACAATCGTCAGTGCATATGCCCCTACCCTATCGAGTCCAGCAGAAACCATCGAGCAGTTCTATACGGACCTCAGCTCTGTACTTAGCTCAATTCCAGCTGACGACAAGATCATACTACTGGGGGACTTCAATGCCCGTGTTGGCTGCGACTATGTTCGATGGAAAGGTGTGCTTGGCAAGCACGGTGTCGGCATAATGAACAGCAATGGTCTGCTCCTACTCAGCAAATGCACAGAATTTAACCTCCTAATCACAAACTCAATGTTCAGAATGGCGGACAAACACAAGAACACCATGATGCGCCCCAGATCTCGCCAATGGCACTTAATTGACTATGTAATAGTACGCCAGCGTGATGCCAAGGATGTCCAAATCACCAAGGCCATGCGAGGAGCAGAATGCTGGACAGACCACAGACTTGTCAGAACTACCCTACAGCTGCACATTGCCCCTCACCAGCTAAGACGTCCTAAGCTTGTGCGCACAGCCCTCAACGTTGTCAAACTGCAGCAGCCTTCCACCCAGCTCGATTTCCAGAAGAGACTAGATGACATGCTGTCAACAAACGGACCGTTATGTGGAAACGCCTCTGAAAAATGGAACAAGCTCAGGGACATAATAAGATAAACAGCTATGGCAACCATGGGTCCAAAGAAGCGAATCCATCAAGACTGGTTTGATGAGAACAACGCTGCCATTGAAGATCTGCTTGCCAGAAAAAATAAAGCTTTTATGGACTGGCAGAATGACACAAACTCCATCCCAAAAAAAGATCGCTTCAAATCCTATCAGGCTGAGGCTCAGAGAGAAATCCGCAAGATGCATGACCAATGGTGGGAAAAGAAAGCTGAGGAAGTGCAAAGCTATGCCGACACTAACAACTCCAAAGAGTTCTACAACGCCATCAAGTCAATTTTCAGCCACACAAAGTCAAGCTCTACGCCCTTACTTGCTGCAGATGGCAGTACACTAATAAAAGACAAGAATGGCATTAAGGAAAGATGGAAAGAGCACTTTAATCAGCTCCTAAACCTGCCCTTATCAGTCAGCCAATCTGTTCTTGACCAAATACCCCAACAGCCAATGCTCAACCAACTGGATATTCCGCCAAAGATGGAGGAATTGAGAAGGGCCATTAAACAAACAAACTGTGGCAAAGCACCTGGGAAGGATGGTATCCCAGCGGAGGTGTACAAGACTCTCAGTAAGCAGTCTCTGGAGGCATTCTATGTCGTGCTAATCAGCATCTGGACGGAAGAAGTGATGCCAGACGACCTCCGTGATGCATCAATTGTTACCTTCTATAAAAACAAAGGCACACGTATGAACTGCAGTAACTACAGAGGCATCTCCCTGCTTTCCGTTGCTGGCAAAATACTTGCTCGCATCTTGCTCAACAGGGTTATTTCAACAGTGTCAAAAAATTACCTCCCCGAGTCTCAATGTGGTTTTCGCCCAGAAGTCATTTTCCAGCCCGCCCCAAACACTGTCCATTCGCAACCCTGTATCATCATTGGCGACACGCAGCTGAAGAATGTGGACAGTTTCAAATACCTGGGCAACATAATCTAGTGATGGCTCTCTGGACAAAGAGATCACTGCGAGGACCCAAAAGCCAGTCAAGCACTAGGACGACTCCGAACCAAGGTCTTGCAGCACAATGACATACGTCTGTCAACAAAGCTGAAGGTGTACAATGCAGTTGTCCTCACGTCTCTATTATATGGCTGTGAAACGTGGACACTCTACAGAAGGCACATCAGACAGTTAGAACAATTCCACCAGCGCTCCCTGAGATCCATCATGCGGATCAAGTGGCAGGACCGAATCACCAGCCTGGAAGTCCTTGATAGAGCCAACACAACAAGCATCGAAGCAAAAATAATCCAGGCCCAGCTTCGATGGACTGGCCATGTCATCCGCATGGATCAAAGCAGAATCAGAAAGCAGTTGTTCTATGGCGAGCTATTCCTGGGGAACCGAAACCAAGGCCGCCCTCACAAGAGGTACAAAGACAACCTCAAGACAAACATCAAGTGGGCAGACCTTCATCCACGCCAGCTCGAGCCCGCTGCCTCAGACAGAAAGCATTAGCGAGCCCTGACCAGAAAAGCCTGTTCCTCCTTTGAGGCTGACCGTCGCCAGCGTCTTGCTGCAACCCGTGAGAGACGCCACAGAAATGTATCCCAGATACCAACAACCACCGGTGTCCGATGCGCCACCTGCAATCGCATGCGTGTATCGGAATTTGGACTCCGGAGTCACATGCGCGTCCATCGTTGAAGGAAAGTGCACAACTTGTCTTCCTCGACTCGAGAGACTACCAAGACATGTATGTATGTATGTAATGTATGTATGTATGTATGTATGTATGTATGTATGTATGTGTATGTGTGTGCGTGCGTGCGTGCGTGCGTGCGTGTGTGCGTATACAAGAAACTATAGTTTGCGGGTGTCGTTTGTTTTTATTGATTTATGACAACAGTTTGCGTTTTTATTATGGTGAAATTATATCTTCTTTTTAACATGAATGGATTAGTTCAGGGGTCGGCAACTTTTTGATAATAGTGTGCTAAAGTAGTATTTGTAATTCATTCAGAGTGCTAACAACCTATATTCATATAAGTCTACCTGCTCTACCATATGCTGTATATTATATTAGTACTCGTAAATGTGATAGCACTATTAAAACAAATAAATGTGATCTTAAATTTATAATATTAATGTTTAATTAAAAATATGAAATAAACACTTCCATTGAATGTAATTCATTCGTATCAATCAATGTGTCCCTTGTCGTTACATGATCTTGATTAATTGTTAACTATCAGGTACATATTTGGTCACTTTCAGCTTAGTACGGGCTTCTGAGTGTTCAGGTGTTAGGCGACTTATTTGCGGATTTCAAACTGCCTTCATGTAAGAGAAAATCTGTTCACAAGTATGAGTTGAAGTAAATGCTGAAAGAATAGCAAACGCAACCTTCTTCAAACAAATGAGTGCTTCAGGGACGAACTTCCAGTAGTTGAGAATAGCAGCTGACGTTTTAAGCAGTTTCCTTCCACTGAAGTTTGCAATTCGGAAAATTTTGATATCCATAATTCTGATGTCTTAAATTCAATAAGCTGCATTTCAAAATCGTCAATATCCATCCACCTAAAAGATCCAGATCTAACTGAGTAGTAGTCTGGTCAAACAAGTTAGGCTTGTTGAGGTATGAAAATATGGGTACACGAAGTTGAAAGTCGTGACATCGTTTAGCAAACTCCACTTTGAGTGATTCAATGTACTTCTTATTCTTATCTATATTCAATGTAAATCGATCTCAATGAGCCTTCACATCTGGTAAGTACTTGAATGTTTTGGCCTTGATGTCACGACACAATATGTCCAGTTTCAACTCAAATCCTTTCCAGTAGCCAAAACGTTCAAGTGCTGTTTGATTTTGTCCTTGTAAATTCAAGTTCAACTCATTTAAATGTGTCGTTAAGTCTGTCAAAAACATCAGTTTCAAAAGCCAGTCATATCATTCTATTCCGGAAAATATTGTTGTTTCTTTTTATCAAGAAATACCTTAATTGCTTCCAGGCAAGAAACGAATCTATTCAAGACTTTACCTCGACTACGTCAACGAACATTGCTGTACGTCATGAAATCTCTTCTTGTAGAAGAGTCTTGAAGTGCCTGTGAATCAAAGCAAAGTGGGACGTTATAAAGTTGATTATCTTAACAACAGTTGCCGCCATCACAGAGTGCAAGTCCAATGATGAGATCTTTGCACACAAACTCCCCTGGTGTATAATGGAATGGAAGTTTAATAGTCGACGTATAACGTGATTCTCAAGAATTATAACAATTCGTTTCTTTTGCCAACGATTGCAGCAGCACCATCAGTTGTTACGCATGATAATTTGCTCAACTCGATGTTCTGATTTTTTAAACAACTTACGAATGCAGCTAGAATCTCCTCTGCTTTGAAAAGCTTCTGATTTCACTTGAGCTTTTTCATTTACCCAAATCAGCCCTCTGCTTTGGGCTAATATCTCTTAACCCAAGGTAGAAAAGACACATAATGAGACTCTTGGAAGAGCTTTTGATCACAATATGGTCTCTCAATTTCAATAGCATGACTGTCTTTTGGAAGAGTTAGGCAGGTTTTAAATTAGCCGAATTTTGACTAAGGATTCCTATTGCCATCCTCAGTAAGGCTGGTACACAACTAATTTACTGTTAGCCAAATTTAGCTAATTCCTTCATATGGCCTTCACACTCTTAAGTTGAAACCAAATCTTGGATAAATGTATGCTTAGCCAAACTTTTGGCTAGTGTCATCAGTAGATTTTAGTACAAGTTGCATATGTGGCTGTTAGGACTAAAAATCTTAAAAGCTATATAATTAGCCAAATTTGGCTATCCACCCCAGTCTCTCTTTCTATAAAGCAAAATATATATTTAGCAAATATTTGTTTAATAACTGCAAAAACTATTGTCATAAGCTGAAGGTGTGTATCAAAGAAATAAAATATTTTTTGCATAAGTGGATGATCAGCCAAAATTTGGGAGAATTCAGACGAAAGCTTGGGGAAAAAAATCAATGTGTCTGTATTTCTGAACAATTGTTCATCAATACAGTAGACGCATGCTGTATGGTACCCTTTTAAATGCATGCGAAGTTCGGTATTAATTTGTCAAAACCTGGTTTAGTGGCCACTTGCTTATAAACCTCATTCTTTCCATTCCCAATTTTCTATCAAGTTTGCCTTCACATGTGTACTACCTGATCAGTGACCACTGTTATTCTCTCATGGATCCTTGTGTACTGTGACAGTGATTATCTAAGCATGTTTATTTACCCATCATTGAACTAATCAATCACACATAATAAGACTTATGTGCAATCTCAAGGGACTGATTTAAACAACTGTCTCTAATTAGATGTATTGCATATACAGCTCAGTTCATTGCAATCATGCAATGTGCTTTGTTTAACTTATCTATTATCAATCCTTCTAACTATCCATCTACTGATATGTACTTGACCAACTATTATTTATTTTCTTTCTCTCTATCTACTGCCTTCCTCTCACATTTCCTCTCTCTCTCTCTCTCTCTCTCTCTCTCTCTCTCTCTCTCTCTCTCTCTCTCTCTCGTGTCAGGCTTTTCTCTTAAATGCTTGCACAGTACACTTATCAATATATAAGGCCATCTATAAAGAGCTTATGTGATCCTTGTTTTGGACTCCTTATGTTGTATGCAATTTTAAAATGTATATACTTGAGCATAGAACTTACTATGTAAAATTCAAATTTAATGAGTGGGAGAATATCAAACCATCCCGTTGATTAATATAAAGTTAGTATTTTTATATAAATTTATTCGGTAAATTATCTATTTTACCTCCATCCACCACCATTCCATTATAATGTGTGCCAGCCCCACTGTTAATAAATTTGTAATCAGAATATTCTCTTGTGAATATACATTTTTTGATGTGTAATCCAGAGTAAATGAATAGAGAATCAAAATGATAATACCACATTGTTATTAAATATTTATATTTTGAATGATAATACCTAGAGTATGTTTATCTAATGTAAATACCGTCCCTTGTTTTCAACATATTTTCATCTGTCTTCATTAAAATGCACCATTTCCCAGTTGATCAGGAAGCTCTATATTTTATTCTTACCATCTTACCATTGAACTATCAACTATTTGGTTTTTTATATCACTGGTCGATGTTAAAACGTCTACTTTTTTAAACTTGTATTCATATAACAGATTGTAAAGCGCTAAATAGCCTAAACGTGCACCATTAACATTCAATCAATTAATCAACCACATGGACTTTAGATATCCTTATTATAATGTAAATTTAGAACTTACTGAAATTTTATTATTTATGGCTGTGCTTTGTCCAGTTTTGCCATAAAATGATGTCATGACATAACTTCTGCAAATTTGCAAAATTTAGTTTTAAAGACCAGTTTGTTTCCTGTATATAAATCTTTGTAGGAAACAAGTTAATTGGCTTTGACCTTCAGTTGCAGCACAGAAATAAGGTACAGCTAAAATGTGTAATCTGTTCAACCAACAACTCTATGCAAAAAGAATGTTAATGAATGAAGGAAAAGCTTGCAATTGATACATCTTTATCTGAATATTTCATGAAAAGGGATATGAGGCACATGTTGGAGGATGGTACTTAGGTCCGACAGAGTAATAAGAAGCATATTATCAAGTATGTGCCCTGGTAATCCATTTTATTTTTAATTCTGACCTGACATCAAAGAAGAGAAGTGACTGAAGCTTTAAATATAACAACCAATTAATATCTTGAGAGTGGTTCAGTAATTCATACCTGTACTTAACTTTGAATGTATATTGCAACTGCTTCCTTTATTTGTTCATGGTTCTCTTCGGCGACATATATTTAGTTGTTTACTATCTCTATTTCAAACTTGGTGGCGAAATAAATTTCATAAAATTACCAGTCTCAAATTTCCCTAACGGCTTTTTGCAGTAAATCTTATCTTGACCCTCCAGTAGTTCCATGTAGACTGCACCAGCATTGTCCTCCACCAGCCAATAACATTTGGAGAGATTAGCTAGAAAGAAAATCATAAATAACAAAACATTTTATTCCTTCCCACTGGGACTAAAAAAATTTATTTACTAACAAATTAACCTTTAGTACATTATTATGCCTTGTGGATTAATATTACTTTAGAGACACAACTATTTTCATAAAATGAAAGTCTTCTGACTTATATATCCACATTTCTTTAACATGGTATTGGTATCTGAAATGAATAGTCTTGAGGACTATGACATTTATTGATTCCTTTTGAATATATGTTGGTGTCATGCTCCCAAATCTTGGTTTACCTTTTCTGCCATGTCCATCAATAGCAAATGTCTAATGTCTATATAATGTTGACTATTTCAAGCAAATAAGTTATTTACTGAATCAAGTGATACATATTTTTATTTAGAATGTCTGTAAATGATATTAACTGTAATTGTAACAATATGTTTCAAGAAATACAAATGAATTATAACATTCAATTTATCTGAACTAAACAAATGTACTTTAAAACACACAAAATAAAATCTTACCTCCTTCCACTGTCATACCCTCCACAGAAAAAGGGAAAGTTTTAATCTCCTGCACTGACAAATACTCATGAATTCTTGGAACCTGAAGTGAGAACCAAATAAAATTAATTATCTTATCATATATGCCCATCTATACAATTGTAATCAAGCGTTTTCTTAATTTACTCGCATTAATGACTGTATTACAGAATGACATGGACACCTGGTTCAAAATCAGTATTAAGCTAATTTAATTTTCATATTGTGTATCTGTTGCATATATTGTATCTCATTTTGGAATAGTTCATTTGCATAGGGGCTAATTTAATTTTCATATTGTGTATCTGTTGCATATATTGTATCTCATTTTGGAATAGTTCATTTGCATAGGGGCTAATTTAATTTTCATATTGTGTATCTGTTGCATATATTGTATCTCATTTTGGAATAGTTCATTTGCATAGGGCTATAAATGCTCATCCAGCATTTATTACATTATGGTTTGAAAATGTTTTCAGCAGAGATTACAACTGATTCATATGTAAGTAGTCAACAAATCGCATAATATAATTTTCTCATTATTGCATATGAGGATACATAGTTCTTTTGAATATTTTCTGACATGATAAAATTTAATCCCAATTCCAGTTAAACTGCATTTTTAAGGACAATACATATCCATAGAAAAACCTATTTTGTTCCACAAAATTCATTATCTTTACACAATATTGTGCCATCATCCTATCTAGAATCTGGAAAAACACCCGTTGGTAAGATTGTCTGGTAATATATAGTAATATCAGAAATATACTTACATTTCACTTTTACATAGGTATCAATATCTATGTCATCAAAATTTATGCAAATCTTTCCTTTTCCACTGAGTCATAGACCATGTGCCAAAAGAGAGCTGATCCCTTGCAATATTAAAACAGCTATCAGATACTACAAAATGAGATATTTTATGTGTCTTTTAATAAGGCATTAGGAATTGTCCTTTCTCTTTACAGCGCAATTCTTCTTCTTCTTCTTCTTCTTCTTCTTCTTCTTCTTCTTCTTCTTATTATTATTATTATTATTATTATTACTGAGAATAAACAACATGAAGCATAAACAAACTTAATACATTAACGTGTATCAATTTGAAATGTATTTATGGAACTAAAATGGCCCACTACAATGCCGGAGAATATTGTTGATTGTTTTGATTATTGCAGCGTTTTATTGTGTATCATTCCTGGAATAATAATTCTCATTTGCAGAATATTAAATATTCTGCTGTCTTTATCATTCATTTAAACAGCATTAAAATTTAATTGTACGTACTCTCTCCTGTCACACCAGCCTCTATTGTCTCATCATAATTCTATGTTCATCTTCTTCATGAAAATCACAAACTGATTACATTCTTAAATTGTATTTCTTCCTGGTTCAAGTGTGAGCTACTAAGCTGGCATTCTCTAGGCAGGCATGCAATATTTAACCTCTCAAAGTCATGCCCTAGTCCAATGCAATTCTGTACAGGACTATATAGAAGTTCTGACTTTTGATCTTGGAGTTGGATCACATGGCATATTACTCTGGCCTTTGAAACTAATGGTGATGAAATGGAGCTGTTGAAACCATGTTGATTGACTTTTCAGTGATGATTTGTTGGATGATGTATTACTTGGTGCAAGATACTGAGTATTGTAAAACAAAATTAATAATAGTGAAGTGCCCTATGTCAAAGCGCTGACCTTGCTATGTGCAGGAATTATAAACATGTACAAATCATTTCTCTTTCTTTACTTATAATGCAACATCAATCAATACAACTTGTTAGCTTAATCAATTTTCATTTTCTTAACTGGCAGTTTTCAAAGATGGTGTAACATCTAGTTCTTCCACATTATCCCCCTAATTATTTCTTGTCCCTCCCTTACAACATATTAAATTCTCCCTCTAGTCATTTGCCCCATCCCTTCAAATAATTAGTTTCCTTTCAATAATGGACATCAGTAGATGTGCGCGCAGTGCTCGCTGCAATGTGCATGGATTATGGAGACGAGCAAAATTTATCGTTGGCTTGATCAAAATTTAACGTTGGCTTGATCAAAATTTAACGTTGGATTGACAATTCAGCTGCATGGGGATGCCTGGACATCTGCGTGCGCACATCTTAGAAGGAACATTGCTTTCATACATCACTTTCTCTAAAGTACATAATAACAGGTGACTGCCCCCTTGTACATCATAGAACTTGATTTTATCTGCTCTCTAATCAAGCAGTAAGACTTTAAATGATTTTGATTTATAAATGCACACTGGTTTTCTAATGTTTTAGTAAATACATGAGCTTTCTGTTTTTGTAATCAGATTATATATGTTTTTATGTTATAGGTGTTTTCTAATGTTGTAAAGTGCTTAGAGCGTCTATAGATTAGGCGCTATACAAAGTCCTCTTTATTATTATTATTATTATTATTATTATTATTATTATTATTATTATTATTATTATTATTATTATTATTGAAAGTATTATTTAGAGCTCAAGATGTACTAAAAAAAATATTGCTAAAACTATTAATGTTGGGGAAATTGTTTACATTTTGGCATAGTTCACAAAAGTAATATTTCTTGTTCAAGCTAGAATGAAATATTAAAACTAAATATGTTATTTTACAAACAATTTAGAAACATTGAATATCAACATTAACTTCAATAATAGTTTTGGTAGCAAAATGTCAGGTTATCTGAAAGATTTAGCAAACAAAACATACTGTGGAAAGAAGTAACAATTTTATTATATATTGTTTATGCTAAATGAGATAGTAAATATTTACCTTTATAATTTCTAATTAAATAATAATTTGCTTGAAAATGAGAGAAAGGATTTACATGAAATCTTTGAAATCAAATTCCTTTGTTGCTTTAGTGTCTTCATGACATTTATAAATTATTATACATAATGACAGATTGAATTAAACTTAATTTATTGATCAATTAATGAAAATAATTTAGGAAGTTAATAATTATTCAGTAATATGTGTTCTTATCAGAAGATATAATTCAATTATGTAGCTACAGATGTGATATTCTAAGAAAATGTATTAAAAATATGTGAATAAAAAATCATATGAACAAAAGTGAACGTATTAAAACTATTTCTTAGTTTAGTTGGTGTATTTTGTTTTGGACCAAAATGTTAAATTAAAAATATTTTAACACATTTGGATAAAAAGTATAATCTTGGGGTAAAAATGAAATACTGGTATACAAAATTACACAGGAAAAGTTAAAAAGTAAAAAACAAGGATGAAACCTTATGGCAATCAGTTTGCTAAATATTGTCTTTACACAGGTGCATTGTGGGCCTAAATGCTGGCGGTAATATTTACAGTAAATGTACCAATATAGATTACATAGGACAGAATACTGGGTACATCAATATCATAATGGCAAAATGCCATGTGATACACACTTTACTGCACCCATTAAAGCCATAAAGAAAAGAGTTAAACTGCTCTGTACTATAGATTTAGATTCATTAAGATAACATGGGCTCGTCATGGTACACACTGTTTAGACTAAACTCATTTGTAATATGGATGTAGGCGCAAAACATTTAGCAACAAATGGTTGAAACGACAAACATGACAGCAAATGTCTGAACATTGTAACATCATTCAGACTTGAAAACAAAGTTGTAGTGAGCTGTTTTGATATGACTAAACTACTCACTCTACCGGCACTTCAGATTTCATTACTGCCCATTACAGTTAATAATTATGTCAAGCATGTAGCAAATATAGTTCGAAATACTCTAATGTGTGAAAGTTACAATGACCTATACATATACTAATGTTCATGAGTATAGATACAATAGGTCCTAAAGTATTCACCAGACAGCTTAGTGTTTGGCACGGTGGAGTCATCCTCTTACCAATTTGTGAATGCATGTGCAATAGGGTCAATGGCACTGAAGGTGTAATGAAGAGATAGCTGAAAATTCATATTTCTGAAATATTAAATTTGGGTCACACTGATTTACTTTGGACAGGACTTAACTATTTTCATTGTAGTATATCCATATGCCATAACTAATTTATAAACAACTCACATGCAGAATTTCGTGAGTGAGTGTGAAATAGAGTTCTGAATAGCAAGGTTGTACTAATCACACAGCTGAAGCCAAAAAAATGCTATTAGAGCCTGAAAATAAATTCACGCTGACCTTATTTTAATGTGTGAATTGCTGACTTGCTTGGATTCTAACTGAGATGCCAATTTTCACAAGAATAGATGTTACTGGGTCAAAGACATTGTGGGCATGATGAACCAAATAACAAGAAATCAAATGTTGAATCATTTTAGGATTTTACCTCCCACAATTTACTAAAGACAGAATTCAGACTCTCACAACATCATTAAATGTATTTAAATGCCAAAATGTTTAATTGGTAAATAAGTTGCATTCGGCATGTCTTTGTATCTGAGACATTAAATTTATTCTCTTGATTTAATCCACCCATCTACCTACTTATCTATCTATCTGCCTATTGTTTAAATAAGGAATGAATATTATGATCTATATTATGACATTACAATACACCACCATTTTTACCTAAGTATCTAACCAACAGTGGTTCTTAAATAACTGTTTTGAAAGAGACTCTAAAGGTACTTGGAACACAAGAAATTGACAAAAGTAGTAGATGTAACACACTTTGAAACAGGAACATGGGGGAGAGTAACATTTTACTGTTAGTTCAAGTTTCATTTTGATTTATAATGCTTTTCCTTTCATGTACTCCAAAGCTAACAGTTTGACACCTAACAAGGGTCATCCTTATTATCACCATCTCTAATTCAAATTTCACAGCCAACATCAGGTGGGAGATCTTGGTTAATTACACATTTTAATAATCTAATCGTGATGGGAAGGAAAACCTTTGATATTTCCCTAAGGGACATTTGCTTGCTGCTAACAGTCTCTTCTCTTACAAACCTTGTGTTTCTTGGATTTGGTTTAGCTGAACACTTCTAGATGTTTTTAATGTAACTTTATATGCATATCACAACACACTCAGAAGATATTAATAGGATTTATATATATATATATATATATATATATATATATATATATATATATATATATATATATATATATATATATATCCTTATGATAAGAGAAAGCAGTACACCAATATAATCTGTATGGAGTCATCACATTTGATTAATTAAATGTACAGATCAGATGTTTATGAAACAGTTTTATATGCACATTAAATTCACTATTCACTATAAATTTCACTTGCTAACTTTTTGCCAGCTGAATGCGTAATTAAACAAAGTAACTGAATTTTACTGAACAATATTTTACACGACTGTTATTGTATACTTTAATTTTGACATGTAAAATCCTGAACAAATGTAAATTTAAAATAAGTCTGATAATGTTATGAACTATATGCTTATAATCTACTGGTCAAATGCGTCATATAATAGATCTAATATTTACATGATAAAAACTGAAAGCATCCTGTATGGTAATTAGGCACCATGAAATTACCAGTAGAAACATGTGTATCAATTAGTTCAATTGTTTTAAAAATTACTTGAAAAGTGTGCACAATTTGTATGTTATAATCACCACCTGTTATGGAAATATATATTATTACATGTATGTGTTTACACACATCATTGAATATCCACTACATTACTGTATTCAGTGCAGCCTGTTGATAAAGTTTGGTTGCAGATAAATTATAAAATTATTTCATTTCATGAATGCATGTGACTTTTTTTCTGAACTACACCTGTTATAACAATGTGAACACCAAACTTTACATTGATACAGGTATATGAAAAAAATAGGTTGAATTGTTCTTATCATATAATCACAATGCCTTTATTACATGGCACCTTATAAGTATATAAACAATACAAGGCCCAAGACTTATTCACATCTGGAAGTATAGGTTGCTTTCTCTCCTGGTCAAAGTTCACAATTTAATAAAATAATTAAAATGCCCTTTTAAACAGTCAAGAGAGACATATAGTTGTCTCTGCTTTGCATAGAAAATGCCATAAACAGAATCATGCTATTTTCATTTGTGCTGCCTCCAAAGCTAAAGTGCAGCAGAGATATTTTGTTGTTTTGCAATTTTTGTGTAAATGTTTAAGATTCTTTTCATTTTTTTCTTCAGTTTTAACTATCAATACAAATATATCATGTCCAAATTTTGAAAGTTGTATTGAGCAGAATTGGTTGTAATGTAAAATAAAAAAGGATTATTAAAACTATACTACATGTCTCTCTTGGTAGTCTCTCGAGTCGAGGAAGACAAGTTGTGCACTTTCCTTCAACGATGGACGCGCATGTGACTCCGGAGTCCAAATTCCGATACACACATGCGATTGCAGGTGGGGCATGGAACACCGGTGGTTGTTGGTATCTGGGATACATTTCTGTGGCGTCTCTCACGGGTTGCAGCAAGACGCTGGCGACGGTCAGCCTCAAAGGAGGAACAGGCTTTTCTGGTCAGGGCTCGCCAATGCTTTCTGTCTGAGGCAGCGAGCTCGAGCTGGCGTGGATGAAGGTCTGCCCACTTGATGTTTGTCTTGAGGTTGTCTTTGTACCTCTTGTGAGGGCGGCCTTGGTTTCGGTTCCCCAGGAATAGCTCGCCATAGAACAACTGCTTTGGAATTCTGCTTTGATCCATGCGGATGACATGGCCAGTCCATCGAAGCTGGGCCTGGATTAATTTGGCTTTGATGCTTGTTGTGTTGGCTCTATCAAGAACTTCCAGGTTGGTGATTCGGTTCTGCCACTTGATCCAAATGATGGATCTCAGGGAGCGCTGGTGGAATTGTTCTAACTGTCTGATGTGCCTTCTGTAGAGTGTCCACGTTTCACAGCCATATAATAGCAAACTAATCATCAGTTAAGTTAACATGGATGGAATGTCCTCACACATGTATTGTAATCACAATAAATTAGATCAAATATTATCTTAATACATGTAGTATATTATATTATTATATACTACATGTATTAAGATAATATTTGATCTAATTTATTGTGATTACAATAAATGTGTGAGGACATTCCATCCATGTTAACTTAACTGATGATTAGTTTGCTATTATTCTCAGTGATAATTCCCAACATATATTCCTGAACCTGTAGTATTTATCTAAATTCATCATGAAGGACTCACAGCCAGGATTGGTTGATAATGAAGCTGATCCTATTTGTAACTGAAAAAAGCAGAGGCAGTATTTTATTGATGTAACATAAATCTTTAACAGACCAGAGTTTAAAATAATGGTTACTGAAATTTGCACCTGATTCTTTGGTGCCAAATTGAAAACATATTTGAAGCATTTAAACATCTAACATTATTGAAGTTTTATGATCATGGAGTTTGCATAGGTAGACTCTATAACGGTAGCTGTACAAGTGCCTTATTCTGAGTCAGTACAGCTATGTTTAATTGCCAAGAGTTAACCATTCTATCTATGCAAGTATATTGTTGTACATTTTCTTTGATCATGAAACCAGTGTGAGTGCAAGGTTTAGCTCATCACTGAAAGTTTCCTGTTGGGCGCCTAATAGCCTTGATAGAGACAGTAGAGACATTCAACATTTAGATCAGTATGCATAAGGTCAATTTCTTGCTACCAGAAAAGTACAGCTGATATTTCCAAAGTCTGAAGAGAAGCAAATAATTTATGCAGAAAACTTCTGGAAATGAGTTCAAGAATTGTTTGTATTGATTTAAAATTATTTTCTGCTGATTTTTAAAAGATCAATATGTTTAAAAATACTGAATATTAATAAGAGTACATAGTAATATTATGTTATAATATCTACTAGTATTGCACACAGGAAGTGAAAAGTATTAAAGCTGAATATAGACAAAGTTTCAAAATGTAACTTATATGTAAAGAGTCCCATATATTTATTCAAGAAAGAAATATTGAAAATATCATATGTTTGTATTGCTGTTGAAATAACTTCAATTTTAAACATTAAAAGTTCACTTTTTTTAAAAACTGTTTAGTCAACTAGTTTAGAAAGTTGAATTAACAAGAATTAATGAAGATCTAATGTAAAGCCCTCTGTTGAATCTCACATGGAATCATGATAATTATTATGCCATTTCTGTATAATGTAAGTTCATTTTTTTTGCAGGTATGCATTCATTAACCTAATTATGAGTGTTACCTGGAACATACACTTGAGGAAAGGCAGCACTAATTAAGGGTCTTACATACATGAATGAAAAAGTTCAATGGATTAAAGCTACTGTTAAAATGTCCATTTTACCTATTTGACTTAATTTTAACTCCTCAGACCATAAGGTTAAGTGATTTTACATTGTTGTCCTTTACAAGCCTTCATCCTTCCATCCTTTAAGAATTACATTTTTATCACTATATCATCCATATATTTGATTCAATTTTAAGTAAAGCATGGAATATGAGCTTATTTCAAGATTTCAGACTAACTCAACAATAACTAAAATCAAAGCATATTAATAAGGTGATCTTGCATCCGATTAGCTGAGCTTATTACCAATATTAAAGCAATATTGTTTAGTTTTTTTTATAAAACGTTCAGTACAGGTTTATATAATGGAGATTTCAACAGTTTAGTAAGATTGATATACATTCACAGTAATTATTTGATCTTGCATCTGACTGAGCCAGTTCTCACACTGACGATTGTATTTGAACATATTTGTAAATTTGATCAAACTTGGAATATAAGCTTATATTACGAGATTTCAACAGAAGTGGTAACTAGCTGCATGAATTTGTAGCCACTTTATGATATTATTTGATCAATATTGAGAAATGGGCTAACATCTTCAAGATGTCAAGTGAATTTTATTAAAAGCAAGGTCAAATTATATAGATATGAAATGATCTGGCATCTGATTGGCTACGCTTCTTATGACTTTCAATGGAGTATTTCTACTCAAATTTGGATCTAAATTAGTAAATAGGTTTACATCATTAAGATGTTTTATGACGTTTTGCAATAAATTAGGTGATCTTGTATCTCATAGACTGTGCTTGTTTTGTATTATGACTTTATCAAACTTGATAAATATGTTTATCTGGTCATGATATAAGATTAGATAGATTATGAGAAATATCCAATAATATTAAAATTGCAACTCTTACATCTGCAATGTCGCAGTTTATTGTGATGTATAACACTGGGCCATCATGTCAGAAACATGTTGCATGATGTCCCAACCAGTAACATTATTCCGACAACAGGCCTACAAGTCCTAACACTAACCTCTTAATGCTGAGTGACAGGCAGTACCATTTTTATAAGTCTTTGGTATGACTCTGCCGGGGATCAACCCCACGACCTTTCACATCTGAGGTAGATGCTCTAACCACTAGGCCACCAGAGCAGTCTACCAGAGACTTGCAAAAGTGATGCAAAATGGAAGTTCAAGTTAAGAAAAGAATCTTGATTATTAATTTTCCAGCTAATTTGCAATGTAATTTGAACATATTATTTTAATATTAATTTCTTCTATTGTGACAGTAAAACAATCATTCAAAAGACTTGCTTAATTTAGTTTAGAATAAATAAGTTACATTCAAAACTACTGACCAAATTTTTTCAGGTGTACACAACCCAACAAGCATCAGGCGGACATCAAGCTGATCATGCAGGCAGAAGAAAATATAAAGTTGGGGAATATGCTGTATATCTGACAGACGAAACAATCATTCAAATCAGTCAGGTCTAGGAAGTGGCGACCAATGAGATTCATCTGGAATATACTATGCAAAGTAATTTAAGGTGTCAGATACATCGTTTAAACACCTGAGGACATCAGACAATAATATTATACCTGGGACTTTGAACTTCCTTCTTCAAAAAGATTGCCATTAGCCATAACAAAAGAATTATATTTTCAAAAAAAATCTTCTTTGCAATAGTAAAAAAGTTTTATAAACAAAGAAACATTCCACAGGCATTGTTGTCTCAAATAAAGTAGAAAAGATATTGTCCTTTTACATTAAAGAAAAATCCCATTGGGCACTACAATTTTTTCTGGTATTTTTCATATGCATCTAATATTATTAATTTTTTTATGTGCAATTTACACCATTTAAGTCATATGATAAATATAATAAATATTTTGTGTAATTTAATCATTTGCTTTAATGTTCTCTTGATTTTCTATGCATCCATCATAATATTGGTCCATCTTTCTTGTTAAATAATTGGCATAAAATTTAGGTTTTACAGTGTTTGCAAAGATGTTAGTATGATTATAACACCCCTACCGATGTCAATAATGAAAACTGTTGGTGTGATAAAAATGCACAGAAATAGCTATTTCATTCACTGATTTATAATTTCTAACCCAACTCTGACCAGGAATACCCTAGCACTGTCATTTTCTGTGTCATTTTCTGTGGTGTTTGTGCTTTCCTTGCTAACACTGTGTCATGTTATGTATACTATGAGTGAGTCTATCTACCTATGAGAGCAGAGTGACATAGTTTATCCTGATTGGTAACTGCCAGATAATTCCGCAAATTACCACAAGGTTGAGAGTTAGAGCAATTTGCACAGATGTACACAGATATTAAACCACTAGTTAAATCCTTGTGAAATGCGAATGTGTAGTTGTCATTCTTTTCCATGATTTGACATTGTAAATATCAGAAGTAGATTGGCATAGAACATGTATGTACATCTATGTACATATACATGTAGTTGTGTATCCACTCCTTTGCTGAAAATAGAATTGTCAAGGAACAGGAAGTAACCAAACAAGCAAGGTAGTATTTTACAATGAAAATGTCTGTTTGAGATGAAACATGCAGTCCCCCTAGTCATGATACGTTTGAAATTATAAAACAATGAATTAGGTGATCAAATTCTTAATTTTTTAATTTAAGTTATGGTTGTTTTTAAACAAAATTGGAATGAGGTAAAGATAAATGGGGATATATATTAAGACTATAGGAATAGCAATATGATGAGAAAGAAATCAGTTTAGAAGCTTTTGTAGATCGCCTTCAAAGTATTTATCAAATATTAACCAACAGAGTCCAAAAAACGAGATTCATTACAAGAGAACAATTTAGTATTAAGTAATATAAAACATTGTTTTGAAATGTGTCACTTTCATTTACTTTGCTCTGGTTTAGCTGTGATTCTTAAGACTAAATTTAATTTTTGCATTTTCTTATATTTAAAAACAATCTTGTGATCATACAAATATAGTATACTAGATTTCTTTTTGAAATCCGTCAATGGTGATCCTGACCAGTGAACCTACATGCATTTTACAGACTTTTTTTAAGCACATATTTAGCCAATACCGTATTTACTCCCTATGAGTGATTTAGCCATACATGTAGCCAAATTTGTATTTCTAATTGTTATTACTATAGGTAATACATTGCAGGCAATGACCAACAATGTTATAAGCTTACATTTACAAAACAGTATGGAATGAAACATTGAGCAGGATGGCCCAACATGGCTAATTATAGAGCTTTCAAATTCTAACAGCCATACATGCAGCTGTTTTGAAAACCTGCTGCTGACACTAGCCGAATTTTGCTAAAAGGACATAGCTGTGCACCAGCCTCACTGAGCATGGCAACAGGAATCCTTAGCCAAATTTTTGGCTAAGGATACATTTTTCCAAAATTTGGTTTCTGCCTAAAGGTCATACACTACATTATGGAAAGGGAAAATATTGCAGTTAGCTAAATTTTGGCTAATCATAGTTACCTAGAGTTTGGTCTTTTGCAGCCATACATGGGGGTTGTACTAAAAGACACTAGCCGAATTTCGGCTAATCATACATTTATCCACAATTTGGTTCCTACCTAAGGATGTGAAGAACAACTTTGTAGGAATTAGCCAAATCTTTCCAAGAGTCTCATTATGTGACTTTTCTACTTTGGTTAAGAGATTATAGCCAACAGCAGTGCGCTCATTTGAGTAAATGGAAAAGCTCAAGTGCAATCGGAAGCTGTTTTGAACAGATAATTTTAAATTTTATCTTATTATTTACTCCATAAGAACTTTTCTCGCTACTATGGAACTATTCGATGTTTAATATCATGAACGTTTGAAATTAAATACATTCCTCAAAAGAAACATGATTTCCTCGCAAGGGATTGAAGGCATGCAAACTACTGGACGATGTAGTTGAATATTTATAAACCTGCTAAATCAGACTCCGCTTTTACAATATTCCTGAAATAGGTTTAGGAAGAACTATTCACATCGAGAAAGACAGGTAAATTTAGCCTTAAAAAAACAAGTAATAAAAAGCATATTTGATATAGCAAGACAAATTATATAATGGCCCTAACGTTCGGTCAATATAGCATAATTTGCGAATTTAGTATATTTACATTCAAACATTTTTGTATCTTGAATAAGGGTTATTCGTCTTCACAAAGGCAGGTAGCGATATCCTCCTCCGTTCCAGACGTCCTATCAGAGCTCTGCATGGTGGAATAGTGGACTTAACGTAGATAAAACCGAAACATTATTCTACATATATCTTATACGACATAATAATTGTTTATTACATTAATGAATGGGGAAGACAGAGAGAGAGAGAGAGAGAGAGAGAGAGAGAGAGAGAGAGAGGTAGAGAGAGAGAGAGAGAGAGAGAGAGAGAGAGAGAGAGAGAGAGAGAGCCTCAAACGGATAGAAGAATGAGTATATTAACTCTTAACAACCTTTTGAATGTTTTTTAGACAGGAACAATGTACAAAAATACAAATATTCAACATATGTGGGCTACACATTAGGACGTAAGTCAGCAGGTTCTCTCTTGAAAGATGACATCTGTTTCCGGAAGAATGGTTTACTCGTACTACTTTTTTGCTGATAAAATTAACCTCAGATTGCAACGATACAGTTCAATACAAGTGCTCGCGAAAAAATAGATGTGTTATTCGTAAAAAAGCACAACGTATATTATATTTTTCCGTTTCAAAGAGTATGGCAACAAAAATACTTCACCCTCTTAAGCGTAAAGTTTGAGGTATAAATATTATTTCCTTTATTTATGTATGCGACATGCTTGGACATATCAATGATGATTTGCCTTTTTGAACTGAGGAAGTATGCAATTATAAAGCCTGATAATAAACTTTTCTCATCTTTCAATTGAGAAAAGGACTTGCTTCCTGATGCCTAGAAAATTTGACAAATCTGGTGATACAGTGAGAAGGGTGCATTACGGTATTAAGCGAGATATTTGTCGGCGTAGGCGGACACACCCTTCACATTGACAGCATGCTAATGCCATGAAATGTTGTGAAATCAAACCTAACAATTATCGTTTTCTTATGCTTGAGTCCGTCGCTCTTTCTCCGTTGAGAATATTGTCCGCTCAAGACGGTACGTACTCAATATAAACTCTTTGAGTTTAACTCTGTATATGACTTCGTTGACTTCTGCCATCATTATCCGCGCCACCAATGACAATCGAACACGGACGTGGAATTGAGAGTATGTTTGCGTTGAAAATATTTATGGTACATTTGGATCGTCAGCCAATAATGGATACGAAGGGCATTAGCAAGTACATTGTAGTCATCAGACTCTTATATGGCTAAGTTATTGAAAACGTTTTGAGCTGCACCGAGCAAAAAACTAAAAAGGAAATGGCCTGCTATTATTCGGGAATAATAGAAATTCATCCGAGTTTCTGAAATTGCACAAGAAAATAATCGTCAACAGATAAACAGTTGTCGTTTATCATGGCCTTACGTTGCTGTACCATTCGGTGGTCGATACTGGGTAGTACGCTCCGTCAGGAACTCTTGCTTGAGTCATTTATATCAATGATCCGTGCCTCTACCCATAAATTCAAGTTTTCTACATTTTTGTGTACGCTGCTAGGCGAGCTCCCTCGTACCCTTGATGTTACAAGTCCAAAGTGAGACACTATTTAATTACCCGTTTTTCGATTTTTATATAATACTAAGAGTAAAGGATACCTTGTCTCAACTAACAAAACAAATGACAGATATTATAGGTATTATACCCAGAACTTACCTGTTGACAACAACTAATTTTGCTTTCGTAGGAGATATTGCCCACTATTTGTTCCACAATTACAGCAAGTAACTCAAAACTACCAATCACGCAATTATCAAAATGTAACATATGTTTAAAATCTGATAAATGTTCACTAATACTTCCTAAACAAAAAAAATTCAGGTAGTGAAGAAAATATTTATGTCTAATTCAGATTCTAGATAAGGCGCCTACTGTGATTTGTCATATATTTAGTTTCCCGCCACTATTGTAGGTGTGGTATACTTTAGTGGTGTGTTCCAAATATTTTATTTTAATTACTTTGGATGGCACCCAGGCTTGAAGTTGGTTCGAGGTTCCATTAGTAAGAGATTGATACAAAGCTAGGAAGGATAACTGACTGAAGCGCTTGATTTAAATGTCCTAAGGCGACATATCCAATACGATTCCTTCCATTTAATGGTTGCAGTTGGGGTTGGGGTTGTGTGCAATTGCACGTTTATACCTGACCTGTTTTAAATGTTTTCAATATCTTAATTTTCCAGTATTGTTTTTGTTATTATCGTATCAGTGTCTAAATGTTTTATGTTAATCGTAATGTGTCTGATACGTGACCAATACATTTTCTTTCGTTTAGAAATGTGTTCCTGGCCTGGTTGTATAATTTGCACGCAGATTTTTTAAAGAACGATTATTTCATTCAGTGTGCTTAACGGTTTGTTTTTTTACTACCAGTTAGATTATCCCCACGATTCAATGATAACCGTAGAATCTTCAGACATGTATTACTGTAATAAGACTGCCTTGAGTATCTATCCAACTTAATATATATATATATATATATATATATATATATATTCAAACTAATATGTAAAATCGTTGTTGTTGTTGGCTTGACTTCGCTCACGAAGATTAAGAATGAAGATTTATATGTCTATTGCAAGTGCGCTGGTGGCTGACGAGCCCAATACGTGACACGCACGTCCGTCCACAGAGGCTGCAGGGGAATGTTTGGGTTATGGTGGGTGCTGACAATGGTTCCCGGTTTTTTCTTCGCCATCGCTTTTCCTCAAAGATTGCCCGTCTGTTTTGTTGAAAAGTGTCAGCGGCCTCGTGAACTGTACGTCGCCAGCTTGCACGGTCAGCTGCTTGTGATGCCCAGTTGCGGTGATCGATGCCACAGGTGGTGAAGGTTTTTTTTAAGGAGTCTTTATATCTCTTTCGAGGTGCCCCTCTATCACGGTGGCCAATTTATAGCTCACCATACAGTGCGATCTTTGGCAGGCGATGATTCTCCATCCTGGACACGTACCCTGCCCAGCGAAGCTGTATCTTCATGAGTGTGGCCTGAACGCTGGTGATCCCCGCTTGTTTGAGAACTTCAGTGTTGGTAACGAAGTCACGAATAATATTTTAATACATTTAAATAATCAAGTGATTTATGTTTCCGAGCACTCTCTTCCAAATCGACTCAGCGATAGGCTATTTCATCACTTAATATGTAGTCTGATCGTTCCACCTATCCTTATTTTCGATTCATCTGTGTATTCTCTCATATTCCTCCAATACCTTCTAATCTCGACTTCTCTATTCTCATTCTCCTACTCATCTTTCTTTTCTTCGACTCATTTTCCTCATCATCCTAGGCTCTCTTATGACAACTTTATCGACTCCAACTGCGCTGGCAGCTTTTATTCCATTTCCCTTCTTAAAGACGTCGGAATAAACTGAAGCGGAAGTTCTCCCCCCCCCCTCCCGAGAAAAAGCTTTCTATTAAAGCACACGGACAGTATGACATTTTCCTTAGTCGCCTCTACTCACACTAAACCTAGCATATCATCAAATAACGGATATTAAATGTCTTTGATAACGGATTTTTCCAAATTGAAATACTCATATGATAAAACAACGGTGTAATACAAGCATATTATCTATTACTTCTCATGCATACATATGTAAGTTGCGTCACATAAGAATACATCCTTAATCCCATTACATTAAACAATATCACAACAATTAGACTCATTTCTTTGCATTACTACTAGACAAAGTACACATAGTCAGATATCCATGCTCTGACATATCCATACATCCATATTAATTAATCTTACTTCAGCCATTTTCCCAGATCACAATAGAAGCGTATGGAAATTCAAACTTACCACATTCTAATAAATTTAATATTTAGTACAAAGTAACCTAATAGCGAAGTACAAAATATACACTAGTTTACTATAAGGTATCCTAATGCTAATTAATTCTGAAAACAAGCTAACAATATGCATAATTTGCTACATTTAACTCAAGTCATTCTTATATACGCATAAAATAATTAAACATTGCAAATGTAATATAATGTACTAAACAATCCTAGTAATTAAATATACATATTACACATAATTAAAATTACAATGCCATAATATTCTGTACTCGTTTACTGATTTTTACGAAGCTTTGTTTCCATAGAACGTCCTCTCTAAGTTTTAACTCATAAGTACGAGTGGCTTTCTTGGATTAACAATATATTGCTTTTGCAATCTTTCGAGGCGTGACTATGTTTTCAGTTGCTAACAACCAAGTGTACGATGTTCTTCGCGCCGTCTATCCACGTAGGGACTTATTTAGAAGACGCATCGTTCAACCCTTGCGAGTTCCGCTAATAACTATATACAATGAATGAATGGCGTTATGGAATACGCTAGATTCGATATCTATATGTATATGCTTTTGAATACGATATATGTGTAATCAATCACTGTCACAGAATTAGGCGAAAATTGAACTGATTTTTGTTCTTCTTGAATTGCAAACGAAACTCACCATTTTCTTGATTTCGTCGTACACGCATTACCTGGGGTGATTAAGTGGTTTTCTCCAAGGTAAGTGGCGTGTAACGATTTGCATGTGCCAGTTTGTTATTTACATGAAATCCGAAATACTCGTTTCACGTGGTGCACGGCAAGCTCGATGTGATTTATGTTCACCTATAGAGAGTATATAAGGCGAGATATTTCTCATAATAATTACGGGAACCAAAATATCTAATCGAAGGATAGATAAGCTCGTCTTGCAATCTCCAGCCAAAGGGGTGAGTGTTAAATTTACATTTTCGTTTTATTGTGAATTTTATTCAAATTATCATTTCGTATAATGATGCTTTTATTGCAATTAAACGTGGAATATTTGGACTTACTAGTCACTATTAGACTTTAAATGCAATATCGTAATCTACGGCTTAGATTATTTTTGAGACAACTATTATTAGTCTGGTTTTGTTTATTGTAGCTGTTACCGTGTTTCTGATACTGTAGCTGACAATCGCTGTTACCATAGATCTGATAATCGCTGATATGTCAATGTTTCTGATACCGTAGATCTGATACCGTAGATGTCAATGTTTCTGATACCGTAGCTGCTAACGTAGTTGATACCATTTCTGATACCGTAGCTGTTAACACATCTGATACCATCTTTTGATAAACGTCTTTGATATCGTCTGATTTGTTGTGGGACATCTATTATTTGTTCCGGAACATCTCTGTATAAATATCTGAATGTGATTGTGCCGTTAATTTGTGCAAACGGAATTGAAGTATCTGTCTGTGTGTCGAACTGTCTGTTCGTCAACATCTGTGTAACGTGTAAATATCCGGAAAGCTAGAAGTCCGAGTGTCGGAGCTGTCTGAGTTGTAAAACATCCGGGTCGACATCTAGGGTAGTGAGGAACCGTTGGTTCTGGTAGATGTTGTATGTTGTCTGAACGTATAACTGTGGTGGATCCGTGAAGGGAAACGTCCGATAATAGTATTGGTCAACCCTAGGTTTTCGGGGAAACTGGGAGACGATTCAACTGTTGCTGAATCGTGCGGTTATACGGGGTCGAGACACATATGTGTATTGAAATTGTAATACAATTTAATACATTGTTGTATTTGCATGTTTATGTCAGATCACAATAATATTTCAAGTGATCGCATAGATATCAATAAAAGCTAGCAACTTGATTGAATACAAGTATATGGTCGTGCTAGTTATCGCAATCCATCGTGCGATAGTATAGTTTGTCGTTTGTGTTCATTTTTCGTAATTTATACTTGCATTAATTTAACTTTCGTAAAGGATCCTTGGATCTGTGTATAGTCCAAGAGATCCCTTTACATCTGAGATTCCTTTTGTATTAATATTTAATTTGTTCATGTATTGTGAATGGTTGTGAGTGTAATTGTGGGTTGAGTGCATGAATTATTGTGTTGTTACATCTGTATTTTTTTCATTTATAATTTATTACATAAATTTATATTTTCTTTCACAAATTGTGTTTGTATTGTTCATTTCATCCACCCTCCTCTCGGTAACAATTCTGTTACAATGGTATCAGAAGTGGGATCGCTGGATTGAGTGAACTGTCAATCATTTTTGTGAAGTATAAACATATGTAAAGTATTGGTTTGGTTACCTTCATCAGGAAGATAAGGTCAGCCTGTGGTATATATATATATATATATATATATATATATATATATATATATATATATATATATATATATATATTTTTTTTTATATTACAATTGTCTTTGTCATGTCATCCCTTAAGGACTTGGTTGCCTTAGGCAAAGAATTTGGTTATGAAGGCGAAAGTTTAAGGAAATGTATTCAAGAAGAACAAGCCCGGGAAAGGGACGAAAGGGTAAGAGCAAGGGAATTAGAAAGGGAAACCGAAGAAAGGAAAAGGGAATTACATAAGGAATTAGAAAAGGAAAAGAGGGAGGCCGAAGAAAGGAAGCGGGAATTAGATAGGGAATTCGAAAGGGAAAAAGGGGAAGCCGAAGAAAGGAAATGGGCCTTTGAGAGGGAAAATATAGAATTAGAGAAGCAGGCCGAAAAGGACAGGATAGGGTGGGAAATGGAAGCGGAGCAAAAGCGAATAGAGTTAGATGAAAAAGCAAAGCAACGGGATCATGAGCGTAAGGTAGAATTAGCGACATCTGGAAGAGAACACGATTCTGCTTTTAGCAAATTAAGGGGCCCCAAATTACCTCCCTTTGACGATGAAAAAGATAACATGGATAGTTATCTTCATCGGTTTGAGCGGTATGCCGAAAACCAGAAGTGGAGTCAAAATGACTGGGCATTGCATCTTAGTGCGCTTTTAAAAGGTAAAGCGCTGGATGTATACTCTCGACTTCCTAGGGACGATGTGTTTAAGTACGATGTCCTAAAGGAAGCACTTCTCAAAAGGTACGAGCTCACTGAACGAGGATTTCGTAAAAAGTTCAGGTATAGCAAGCCCGATAAAGCAGAAACCTTTGGTCAGTTCACCGTCAGAATTGCGAACTACTTTGAGCGGTGGATTGAATGCGGCAAAGCGGTGAAAACGTTTGAAGGGTTTACTGATTTCTTGCTCAGAGATCAATTATTTAATACAGTTGGGCGAGAATTAGATCAATTTCTGAAGGAGAAAGTCTTCACGAACGTAAAAGATATGGCTAAGCAAGCCGATTTATTTGCCGTAGCTCATAGGGGAACCCAGAACGTGGTTTTGAAAGATTTTAAGTCTGGAAACCAGTCTGTAAGACCTATGCCTAGGGAGCCTGTAAAATCATCTGAGGTAAAAAGGTCAGTTAGGAATCCAGTTTTTCAGCGTGTGCAATGTTTCTTGTGTAATGCATGGGGTCATGTTCAAAAAGACTGTCCTAAAAGAAAGGCACTTGTACATAAGGTAGCAGTGGCTATACAAAGTAAAGGTATATCTGATAACATCGTACAGGTAGAACCTTGTATTCATTCGCTTGGCACGTGTTTATTTCCTGAAGCGCGTGTACCAACCGCGAGAGGGTTTGTCAACGGTCGAGAAGTCGTGGTATTGCGTGACACTGGTTGTACGGGCGTAGTGATCAAACGTAG
This sequence comes from Unio delphinus, assembly GCA_029339505.1. Taxonomy (NCBI): domain Eukaryota; kingdom Metazoa; phylum Mollusca; class Bivalvia; order Unionida; family Unionidae; genus Unio; species Unio delphinus. Next base: position 2,130,666 of record JAQISU010000066.1, read on the forward strand.
TCTCGTGCAGGATAACCAAATGCTCGGGTGGGAATCCCCATGTATGTTACATGATCAGACGATGGGTCGCATTCCCGTAGCAAGGATCACAGTAAAAACACCTTTCTTAACGGGAACTGTTGATGCCCTTTGTATGGAGAACCCTATTTACGATCTGACGATCGGTAATGTTGAAGGTTCCCGTCTTCCAACCATGGCCGATTTTAAAATACCTTTGGCCCAGGCAGTCGAAACGCGAGCGCAAACACGGCGAGAGAAAACCGCGTTTCGTAAATTAATAGTCCCTGAATCGATCTCAGGAATTTCCCGCGATGATTTCAAACAAGAGCAAGAACGTGATGAATCCATCAGAACAATTGTTGAGAAAATCACGTCCGGCGCGATTAAACATTGCAAGCGTGGGGGTAGCTCGAGATTCGTACGCAAGAACGGATTAACTCATAGGGAGTTTAGCGCTCGGGAGCGTAAGAAGTATTGGCAAGTGGTCGTACCCCAGAGATATAGATCTCAAGTACTTAGGGTGGCGCATGAGTCAAGCATGGCAGGACACCTAGGTAAGGCTAAGACCACTAGCAGGGTAGTCGCTGAATTCTACTGGCCAGGTGTTAATGGCGATGTCACACGGTTCTGTAGGTCGTGCGACGTATGTCAGAAAACCGTCTGTAAGGGAAGGGTCACAAGGGTGCCCTTAGGACAAATGCCATTAATAGATACACCGTTTAAAAGAGTGGCAGTAGATATTGTAGGACCAATACACCCGGTTACCGAAAGAAAGAATCGGTATATACTTACTCTGGTTGATTACGCGACCAGATACCCCGAAGCCGTAGCGTTACCAACTATTGAAACGGAAAGGGTAGCTGAAGCATTAGTTGATATCTTCAGTAGGGTAGGGGTGCCAGAGGAAATCCTCACTGATTGTGGTGCCCAATTCACCTCTGACCTCATGGGTGAAATAAGTAGGCTGTTATCCATCAAACAGCTAAACACTACCCCATACCATCCGATGTGCAATGGACTGGTAGAGAAGTTTAATGGTACCCTGAAAAGGATGCTGCGAAAGATGTGCGCGGAACGTCCGCAAGACTGGGACCGTTATTTAAACGCTGTTCTGTTCGCGTACCGTGAAGTACCGCAGGAAAGTTTAGGGTTTTCACCCTTTTAACTGTTGTATGGTAGAACAGTTCGAGGCCCGATGCGGATAATACGCGAACTATGGACTGGTGATGTCGCGAACGAGGAAATAAAAACGACTTACCAGTACGTTTTAGATCTAAGAAACAAACTTGAGAGCACATGCCATATGGCACGTGACAAATTGATTAAATCGGGGCGCAGATATGCCAAGTATTACAACCGCAGAGCGCGTAATAGGAAATTTCTTGTGGGAGATCAGGTGCTATTGCTTCTTCCAACGAGTTCGAATAAGTTATTAGTCTAGTGGAAAGGTCCATATGAAGTTAAAGAAGTAAAAGGTGACATGGACTATAAAATTGACATGGACGGTATTGTAAAAACATTCCATGCGAATATGCTCAAGTTGTATATTAAGAGACAGAGCGACAATGTTGGAAAGGGGGTCTTAAATGTCGTTTGTACGGCAGTCGTAGACGATGATGAAGCTGATTCGAATATAGAGAGTTCCCTTGAATGTCCCTTGGGAGTTGCGGGGGAGGGGATAGATAAAGTCGATGTGAGTGCGGAGTTGACGAAAGACCAGCGTCAACAGATTAATGCGCTCTTGGCTAAACATTCTTATGTATTCACTGACAGACCAGGTTGTACAACTTTGTTGGACCTCAAAATTAAGCTGAATACGTGTGACCCTATTCGAATCAAGGGCTATCCGGTGCCATACAACGCACGTGAAGCTGTGGACGAAGAGGTTGGTAAATTGTTGGATCTGGGGGTGATTGAACCCTCCAACTCGCCATATTCTTCTCCAGTAGTGCTTGTCAGGAAAAAGGACGGGACGAACCGATTCTGCATTGATTTTCGCCAGTTAAATAAAATCACTGTGTTCGATGCTGAACCAATGCCAGATATGGAGGGTCTATTTGCGAAGTTGTCGGGAAACCGATGGATTTCCAAATTGGATCTGTCCAAGGGATATTGGCAGGTTCCCATTGTCCCAGAGTCCCGAACTTTGACGGCATTTGCGACCCAGAAAGGATTGTATCAATTCAAGGTGATGCCTTTGGGGTTAATTGGAGCCAGCGCCACCTGTTGTCGTTTGATGCGTAAATTGCTTAAAGGTTTAACAAACGTTGATAGCTTTGTAGACGACATATTCGTGTACACGAATACTTGGAGTGAGCACGTGTCCGTCCTGAGCGAGCTCTTCAATAGACTCCGCAAAGCGAACCTTACAGTGAGACCCACTAAATGCAGTATTGGTTATACAGATTTAGATTGTTTGGGTCATAGGGTCAGCGGTATGGGTCAGTTAAAACCTCATCCCAAGCAAATTGAAGCAATTAGAGACGCACCGAAGCCAACCAACAAAACGCAGGTAAGATCATTTCTAGGTCTAGTAGGTTTTTACAGAAAGTTTATACCGAACTTTGCAGCCATTGCTAGCCCGCTGTCTGATTTGACCAAGAAGGGGCAACCAAACAAAGTTGAATGGGGACCGCCACAAGATAAAGCATTTTGTACTCTGAAAGAGAAACTGGTTAGTGCACCTATATTGAAATTGCCAGATGTCAGCAAACCTTTTATTCTAAGAACAGACGCTTCTGAAACTGGGTTGGGGGCAGTTTTACTGCAAGAGCAGGACGACAGTAAGTTACCCGTAGCTTACTCGAGTAGAAAATTGCTACCCAGGGAGAAAAATTATTCCGTTATAGAAAAGGAATGTTTGGCCGTAGTATGGGGAATTGGGAAGTATCACGCATATCTGTTTGGGAGAAATTTCGTTCTCGAGACTGATCACCAACCCCTACTGTATTTAAACAAGGCCAAGGTCGCTAACGCTCGGTTGATGCGTTGGGCGCTAACACTACAACCTTATCGTTTCCGTGTAGAAGCAATAAGGGGAGTTGAAAATATAGGCGCAGACTACTTGAGTAGGGCATGATGGGAAATTTGTATGAATTTGCCCAGTAATACAATCCAGTTTGTAGTATAACCAGTGTAAATGTTGTAAGATATCATCAGTAGTTATTTTTCTTCTATTCTGTGTTAGTTTTAAAAATTTGTACATTTTTATTCTTAGGGGGGAGGTATTGTCACAGAATTAGGCGAAAATTGAACTGATTTTTGTTCTTCTTGAATTGCAAACGAAACTCACCATTTTCTTGATTTCGTCGTACACGCATTACCTGGGGTGATTAAGTGGTTTTCTCCAAGGTAAGTGGCGTGTAACGATTTGCATGTGCCAGTTTGTTATTTACATGAAATCCGAAATACTCGTTTCACGTGGTGCACGGCAAGCTCGATGTGATTTATGTTCACCTATAGAGAGTATATAAGGCGAGATATTTCTCATAATAATTACGGGAACCAAAATATCTAATCGAAGGATAGATAAGCTCGTCTTGCAATCTCCAGCCAAAGGGGTGAGTGTTAAATTTACATTTTCGTTTTATTGTGAATTTTATTCAAATTATCATTTCGTATAATGATGCTTTTATTGCAATTAAACGTGGAATATTTGGACTTACTAGTCACTATTAGACTTTAAATGCAATATCGTAATCTACGGCTTAGATTATTTTTGAGACAACTATTATTAGTCTGGTTTTGTTTATTGTAGCTGTTACCGTGTTTCTGATACTGTAGCTGACAATCGCTGTTACCATAGATCTGATAATCGCTGATATGTCAATGTTTCTGATACCGTAGATCTGATACCGTAGATGTCAATGTTTCTGATACCGTAGCTGCTAACGTAGTTGATACCATTTCTGATACCGTAGCTGTTAACACATCTGATACCATCTTTTGATAAACGTCTTTGATATCGTCTGATTTGTTGTGGGACATCTATTATTTGTTCCGGAACATCTCTGTATAAATATCTGAATGTGATTGTGCCGTTAATTTGTGCAAACGGAATTGAAGTATCTGTCTGTGTGTCGAACTGTCTGTTCGTCAACATCTGTGTAACGTGTAAATATCCGGAAAGCTAGAAGTCCGAGTGTCGGAGCTGTCTGAGTTGTAAAACATCCGGGTCGACATCTAGGGTAGTGAGGAACCGTTGGTTCTGGTAGATGTTGTATGTTGTCTGAACGTATAACTGTGGTGGATCCGTGAAGGGAAACGTCCGATAATAGTATTGGTCAACCCTAGGTTTTCGGGGAAACTGGGAGACGATTCAACTGTTGCTGAATCGTGCGGTTATACGGGGTCGAGACACATATGTGTATTGAAATTGTAATACAATTTAATACATTGTTGTATTTGCATGTTTATGTCAGATCACAATAATATTTCAAGTGATCGCATAGATATCAATAAAAGCTAGCAACTTGATTGAATACAAGTATATGGTCGTGCTAGTTATCGCAATCCATCGTGCGATAGTATAGTTTGTCGTTTGTGTTCATTTTTCGTAATTTATACTTGCATTAATTTAACTTTCGTAAAGGATCCTTGGATCTGTGTATAGTCCAAGAGATCCCTTTACATCTGAGATTCCTTTTGTATTAATATTTAATTTGTTCATGTATTGTGAATGGTTGTGAGTGTAATTGTGGGTTGAGTGCATGAATTATTGTGTTGTTACATCTGTATTTTTTTCATTTATAATTTATTACATAAATTTATATTTTCTTTCACAAATTGTGTTTGTATTGTTCATTTCATCCACCCTCCTCTCGGTAACAATTCTGTTACAATGGTATCAGAAGTGGGATCGCTGGATTGAGTGAACTGTCAATCATTTTTGTGAAGTATAAACATATGTAAAGTATTGGTTTGGTTACCTTCATCAGGAAGATAAGGTCAGCCTGTGGTATATATATATATATATATATATATATATATATATATATATATATATATATATATATATATATATATATATATATATATTTTTATATTACAATTGTCTTTGTCATGTCATCCCTTAAGGACTTGGTTGCCTTAGGCAAAGAATTTGGTTATGAAGGCGAAAGTTTAAGGAAATGTATTCAAGAAGAACAAGCCCGGGAAAGGGACGAAAGGGTAAGAGCAAGGGAATTAGAAAGGGAAACCGAAGAAAGGAAAAGGGAATTACATAAGGAATTAGAAAAGGAAAAGAGGGAGGCCGAAGAAAGGAAGCGGGAATTAGATAGGGAATTCGAAAGGGAAAAAGGGGAAGCCGAAGAAAGGAAATGGGCCTTTGAGAGGGAAAATATAGAATTAGAGAAGCAGGCCGAAAAGGACAGGATAGGGTGGGAAATGGAAGCGGAGCAAAAGCGAATAGAGTTAGATGAAAAAGCAAAGCAACGGGATCATGAGCGTAAGGTAGAATTAGCGACATCTGGAAGAGAACACGATTCTGCTTTTAGCAAATTAAGGGGCCCCAAATTACCTCCCTTTGACGATGAAAAAGATAACATGGATAGTTATCTTCATCGGTTTGAGCGGTATGCCGAAAACCAGAAGTGGAGTCAAAATGACTGGGCATTGCATCTTAGTGCGCTTTTAAAAGGTAAAGCGCTGGATGTATACTCTCGACTTCCTAGGGACGATGTGTTTAAGTACGATGTCCTAAAGGAAGCACTTCTCAAAAGGTACGAGCTCACTGAACGAGGATTTCGTAAAAAGTTCAGGTATAGCAAGCCCGATAAAGCAGAAACCTTTGGTCAGTTCACCGTCAGAATTGCGAACTATTTTGAGCGGTGGATTGAATGCGGCAAAGCGGTGAAAACGTTTGAAGGATTTACTGATTTCTTGCTCAGAGATCAATTATTTAATACAGTTGGGCGAGAATTAGATCAATTTCTGAAGGAGAAAGTCTTCACGAACGTAAAAGATATGGCTAAGCAAGCCGATTTATTTGCCGTAGCTCATAGGGGAACCCAGAACGTGGTTTTGAAAGATTTTAAGTCTGGAAACCAGTCTGTAAGACCTATGCCTAGGGAGCCTGTAAAATCATCTGAGGTAAAAAGGTCAGTTAGGAATCCAGTTTTTCAGCGTGTGCAATGTTTCTTGTGTAATGCATGGGGTCATGTTCAAAAAGACTGTCCTAAAAGAAAGGCACTTGTACATAAGGTAGCAGTGGCTATACAAAGTAAAGGTATATCTGATAACATCGTACAGGTAGAACCTTGTATTCATTCGCTTGGCACGTGTTTATTTCCTGAAGCGCGTGTACCAACCGCGAGAGGGTTTGTCAACGGTCGAGAAGTCGTGGTATTGCGTGACACTGGTTGTACGGGCGTAGTGATCAAACGTAGTCTCGTGCAGGATAACCAAATGCTCGGGTGGGAATCCCCATGTATGTTACATGATCAGACGATGGGTCGCATTCCCGTAGCAAGGATCACAGTAAAAACACCTTTCTTAACGGGAACTGTTGATGCCCTTTGTATGGAGAACCCTATTTACGATCTGACGATCGGTAATGTTGAAGGTTCCCGTCTTCCAACCATGGCCGATTTTAAAATACCTTTGGCCCAGGCAGTCGAAACGCGAGCGCAAACACGGCGAGAGAAAACCGCGTTTCGTAAATTAATAGTCCCTGAATCGATCTCAGGAATTTCCCGCGATGATTTCAAACAAGAGCAAGAACGTGATGAATCCATCAGAACAATTGTTGAGAAAATCACGTCCGGCGCGATTAAACATTGCAAGCGTGGGGGTAGCTCGAGATTCGTACGCAAGAACGGATTAACTCATAGGGAGTTTAGCGCTCGGGAGCGTAAGAAGTATTGGCAAGTGGTCGTACCCCAGAGATATAGATCTCAAGTACTTAGGGTGGCGCATGAGTCAAGCATGGCAGGACACCTAGGTAAGGCTAAGACCACTAGCAGGGTAGTCGCTGAATTCTACTGGCCAGGTGTTAATGGCGATGTCACACGGTTCTGTAGGTCGTGCGACGTATGTCAGAAAACCGTCTGTAAGGGAAGGGTCACAAGGGTGCCCTTAGGACAAATGCCATTAATAGATACACCGTTTAAAAGAGTGGCAGTAGATATTGTAGGACCAATACACCCGGTTACCGAAAGAAAGAATCGGTATATACTTACTCTGGTTGATTACGCGACCAGATACCCCGAAGCCGTAGCGTTACCAACTATTGAAACGGAAAGGGTAGCTGAAGCATTAGTTGATATCTTCAGTAGGGTAGGGGTGCCAGAGGAAATCCTCACTGATTGTGGTGCCCAATTCACCTCTGACCTCATGGGTGAAATAAGTAGGCTGTTATCCATCAAACAGCTAAACACTACCCCATACCATCCGATGTGCAATGGACTGGTAGAGAAGTTTAATGGTACCCTGAAAAGGATGCTGCGAAAGATGTGCGCGGAACGTCCGCAAGACTGGGACCGTTATTTAAACGCTGTTCTGTTCGCGTACCGTGAAGTACCGCAGGAAAGTTTAGGGTTTTCACCCTTTTAACTGTTGTATGGTAGAACAGTTCGAGGCCCGATGCGGATAATACGCGAACTATGGACTGGTGATGTCGCGAACGAGGAAATAAAAACGACTTACCAGTACGTTTTAGATCTAAGAAACAAACTTGAGAGCACATGCCATATGGCACGTGACAAATTGATTAAATCGGGGCGCAGATATGCCAAGTATTACAACCGCAGAGCGCGTAATAGGAAATTTCTTGTGGGAGATCAGGTGCTATTGCTTCTTCCAACGAGTTCGAATAAGTTATTAGTCTAGTGGAAAGGTCCATATGAAGTTAAAGAAGTAAAAGGTGACATGGACTATAAAATTGACATGAACGGTATTGTAAAAACATTCCATGCGAATATGCTCAAGTTGTATATTAAGAGACAGAGCGACAATGTTGGAAAGGGGGTCTTAAATGTCGTTTGTACGGCAGTCGTAGACGATGATGAAGCTGATTCGAATATAGAGAGTTCCCTTGAATGTCCCTTGGGAGTTGCGGGGGAGGGGATAGATAAAGTCGATGTGAGTGCGGAGTTGACGAAAGACCAGCGTCAACAGATTAATGCGCTCTTGGCTAAACATTCTTATGTATTCACTGACAGACCAGGTTGTACAACTTTGTTGGACCTCAAAATTAAGCTGAATACGTGTGACCCTATTCGAATCAAGGGCTATCCGGTGCCATACAACGCACGTGAAGCTGTGGACGAAGAGGTTGGTAAATTGTTGGATCTGGGGGTGATTGAACCCTCCAACTCGCCATATTCTTCTCCAGTAGTGCTTGTCAGGAAAAAGGACGGGACGAACCGATTCTGCATTGATTTTCGCCAGTTAAATAAAATCACTGTGTTCGATGCTGAACCAATGCCAGATATGGAGGGTCTATTTGCGAAGTTGTCGGGAAACCGATGGATTTCCAAATTGGATCTGTCCAAGGGATATTGGCAGGTTCCCATTGTCCCAGAGTCCCGAACTTTGACGGCATTTGCGACCCAGAAAGGATTGTATCAATTCAAGGTGATGCCTTTGGGGTTAATTGGAGCCAGCGCCACCTGTTGTCGTTTGATGCGTAAATTGCTTAAAGGTTTAACAAACGTTGATAGCTTTGTAGACGACATATTCGTGTACACGAATACTTGGAGTGAGCACGTGTCCGTCCTGAGCGAGCTCTTCAATAGACTCCGCAAAGCGAACCTTACAGTGAGACCCACTAAATGCAGTATTGGTTATACAGATTTAGATTGTTTGGGTCATAGGGTCAGCGGTATGGGTCAGTTAAAACCTCATCCCAAGCAAATTGAAGCAATTAGAGACGCACCGAAGCCAACCAACAAAACGCAGGTAAGATCATTTCTAGGTCTAGTAGGTTTTTACAGAAAGTTTATACCGAACTTTGCAGCCATTGCTAGCCCGCTGTCTGATTTGACCAAGAAGGGGCAACCAAACAAAGTTGAATGGGGACCGCCACAAGATAAAGCATTTTGTACTCTGAAAGAGAAACTGGTTAGTGCACCTATATTGAAATTGCCAGATGTCAGCAAACCTTTTATTCTAAGAACAGACGCTTCTGAAACTGGGTTGGGGGCAGTTTTACTGCAAGAGCAGGACGACAGTAAGTTACCCGTAGCTTACTCGAGTAGAAAATTGCTACCCAGGGAGAAAAATTATTCCGTTATAGAAAAGGAATGTTTGGCCGTAGTATGGGGAATTGGGAAGTATCACGCATATCTGTTTGGGAGAAATTTCGTTCTCGAGACTGATCACCAACCCCTACTGTATTTAAACAAGGCCAAGGTCGCTAACGCTCGGTTGATGCGTTGGGCGCTAACACTACAACCTTATCGTTTCCGTGTAGAAGCAATAAGGGGAGTTGAAAATATAGGCGCAGACTACTTGAGTAGGGCATGATGGGAAATTTGTATGAATTTGCCCAGTAATACAATCCAGTTTGTAGTATAACCAGTGTAAATGTTGTAAGATATCATCAGTAGTTATTTTTCTTCTATTCTGTGTTAGTTTTAAAAATTTGTACATTTTTATTCTTAGGGGGGAGGTATTGTCACAGAATTAGGCGAAAATTGAACTGATTTTTGTTCTTCTTGAATTGCAAACGAAACTCACCATTTTCTTGATTTCGTCGTACACGCATTACCTGGGGTGATTAAGTGGTTTTCTCCAAGGTAAGTGGCGTGTAACGATTTGCATGTGCCAGTTTGTTATTTACATGAAATCCGAAATACTCGTTTCACGTGGTGCACGGCAAGCTCGATGTGATTTATGTTCACCTATAGAGAGTATATAAGGCGAGATATTTCTCATAATAATTACGGGAACCAAAATATCTAATCGAAGGATAGATAAGCTCGTCTTGCAATCTCCAGCCAAAGGGGTGAGTGTTAAATTTACATTTTCGTTTTATTGTGAATTTTATTCAAATTATCATTTCGTATAATGATGCTTTTATTGCAATTAAACGTGGAATATTTGGACTTACTAGTCACTATTAGACTTTAAATGCAATATCGTAATCTACGGCTTAGATTATTTTTGAGACAACTATTATTAGTCTGGTTTTGTTTATTGTAGCTGTTACCGTGTTTCTGATACTGTAGCTGACAATCGCTGTTACCATAGATCTGATAATCGCTGATATGTCAATGTTTCTGATACCGTAGATCTGATACCGTAGATGTCAATGTTTCTGATACCGTAGCTGCTAACGTAGTTGATACCATTTCTGATACCGTAGCTGTTAACACATCTGATACCATCTTTTGATAAACGTCTTTGATATCGTCTGATTTGTTGTGGGACATCTATTATTTGTTCCGGAACATCTCTGTATAAATATCTGAATGTGATTGTGCCGTTAATTTGTGCAAACGGAATTGAAGTATCTGTCTGTGTGTCGAACTGTCTGTTCGTCAACATCTGTGTAACGTGTAAATATCCGGAAAGCTAGAAGTCCGAGTGTCGGAGCTGTCTGAGTTGTAAAACATCCGGGTCGACATCTAGGGTAGTGAGGAACCGTTGGTTCTGGTAGATGTTGTATGTTGTCTGAACGTATAACTGTGGTGGATCCGTGAAGGGAAACGTCCGATAATAGTATTGGTCAACCCTAGGTTTTCGGGGAAACTGGGAGACGATTCAACTGTTGCTGAATCGTGCGGTTATACGGGGTCGAGACACATATGTGTATTGAAATTGTAATACAATTTAATACATTGTTGTATTTGCATGTTTATGTCAGATCACAATAATATTTCAAGTGATCGCATAGATATCAATAAAAGCTAGCAACTTGATTGAATACAAGTATATGGTCGTGCTAGTTATCGCAATCCATCGTGCGATAGTATAGTTTGTCGTTTGTGTTCATTTTTCGTAATTTATACTTGCATTAATTTAACTTTCGTAAAGGATCCTTGGATCTGTGTATAGTCCAAGAGATCCCTTTACATCTGAGATTCCTTTTGTATTAATATTTAATTTGTTCATGTATTGTGAATGGTTGTGAGTGTAATTGTGGGTTGAGTGCATGAATTATTGTGTTGTTACATCTGTATTTTTTTCATTTATAATTTATTACATAAATTTATATTTTCTTTCACAAATTGTGTTTGTATTGTTCATTTAATCCACCCTCCTCTCGGTAACAATTCTGTTACAATCACAACCGTGGTATATATTTCGAATTTGTGGATCCCCGCTGTTATCTTCGACAAATCAGTTCATTTCACACCATCCAATGGAATAATCGGATAAACCCATTGCGATCCGTAACTATTTCATAAGCCGACATACCCGCACAAGTTATTTCCCTTTGGTGTTAAATACTATAGTACAAAAAAAAAATTAAATGTAAATGAATTTGATTCTGTTTTGAAAACGCATCGAAAACGCAAAATACTGTTTTCGTTCTGCAACGCGTCGTGCTGAGGGTATACAAATATAAAAAAGCTACCGGCTTCATTAATTGATTGAAATATTATTTGCTCGCTATTTTCTGTATGAAATAATTTTATGGGTTAGAAATTTTTTGAGTGTTTTTTAGTCCTACCTCGTTCGTTATTCTCCCTCTGAGAGCCTTCAGATTCGATAAAGAATTCTTCTTAGGATTGGAATCAATATGATCAACGCAAATCGATGACAATAATATTTCTTCTTTCTAACGGTAAACCTCAAATACCCCATACCATTGTCAGTACCAACTGGTTTCATCAGTCTTCGGTTTCTGACAATACCATCACGGGATGCCTCATAATTGCTGATCACAGGAGTCGGTTGAAATTCTTGGTCCATTTGTATACTAAATACTATTTTTCTAATTTATTTTTGGTTTAATTATTACTTAAAAATCTTTCATTGTAATCATGAGACCTTCTTATGATCTTGTCCTTGACAGAGTCAATGACGCTGACAGAGTCAGGATCATTATTGGAGCGTTTGATTCGTTTATCATAATAACGCTTCAACTCTCTGTATCGCATAAAACCACAATTGAGACACAACAGCGATTTACCGTGCACTCCTACTCTACATCGGAGACAAGGTAGTGGCCCAAAACTCCCGTGACGAAGGCATTGTAAAATATATCCACAGAATTCACTTCTGCATGATTTGTTACATGCGGTTAGTGATCCTATCATCAACCATTCACAATGATTCATTATATAAAAATTTTTTTATTTAAATTTGAAACAATCGTGAAAGCTAAGAGAACTGTCACTGTAAGTCGAGATTCCAAACCAGGACCTTTGACTGGGATTGACAAACCAAACTACGAGAAGTCACAGCCTGTAACCGCAGTTGTTTATGGGATATATTCGTTAAATGATCAACCGAGTATTGAAAAATTAAAACCAATGAAATTGTCATCGTTGAATTGTGTAGCAGAACACTTCACAAATGCGTTGCGTGGAAACAAATTGACGGATCTACGACGCAAAAAAAAATAAATGAATGGGGACTAACAGTAAAGGAAAACGGAGAAACAATTCAAGATATAACCAAATTAAAAACATCATTAAGACTCCCAATAACCAAAATGACGATAACAGGATATAAATCAAAAGGAGCTCTAATAAAAATTATTGATCATAACGAACACGCGTGGACACCCGCAGTAACAATATTTCCGCGAGATAGAACAATAAAATATTTACCCGCGGAGTTCTCCCCTTAATTCTCCCCAGAGGAGAAATTATGATTTTATTTACGAGTTAAGCAAAAACGATCCTATGTCAGCATGGTTACTTCACAGTTTTGAAAATGAAGAGGGCAAATTCGATCAATTTGTAAGACCCAATGGACAATTATACCGCACTGAAGCCATCCACAGTGAGATGAAAAAACTAGCTAGAGGCTTTTCAACGGAACACGACAAACAATTACTAACAAATTGTTTTACAATTCCGTCGGTCGCAGCTCATTTTGCGAGAAATATAATTCTACGGAAACAAACACGCGCAGATAACAAATCAAGCTGCATCGAATATAACCATGCTGGATTATGGAATACAAAATACTACCCCAAAACTATTATTTCAGTTGATATGGTTGCGTGTTATCCAGGGAGCTTTTGTCGGTTAAGGAGAATGTGCTAAGTACTTCAAGAAATTAGGATATCCCGCACATGAAATGACCCGTGTTGCGATTAATGGACCATTGCCCGATTTTGATTTAAGTCGAATCGCTCGTGTGATATCATTTGAATTGGCTACAGGACTTCATCTGTATTGTTATGTTTGGATTGGTAGACACATGTCTGAAAAACACTGGATGCCAATAGTGTTATTACGGTATATGATTGATTTTAAATGCTGATATCGCTGATTGTCAGTGAAGCGATTATATCATATCGACCACATACCGAAACCTGGTTATAACAACCTGATAGTCTAGATAGTATAATTTGCGAAAACAGAAAACAATTTCCCGATCTAGACGAAGAATATATCTTGAAATGGTTCAAACAGATATTTGAAATCAGAAAAAAACAAGCAAAAGAACTCGGTAGAAGAATAATTGGTAAATTCACACAGGGTGGAAAACACGACAATAACTGATATTCTTCACGGTTGATTATAGATAGCGTTGAATACGATTTTATAATCGCGGATGTGACATCTAAGGGTATATACGTCAATCGTAAGGATGCTTTCTTGTCCAATGGAACAAAATTCGGTACTATTGTTACTTACAACGATGGAAAAAGTCTTCAGTATACACACTTGAGGGCGTCTAAGCTGGCTTATGCTTCTATTAATCTATTTTCAATGATAAATAGATTTCCTGTAATTCGCCACTGATTCATTTTATATAAATGTAAAACACAACAAAGCAGTGGCCGAATTCAATAATTACTACGAGAGTTGGGGTTCATTTAGAATTAAAAAAGAAATACTACGTCATTATTCCAAATCAGCAGATGTTACGATTAAACACAATTACTTGAAAGATAATCAGATATCAAAACTATCTAATGCACCGTCGATATCTGATCCAGTATGTAGATATAAAACCATTTACTTAAACGGCTACGGTGGGTCAGGAAAGACGACTCGTGCGATTGAAGTATTTTGTGGAAACGCTAGCGTTTTGAAATCAAACTTAATTGTGCTAACACCGACCCATAGACTTTCAAAAAAGTTGAAACTACGAGGAATTAATGCTTGCACTTATCACAGTTTCTTTCGATGGAGAGGTGATGAATGGACTCCTAATCGAATGGGCGAGAAATGTATTCCTGAAGTAATGATTTGGGATGAGATATGCACGGTGTCGTTAGATGTATTACAAAAGTTTCTTGATTGGTCATTGCTATCGAATACAAAAGTGATAATGTGCAGCGATCATGGCCAACCACTACCATTTGTCGGTTTATCCCCACATGATTGTCTAAAGAATTTGTAGACTATCATGAATAAATTAATACTGATCATAGAGCACTTGATGAACAATTACGCGAGTTCAAGAAACTAATCAGATTACAACCGGATAGAATCCTATGTGAAATAGCGCGTGAAATAATTTCGGAAATGCCATTAAATGATTTCTGGGAAGCGTGGAGAGCAAATGATTTGATAGTGGCAAGTAGAAAAATAGTCAGAGACACACTTCAGATGAAGTTATTTGAATTGCATAAAGAAAAATTCGCTACACTTCCAGTGCCGTTGTGTAATAGACCCAAGGATACACAAAGACAAAATATCGAAGTTGATATTCCTCGCCAAAGTTAGGAGCAAATTCTCGGGTTAAATGATATTGTGCTGGTTGATATCAATGTCGTCAAAGATGCATTGCGCGTCTATAAATCCCCATGGACGCTAGGTTACGCAGCAACAATACATTCTTCACAGGGATTGACTTTATCCGATACAATTGTTTGGATTATAGATAATCACATCGGGTGGTCAAATTTAGTTTTCTTGTGGTGTCTAGAGTACGAATAATAAATCAACTTCGAAGAGTTATTCTAGACACTAATGACACAACAATCAATGATATTGTCAGCGATGATATAATCAGAAAAAAACTCTGGTTATAAACAACAAGATGAAAGAAATAATAGAGAATTTGACATTGATGCCGAATTAATAATTACACTAAAACAACAACAGAATAATTACAGCGCAAGCTGCAATTGTATAATGAGTTGGTGTTGGTCAGATAAGGACTCTCGCCAATTTACTGTAGACAGAAAATATAGCAGTATTGGTCATACCAGACATAATGTGATGCTGACTTGTCTTGAGTGCAACAGACGTAGAGGTGCTAATTAAGACCACACGGCGGTAATTGAGTATCCTCGGGTATCACTTGTAGTTGTTCACGAGTAAATCCTTGCTGAGGAGCAGTTGAATCAAATCTATAGATTGCTGTTCTACCCGTAGATCGTGTTACACTAGATATTTTAATTCACGGTAACACTCCAAATAGGATCAGTAGCTCTTTTTTGCCACCTTCAAGCTTTCCTGGTTCATATAAATACTTAACAATAACATTACCGAGTATTGTTTGTTTTGAAAAATCATTTTGCGGTTTTACGGATATATACTTTTTGTTTAATCGCGTTGATAGGTTTCATATTAATTGTTCGAGTAATCACATTATTCAGCGCGGTAATTACGGCTGGTAATATCTTAACCCATTCACCAGATCGTTTATCCTGAATAAATTCCTTCGCGTATTGATACCCTAAAAATCGCTCAGCAAGTGTCTAATTAAATCGTTCAACAATTGCCTGGTCGCGATGTAATACAGTATGTCCTCGTCTGATGGTGACATTATGATGCTTCATTGTTGATAGCAATACACCCTCAAATTCCTTGCCAGGATCAACTTGTAATAGATTTGGCCAATGCAGAAGACCTCGTAGATAACTCCTTTCAAACGCAGAAGCCACTTCAGTTGATGATTTGTTTTTAACGGCTCTGCTTGTTTGTATCGACTCGCAACATCAACTACGGTTAGCGCGTATTTGTAAAAACCATCATGCGGCAGAAATAATATATCACCCTGATGAACATCATTAAGTGCGATGACATCAAAATATGAGTAGTTAATTTGTTTAGGCGGTGGTAGATAAATTTGCCATATCGCCTGTTTGGATAACCAATCCGCTGCAGTGGTATTTTTCACCTTTGCTGCGCTAGCGAGTTTACCGATTGCTGCTTTATCCTTCCAGTATCCTCTTGGAGAATAATAAATAGATTCCATGTTGTTATTAATTACCAGCACCCATCATTAGTTTACCTTACATCGCCGGTTTTAACATCCATGAAGCCAATTTTTGTTTGAAGGATTAATCAGTGATAGAATTCAAGGTATGAATTAATTTCACACTTGCGATATGTCTGTGCTGCAGATTACTGCTTTTATAAGCAACATCATGAGCATGACACGCCTTTTTAATAGCGTTTATTGGGTTAACACTGGGACGGGGTTGGATTTGGTCATCGAGTCTGATATCGAGTCTAGTCCCGGGTCCAAAATACCTTTACCCTGAAAGGTTTTTTTCTCCTGGATACTTCGCCCATGGTGTACCTGGTAATTTGTATAACTTGGCTGCAATACCATTACCTCGTTTTGTTAAACAATCATCTGCAGATTTCGTAGAAACAAATCTAACTTTTTTGTACTACATTGTACACACTAACCAGAAAGTGCTGATCTGTTTTTTTTAGTTATAATCGTCAAGTCATCTGTGCCAGTACATTTCTTACATTTCACACAATATAGATCCATAATATATTTATACTAACATGAATGTAATTGAATTTTTGGTGACAAAAACATGAGAGCCAGTTAAGCGGCGCTACCAAATTCTCTTCGCATGATTATTGTCGGACCATCTGGAAGTGGCAAGACACAGTTGTTACTTAATTTAATAACGAGATGGATGAAATGGGGCAAATTGTATTTAATAGCCCCGAGTGTAGATGATCAGCAATGATACGAATTGTGAAAGGATTATAAAGAAAAAGCAGCAGAAATCACCGGCGAGGGTTATTATTGAATTTATAGCCTATATCGCGGAAGCACCAAACATTGATGATATTGATGGAAGTATTAACAATTTAGTCGTATATGATGATGTGATGTTAAACAGTCAAAAGAATCCTGCTAGGGTATTTTCCAGCGGTAGGCATAAAATCACCGACATGATATATGTCACACAACGATACACTCAAATACCAAAAGTGATCAGAGATAACTGTAATATTCTTGCTGTATTCAACGGAGTTGATACACATACGTTACAAAATATTTTGCAAACTTGGTGATATGGATTATAATCTATTTAGAAATTTCTTTAGTCACGCTCAGTCAATTCCACATCGATTTGTAACGATAAATTTACACGACCCGAAATCAAGATATCGTATCGGTCTTGATCAAATATTCGGTTAAAATGGAATTTTTAAACCCATAGCAGCAGAGGGAGTGAAACAACGACTGTGGCGTCTTTTTGTTTTGATTTTGTTTTGCCAAATTAGCTACTATTAAGCTTTTACGAGGAAGCCTCGGTTTGCCAAATTGACGCTGCTATTAAGGATTTACGAGGAAGCCTTAGTTTGCCAAACAGACGCTTATAAAAAGTTGTCCGATTGGCCCCCTCTGCTGCTCGCCACAAGAAAATACATCACGAGACTATTTATGTAATGCCTTTCGACACTAGAAAGACCTTAGCAAAATGATCATCTCTCATCAGCCATAATTAAATACAGGTATTCAAGCATTGTGAGGGTAGTTCCACACTTGAACAATTGATAATACGGTATAAGAAAATACATAGAAAGACTATTTTTGTAATGTCCTTCGACACTATACGCTAGAATTAATACATATTTGACGCCATTTTTTAGCACACGATTGGAAATTCATGGCGGCCAGTATTATTGGTAGAGGAAGAACCCGGAAAAACCCCTAGAAAGAACTACCGACCCACGAGAAGCTACTGGCAAGCTTTCTCACATCACTATATTAGCCGAATCTTAGACTCGAACCCACGAAGACAGAGGTGAGATGGCAGTGAGTGATCAGTAACGTAGAGCGCATTAGTCCACTAGGCCACTCGGGGCCCCTATATATATATATAATATAAATATCTAAGTTTTGTGTGTCAACACTTTATAGTAACGAATATGAATGGCCACGAAATCATCATCTTTGTGATGTGATGGCAGCAGTGGTAGTATGGATACTTTGACCTGGAGGCAGGCTATAGTTGTCTTATCTCGCATAAATGAGATCCTAGGTTCGATACCAAGCAGAAACCCTTTTATGGGGCGAATTAGTAATATTGCTTGTTGAGCGTTAGGGTGTCTATTAATTGTAGTAATTAAGGTCCATAGATTTGTCAACCATAGGGATTTTATACAGTCTTAAGATTAATTGTCCTTAGACCAGTGTTTAGAGTAATGTGACATTACTGCCTTAAATCAAGAAATCCAAAATAATTATTTAGCCCGATAACTGTAATGCGGTAGTAGTCATATCATCGACTAAATTATGTTGAAAAACTATCACAAATAAACACTGGACAGAAGAATAAAATGGATTACAATATTGAAATATTGAAATATTAGATACTAGTATGTTCGTTACAAAACGCATTTGTCATATGGGCCTTAAACTCAGAGACTCATACAATAGCAACAATATATTATTCATGATTTAATACACATGTATAAATCACCATTATATCACTCATGATATACTACTCAAATACATATCATCAATGTATTATTCATGACATAATACTCATGTACATATCATCAGTGTAACATTCATGGTAAAAAAGTCGTGTATATGCTATCATTGTATTATTCATGACATAAAACTCATGTACATAACATCAATGTATTATTAAATGAAGTAGTACTCATGTACATGTTGTCAGTTTACTCGCGGGTTATGAGCGTTATTCGTATAATATTGTATAAGCCCCACTTATCAAAGGGTACATGTTAGGTCCCACTTGGCCAAGGAGTATTGTACAACATATAAAAATAATAACTAAAACCCACTACCCCTTGATACTCGTTATCTAAGAGAAGACCGCCCTTGATATAATTACGATAGTAGCTATGGTAAACTGAGCAGTTATATTGAACATAGAACTCCGAGCCCTCGTAAAGATAAATAAACAATTTAATTAATTACATACACAATTATGAAACTTCCTTTCATTATGAATGCACACGGTTTAGAAATACAATTTTCACCGAATTACAATACCATTTGAAATAGAATTGAACAAATTCGCTGTTCTATTACTGATAGTTTAAAATCATCATATTATCGAGTCGATTCGAAGTCAGTGCTTTGTTCGATTTTCATTGCCGGATATCCCTTGATCCTCGTTCACTGTTGAATCCACTGTTGTTCAAGTGTATCATTTATGATGTAATAGTCATGAACATATCATCAATTTATCATTTATGATATAACACACATTTTTATATCTTCAATGTATCATTCATGGTGTAATAGTCATGAACATATCATCAATTTATCATTTATGATATAACACATTTTTATATCATCAATGTATCATTTATGATATGAGAAACACACACACATGCACATAATTGATGTATAAATCATTTACAAAACATCAATGTAACATTCATTTTTTATGTTCTACTAACTTGATAATTTAGATGACAAAGTTTTCTAAATAAATAGGTTCATGACATTGTTTCATTTTTGGTACTCATCATTGTATTGGTTTGAGTTTCTACGTGTCGAGTGAATTTATTTAGCCAGTAAAGCTATCGTTCCACGAGGTTTCAACTCACTATATTTATGCATATGTGTATTTGTCCTATCTTGAATATTCAGCGGGTAAAGTTAAAACATTTTGGTTTTGATATTTGTTCGATAAATCGAACTGTTAAGTGTAAAATTATACATACATTGACCTTTCGATTTCCTGTTCTTAGTTTATAATTGAATCAATTGCTGATCTACAAGCTATTTGCCAAAAATCGTGTTTTTCATCGTTCTGCTGTATAAAGCCTTCACCTTATCTGGATCATATTCATTTGATGTCTTTTCATGGATAAATGAGTCTCAAAGAAGCCAATTGTAATGAATGTATGACCATTTTAAATTGATTTAAAAAACAAACGACACCTAGAGTAAACTAGTTGGCTGTAATTAACACCAGATAATGTTCGCCATTATGCGATTAAGGATGTGGACTATTAACCTATAAAAATTGACATACGTTCTATCCAAGAGTTGATTAACAAACGGAATTGTCCATAGGACCACTGGAATATTTTCGGTAAAACAAGTCAAACATTGAAAAATATGTGATTAACAATATTAAAAATGCAGAATAAATTGTCTGCAGGAAAATTATATATATATATATATATATATATATATATATATATATATATATATATATATATATATATATATATATATTCTAAGTGGTGGAAGATGACCTTGGATGGAAAACAAAAACAATAACTCTGAAAAGGTCTTTGCATGACTTATATTTCACTTCACCTTCATTTGAACAACGTCCATGAAATACGTTTTGAGTTACTAACAATTTGGCCGTAATCTTACTAGTAAACAATCGATGGACAATGTCAATCTCGGTTCAAGAATTCACCCCGGTTTCCAAGGTTAAATGTAATAGTCATAACATCTTTGAAAATGTAAGTATTATTTTCAGTATGGCTAGAGATATTTGTGTTTGTAAAATGAGGTTGCTGTTGGCAACATTATCATTAGAAAGGATGTTAGGTATTTGCATTAAACGTAGTAGTTATATTGGAAGTAAGTGGGGATTCATTCAGAGACATCAGAAGCAATAGATACGACGATGATGAACGCAGTACTATCAGCAATAACATTAATAATAATAGAATGGTGAAAAACATATTGCAGTCAATGTAGCTTTATCAATTGATCAGTCATATTGACACGATGTCTGCAATGTAGCACTTTATAATGATGTATATCACTGTTGCATCATATAGCAGATATGTAGCATAATGTTCCAGACAGTCCCATTATCCTGACACCAGACTAATAGAAAAAAAGTTTAGACGCTTTAAAACATAAAATGGTAATTGCACGAATTTTAAAGTTCCCATATTAGAACAAGCCTTTTGTGCTGAGGACGCATGCGTCTGAAACTTGACTTTGTTTTGCTTCCTAAGAAAGAGGGCAAGGAATTGCCAAATATTTATGCAAGAATAAAATTGATCTATAACTTGTCTCTGATTGAGAAGGAGATGTCGAGCCTTAGCTTGGGGAATATGAATATAATTTACCTATATCTGTTGGAGGGTGTTAACGTACAAACGAACCATCATCCGCTTAAATGCTATAATAATTCATAAGTTACCAAATTAAGGTATTCCACAACGGCATAGCCTTTGCAACAAATTACTTACCATTTGTAGGGCCATAAAATGTAGGTACTGGTTATATATGTAGAGTGTAATTAGCAGATCCTCTTTTCAGGATCACAAGTTTAATATGATATTAACATTATGGTCTGAATTACCATTTGGAACAAACAAATTGGATTTGATTTCGGTTTTATAACAAGACGCCTTTGATGGTGACACAAATAAAATATTTAAGGACAAATAAAAAATGGTAAAAAAATTATCTCATAAACGTGCATACGAACATCCATATATACATACATATTTATTGAAATCTAACAGTAAACACAAATTTCAAACTTTGAACAATATATTTGAAACATCTTAATACAAAAGACAGTTAGTCTTACCAATAGTTAAAGGATAACATACCTTAATGTACATAAGAAATCGTGCAAGATATAGAGGATTAGACAAAAATAAACCTAAGAGTTACACTTTACAAATTCAAGGTATTGCCGCATGCGCGCATAAAAATATAATTTATATATATAATGTATCATAAATGATTTAATACTCATGTACATATCATCATTATATCACTCATGATATACTACGCATGTACATATCATGAATATATCATTCATGAGATAATACTCATGTAAAAATCATTAATGTATCATTCATGATATAATATCCATGAACATATCATAATTGTAGCACTCGTGATATTATACCCCTTTACATAGCATCAACGTATCATTCATGATATTATACATATGTACATTACATTATTATATCATACATTATGTACATAAGACCTATTTGTAATTTAAATCATAAAGCTTTAAAAATAAAAATAGGTTAAGGGCAATTTCTTTGTTGGTGCCCATCATTATATAAGTATGAATTGCCAAGTATCGAGTGCATCAGTTATAATGCCAGTAATAATGTTTCACTGAAGGTCAAGACTCTCCGTTTATTCATACGTGTATTTGTCCTATCTTGAATTTTCATGTGGTATATTTATAAATATTTTTAGGTTTTGATATTTGTTCCATAAATCGTCAAATTTATATCAAACATATGCAAACAAAACTTTACCATTGATTGTTTTATCTGATTTTGTTTTATAAATATTTTATCTAATGACCTTACCCATTCACTGTTTTATTTGATTTTGTTTTATAAATATATTATCTAATAACCTAAGAACTACAGCCTACTTCTCAAAATAATTTTCTTCATCGTTCTTCGTTATGAAGATTACATCTTATCTCGAACATATTGATTTGTTTGTTCAAGGAATACATAATTTACTGAAGACACTTAGTCTTATAAGAAACCAAGGGTTAGACCAAAGTAAACCGAATGTTCTCAATTTATCGTTACACGGTATTGATGGATCTTTTGAGGTAAGAAGAAAAGAGCGTATGCATTAATTTTAATCTCACCTTCATTTGAACCACCGAGGTCATCTGCGGTTTGAGTTACTATCAATTACATTGGATTATCACTTGTACTTCGATTACGAACATTTTGGAATAGAATAGGTCACATTTCACTTCAAGTAAACAAAATATCTCAATATTCATATTTGTTTTGAGTCTAGTAAAGATTAATATTTGTATCCTAAATTGATTTTGGTAAAAACAAACCTATCGATCAACATATATGTATATGCTGGTTAAACTAAGAACAAAAACTAATTTTTATTCCTATCAATAACCCCCGAAATGGCTGAGAGTTTACTAAGGCCATACATCTTACTTCTAAATACAGTGCCTGCTATTAAAATGTGTATTCTGATTTACTTAAGGTCTTGAATTTTGATGTGGTATATTTATAGATCTTTTTAGGTTTTGATATTTGTTCCATAAATGTCAAAATATATGCAAACTTAACTTACTCATTGACTGTTTAATCTCTTGATTTTGTTTTATACATATATTATCTAATAACCTATGATCTGCAACCTACTTCTCAAAATTATTTTCTTCATCGTTCTTCGTTATAAAGATTACATCGTATCTGGAACATATTGTTTTGTTTGTATAAGGAATACGTAATTTACTGAAGACACGTATTCTTACAAGACGCCAAGGATTAGACCAAAGGTAACCGAATGTTTTCAATTATCGTTACACGGTATTGATGGATGTTTTGAGGTAAGAAGAAAACAATGTATCCATTATTTTTAATCCCACCGTGGTCAACTGCGGTTTGAGTTACTATCAATAATATAATTATAAACTGACTCCTCATCAATTGAAGGACAATGTCAAAAGGTACAAGAGTTCTTCTTTGTTTTAAAGATAAATTGTAGTGGACACAATACCTATTAATTTGTAACATATTTTAAGAAGGATAAAAATTAACTTATATTTACTTTTATCACGAAACTTGCATTATCACGTCTATATGTTACGACCACTATGGAATAGAACAGGCCACTTTTCACTTCAAATAAACCAAATATTTTACTGATCATGTTTGTATTGAGTCTAGTAAAGACTAATATTAGCATTCTAAATTGATTTTGGTAAAAACAAACCTTTCGATCAACATATATGTATGTCCTGATTAAACTAATAAGAAAAACAAATTGTTTTTGTCTATTGCGATGTCATCTATGTTCAAGGTTCAATGAAACAATGCGTCATAATATTTATAAATTGTGAAAAAAGTTCCGATGGAATCGGAATGGTCACAACCATTGAGAACATTAGAAGGTTACTACTATTTGCTTGTTTAATTTTGGAGGAAACTTTTCAATATACAGCATTTAGTTTACAAGCACATCATATCATCCTCGGTTGTAATTCTAAAATTCCCACTACTTTGCAAGGCGAAACTAGGTTAGAGACAATTGTATTTACACAACAAAAAATATCCGCCGATCTTGTACTTTTGATTTTAATATAGCAGTATCTTTTGGATTTTGTTCTTATACATGCTTCTTTTTCCATCGATCAATTTGTTACATTCGGGAATGGATCGACTTGTATATACTGTGTTAATTTCATGCAGACTTTCTTTATATAACACAGTGCCTTCTTTCAACTTACAAGACAAATATAGCAAACTTCAAGAATGATATTGGAATATTGTTTATCATTTTATTTACACATTTATTTTAGTGTGACCTAATTATCTTGATCTCAATCGAATTGCTTCCTCTATTTCATTTCTGCCACTCCATCCCGTGCGCTGAACACATCATAGCTATCAATGACCCTAAAATGGCGCAGCCTGAGAGTTTATTAAGGCCACACATCTTACCTCTAATTGCAGTGCCTGCTATTAAAATGTGTTGTCTGATTCTTTCAGTCGTTAAATATATATCCCCGTCAAAACGTCCTAAAACTTCAAACGGAAGATGGAGGAGGTGTTTGACTCAACGGTTATAATTCAGTTTATTTGTGTCTTTATAAACTATATGTTTTCTAAAGTAGTCGCGAATATTTTCTCTGTATTCACTTTAAATATTGTAGTAATGATCAATTGATTCCAATCAATATATTCCATCTCTTTTGCTGTAAATTCGTAAATGTTAATTATAATCCGAATGGACGACAGATAATGCATTATTAAAATTGCTAATAAGACAAAGAAGAAAATGACAATATCAGTACGTAACAAAGTTGTTTTTCTTATTTCATTTTTTCAATTTGAAAATCCGTTTTGACAGTCAACATTAAACATCTGCATTCATAAGGGAAAGGTTATGTTAAAACGTTGGTGCCAGAAAGATGTTTTGAACTTGTTAATTGGGATAGTGGCAGATTTAATAGTAAAAATGTTGCTTCTTGATAGGATATTATTCTATATCATTTAACCTGCTGTTGTGGTAAAATATTGGTGACCTGCTATGAGGGAGGCTCACGTTTTCCGACATTTTGACATCGGTTTAGGAATTATGTCCGTTTTTCCTATATACCAAAGCGTCATTGTTGAGGGAGCGATCTAGCCTCTGTGCAGAAAACCAAATCTGTTTACGAGTGCTCTAACTAGCTGGCTCTCTGTAGTGAATGAGCTACACCGAACAAACTGCTAGCTATGTAATGTGATTTTTTATGATTACTCAGGTTATTGATTTCAGTTACACTAATACACTGGATTAATCATTCATTGCCTACATTAAAGAAGGCAAAATAAAAGATTGTCATTCGGTAAACACAAAATTACGTACAGGTTAGTCGCTAGATAGTAACGAGCTAAAATAATCATCAGAAAGGATGAAATGGGTGACGATCAATCTCGCACAATGTAGCCTTGTTACTTTGACGTGAGATCGTCTCACAATTACTTAATAAGCGGAAATGAGGCGCATGTGCAACATGTTGGTAAGAAAACAGATAAACAAACCACCGTTCCAAGACATGTTTAATAATATGCTGCACACAATTCTTTATATCAAAAAGGGAATAATTTCATACAAAACATGCATTGAAAACGTCTGTTTATAGTTTTACAACACGTCAATGATTCCGTATACTCAAGTCTTGCGATGTCTGTTTTCTACTTGCAATGATATTCCGTGCATTATTAATCACTCCGACTACCAAGAATACCTTTGCTGGTGTTTACAATCCATCCATCACTGAAAGAGATAGAAGAAAATAAGAACAGTCTTGCTAACATGAAATATTTGAAGCATCTTGGCGGTTATGTTAAGTACGTTTTGAACTGTAGTCATCAAAAAATAAAAATATTACCACATATAATATCTTCGTAAAGGTATCTTAAAACGGAACACGGAGTATGCCATAGAAAATGTAATCAAAGGAGCAACAATAACGGCCAAATTATAACTTTTTGGACATCATATTGAGCAAAGACATGAGAAACAAGGTCAAGAGTTATTTCAATAATTGAGATAATATCAAAATACATACTATTTTTTATTTTAGTATCATGATATATTGTTAATTTTGATTAGTTTACTTGCATTATTGACATAGGTCCTTTTGCAGACATGGACATTGAAAGGATGCAAGCTTTTGAAACAAAGTATTGAAAGTCCAATTTGTTTTTGTTTCCTTTATGTTTCTGTATTTATGAAGCACTATAAACCAAATCATCCTCTGCAAATATTTCAGTATCAAATATGTCAGAAACCTGTTTTAAGAGACATTGCTGCTTTACGGCGTTTATGCAAGAGGCTTACATTCTATCGTAAGCATTTATTTCTGTGTTTGACAAGATGCATCGATGCATACACTCTAATTAGTTTATGATTGGGGTAGACTCTCTACTTCATTTATTTACAATACGTACGACTTTTTGTATGAAGCAAGAAATAAATCATCTTCGTAGACAGCCAATTTTCTTAGTGGATAACGTTGATCCTCGTCGAGATGAAGCACGGTCAGGTTGTTGTGGTTCGTTCCGTCCGGCTTGCAGTATTTGACAACGGTATCAAATATATCATCGATATTGAATTCGAGCCAATACAGGTACCCATCTGAAACCGTGACTACATTATCGAAAAGTGCGCAATGCAAATGCTTTTCGTAGCGATACATATGACACGTGATTGTGACTATCGCATAAGGCATGCATTATAATACTGTGGGTTATCAAAAAAAGTATAACTTGTTATTAAACACGCTTGAAAACAGATCGTGTTATAATCGTGTATCGAACATTATAAAAGATATTATTTAATAGCATTTAACGCATATTGTTTTTGTTTCTAAATAAATTAATCATTTATCTGCAATTTGCGGATATTGTTGTCCTGGATTTCTCTTCCCAAATTTAAAAGGAAAACTTTAGTTACATCTGATATTCTTTTTGTATAAATCAAGACGATTCATGAATTGTAACATTGTTGAATATAAAGTACCAATTAATAGTGTCAACATGGTTCTTTCTTTGCATCATATAAAAGGGACAATAGGAATGAACGTTTTCCTTTTGTATTTATATTTAAGTCATAGTCTGGACCAACTGAATGAGCAAATACTTTTGTAATCGACGGTGAGCCCTCCTATCAAATCTAAATTGTCATGAAGAATTTCCTTTTGTTGTCCATCCATAGTGATCTGTACAAGTGAACGACCCTCAAGCAAGAACATATATCTGAAAATTAAAAACTCACTCTTAATGAAAAATATAAACGTCCGTATTCTATCATACTATTGAAGAAATTGTTGTTTATTATTCGACTAGAACTTGACTGTCTTTGGATTCGTTATCATTACAACTTCTTCATAATTGCAATAAAATCTCCTTTTCTATTCATTCATTAAGTTACGCATATCAGCTGCTATGGCTCAGCGATGAAATGCATACTGTTTTCAACATGAAGGTCTCATAAATGTTTGAAAACGTGACAAAAACGGTTGTGCTTGACTTCGGTTTAAGCTAGACGGTTTAAGCATTCCGGTTGTGTATTAAAAGCCTTTGCGAAATAAAACATCAATGATTGATCATGAAATAGACCAAAACAGTCTACATACCCTTCCGAAGAATAGACGACCAAACCTATCAATCTGTGTAACCCATCACAAAAGTTAATGTTCTTTCCGTCAGGTGATAAAACACCGATGTAAAACTCATCTTTATCCTTATCGATCGATGTGTAGTAAATATTCCCAGTTGAATAGTCCACATCAAAATAATATATTTCGCCCGCTGAAAAAGATTATGTTGGCTGACCTCACAGTGCGTCTGATCTTTTAAATTATTTACAATAATGTTTGCTGTATCGAGCATTTACTTGTGTGTATTGGTAAAATTGATAATTCAGGTTGCAAGTCTTCCCATCATATCTGCACTTTCATTTGTGATTTAAGTAGTACGACAGTATAAGTACCTCACATTTATTATATTTTGGACTATTGTTAAATGGTTCATGATATGACAAGCAAGGATAGGCATTGAGTTAGGTTCGATCAAAATGCATACAATATACTAAGTGCTTTATTGAACGATTGAAGTTTGGATCAAAATTGAAGTCTTATTTATTTGTCCGTTTTGATGGACATATTTCAATGCATCAATAAACCTGCAGATAGTTGGATTGATTGTCTCTTAGAAAAAGTTCTGTGCTTGATTATCTGTGTATATAGTAGTGAAGAATTCATAAAACGGTGCCACTTGTGACTTCGCTTTAGGCAAACACATCTTTGCTCGGTCATTATTTAATGTGTGAGTGCCTTTTGTACAGTTAACTTTACAATAGTTCAAGAGGACTATACCTTTTTTGAATATTTAACAATGAACTGTGAGTATGACTACTTTATTTAAGGTGCAACGTTAGATAGTTTAATAGTCATTCCTGATTGCATGACCTATTGAAAACGTTATAGAATATAATCTTCCATATTTGTATCAACAATTTGCATCAGGTCACTTACAGACTGGAAAATGTTTATTCCCTGCGCCGTTAAGGTATATGCTGAATAGTGTATTTCCTCGAGATGTTTTCCCTATCACACGCTCGTGAACGGGATCGTACCTAGGCATATTCCCCTTGGCTTTGATTCCATGAACGCGCTGATCATTCAGACTGAGTTGGTAGATGTTCTCACTACTCATGTCGCAAACCAACATGAAATTTTCTTTGATCGGGTCTTACAATATTGAATATAGAAGTCAGTAAAAATAACTTTATCTAAAGCAAATCAGATTTTCTTATTTGTTGTCTGTTTGGCTGCTATATAAAATAATTGAAACATAAATGATATGTCCACGTTATTTGCAATGAACAATATCTCAATATATTGTTTGACGTAATGGTGTTTAGATCCGTTGGTAAGCAGTATTTAAGAGTATGTATTTTAAAGTGTTTACGCT
Source organism: Unio delphinus (assembly GCA_029339505.1). Classification (NCBI taxonomy): domain Eukaryota; kingdom Metazoa; phylum Mollusca; class Bivalvia; order Unionida; family Unionidae; genus Unio; species Unio delphinus. Next base: position 2,159,894 of record JAQISU010000066.1, read on the forward strand.
TAATTTCGCAAAGCTACTGCTCATCTTTGCACACACATTTCATGTTGGTATTCACACAGGCCAGATTTTTTAAGTAGAACATTTCAAAATGTGATGATTTTATTCCAGGGCTACAGGTGACACATCCATCAGTGTAATATGTATACAAACTATGACATATATGAATTGTGAACGTTAGCAAAGGGCACGGTTGAAATGCTACCGAAAGTTGTTTAGAAATAAACTGTCATTACCGCAAACTGATTTATTAGAACTGGTGGTATGGTCATTAGCAATATTATATATTATTCATGTAGTCGTATTTTAAGAGAAAGTGTACAAGTAGCAAAACTATCTTTGGTTTGATTCCAAGCACATGCACGACAGTTATTTATACAAATTCCAATTGTATGTAATCTTCCTTATTAGTTAGGAGGTACGTTTACTAAAAACGTTTTCAAATATATCTGATAATTGTATTGTATCTCTCAAAAACATGTATGAAAATCATTCGCACTATAAATATATATCGTTGTATATCAATCTACAAGGCTAAGCAAAGTGACATTTATTGCATTTAAAATTGCTTACTAGATACACATGTTTTTCCATCTCCTGCCAGGTTAGAGCCAAATGTGCATTGACATATCCACGACTTTCCGTTAGCTATGCACACCTGCTCACATTCTCCATTCAAGTTAAGGCAAGGCCCTGTACAAAATTTTAAATAAACGAATAATACATACATTTTATCTCCACATCAACATAACTCTTTTCCACACACACACACACACACACACACACACACACACACACAGATATATATATATATATATATATATATATATATATATATATATATATATATATATATATATATATATATATATATATCTGTGTGTGTGTGTGTGTGTGTTTAAATGTTAAAATGAATTAAACGGGTAATGCAATATAAAGTTCAGAAATATTCTAAGATTACCTGTTTCATTTTGCCGATTATTTTCATCATAAACCTTAATCTGTGAAATTTTTCCCGTGCCAGTAAATTCGCCATATGCTTTACGGAGTTTACTCCCTTGTATGCGATAAGATATTATTAATGTCTCTTCTCTACCTTTGACAGACAAAAACATTTCATCAACTTTGGCAGTCACCATCAAGTATCCCTGAAATGAAACGCATTTCCTGAAATGTGTAATATCATTTAGAATTGATCAATCTCCACTTCACAAGTTAAAACATTGTAAACTGAATTATGTATAAAGCAATATGTTTGCAAGTTTTCATTGTAATGAGCAAATATTTATTTGGAGGCTTTATGAATCGACTGAATTAACTCATATTATATTTCGCGTAAATCTTTAGTAATCCTTTAGACATATCCTTAATATATGTAGTGAAATATATACATTGTGGAATAAATATTATTTCTATATTAATAAATATACTGCAACTAGTACTACTACTACTACTACTACTACTACTACTACTAACATTTATACAATGACTGCCAAAACACGTTACATAAGATTGCGTTTTTACCTTGAATATTTCTATCCTTTCATAGGATTCTACAGTTGAAAGAAAAGCTTGTCTGTCGGAACCATCATGCTTACAAGAGGTAACAATGGTTTCGTTGTTTGGTGAGGTGGCTAGGAAATATATCCTACAATTGATTTCGAAGTTATGATATAACGTTAGAAGCATAATATCAATATTTTGTAATGGTACTTTTGTGTGTATGATTCAAACCCATGTATTTATCAAACCCCCGAAAAACGAGATTCAATAAATCAGATCAGAAATAATCTCTCTCACTCCTATGACCCCCTCCTCTCTCTCTCTCTCTCTCTCTCTCTTTCTCTTTCTTTCTTTCTTTCCCTCTCTTTCTCTCTGTCTCTGTATACATATCGCAAAAATTATTCCATTCGAGTGCACCAGCAAACGATCACGAACTGTCAAGTATTGGTCAAGATAAATGCTATAAACTAAGCTGTTTTTTATGATTTAAAAACAGGAATTAAATCCTTAAATATATTAGTGGTCAACTATGTTTGTCAGCTTGCTGAGGCTTCTGGTGAAAATTTTGTTAACATTGAAATTGATAAAGCCATAACGACATCTATTGTTTTATGTATGTATATATATATATATATATATATATATATATATATATATATATATATATATATATATATATATATACATATATATATATATATATATATATATATATATATATATATATATATATATATATATATACATATATATATATACATATATATATATATATATATATATATATATATATATATATATATATATATATATATATATATATATATATATATATATATATATATATATATATATATATATATATATATATATATATATTATGAAAAAAAAATATATACCAGACATCGTATTCTTATAAAATAAAGTAGTGGCTTTAAATAAATTTTTTGGTAATTATTTTAAAAAAAATGTGTCGGCTGCAAAGACAATTTATTAGCGTATGAGTGTCTTCTTCTAGACTTCTTGGTTTAAAGCACTTGATCTAAATATAATAATGCGAGATATCCAATACGATTCCTTCCATTTCCTGGTTGCAGAACGGCAGTTGGGGTTGGGGTTGTGTGCAATCGCATGTTTATACCTGACCTGATTTAAATGTTTTCAATAACTTCCTTTTCCATTATTGTTCTTGTTATTAGCGTATAAGTGTCTAAATGTTTTATATTAATCGCAATGTTTCTGATACGTGACCAATCAATTTTCTTTCGTTTGGAAATGTGTTTTTGGCCTGTTTGTATAATTTGTGCGCAGATTATTTAAAAGAACGATTATTTCATTCAGTATGCTTAACAGTTTGTTTTTTCACTCGCAGTTAGGTTATCCCAACGATTTAATGACAACCGTAGAATCATCAGACAAGTACTACTGTAATAAGACTGCCTTGAGTATCTATCCAATTTAGCATATATATATATATATATATATATATATATATATATATATATATATATATATATATATATATATATATATATATATATATATATATATATATATTAAAATTAATAAGTAAAATTAATGTCCTCTTAATTCCATCTCTTTAATAAAGAATTTTTTTCTCTTCTCAAATTTCCAAACTATCTTTAACATTATGTGATTCCGCTTCGGATAGGTAGGCAGCACTGATGTATGGCATAGTAATCAACCTTAATTTGAACAGCTATGACACAACAACAGATGCGTGATGTACGCTATTTCCTGTTGACAACATTCTTAGTGGTGAACAATATCGGGAATTGAAATGTAATAAATTGATTCATTAAACTCAGATCCAAGTAAACTTATTTCCCTCCTACAATTATTACCTGACCATTTACTATATACTCATGGAGGAATATTTGCAATCCCTCATTCTTTACTAAGAAAATGTCATCAGGCAGGTAGGTTCTGACTTTGATTGTGAACAAAGTCAATTAAAGTACAGATATAATATAAATATAATCATGGAGATGATCCGGTAAATAATATACATTAATCGTACATCACACTAAACATATGTAGGATTATTCTTAATGGTTCGGTGATGTCTTACCAATCTGAACTTTATTTCCATCACTGCTTTTTGTTATTGCGTCATTATGAAATGCATAAAAAATACCCAAGTTCAACAACCTCTTTCCATAATAAGTATTGTATTAAATGACGAACTTTGCTAATTTATTATTGTACCTAAAGGAATTTGCACATTTTTAAGTTTAAAATATGGATTCGTTTCTGAACGTTTCTAAATTTTACCCATCAGTAATTATTAACCGATCTGATATCACCCAAGTTTAACTCATTATACCTTTTTCTATTTAAGCAGTTATCCACTAAACACTTGTATAATCGCCAAAATTAAATTAGTAAACGTTTATTTCAGTGCGCGATATAGGTGAGAGGAACGAAAGGCCATGACATTAGTAATGTCATTAATATATTGATAAGGGCCAAATATTTACAGACGTGATATTCAGAAACACAATAACGATGCACTTCCTATTGCTTGATATTATGCCTAATTTATGTAAAGTCTATTGCCGTACCAACATGATATCAAATTGTCTTGTTGTTCTGAATATAAACGTTCGTGTGTTTCTCTCAAAAATAAAGTATTATTGCGGTGCATGTAAATATAAATTCGTGTCAACGTCGTGTGGAAATGAACTATAGAACAAAAAGTTGGACCAGGTACATTTGATCCAATTACAAACAACACAGATGAAGGATTGCCATCGGATAACATGGGTGGTTGCTTGCTTTACTTGGTAATCCATGTAAATATCAAGGAGGGGGATGAGCAGGTTATCTATGGAAGATGAATTTTGACGCAAATATGTCATGCTGATACAATGTATTCAAATTTCATGAACGGACATGAAATGGAAAATAATTAATATCTAACCATATGATCCTCTATTATTTCTAGCCATATGTTCCTCTATAGTATAAAGGTAATTCTAAAAGAATTTCCCACGAGTGATGAATAACTGTAATGAAAACTTTTAAGTATTTTTAAAGAGTGAGTCTTGACGAGGTCGTATGCATAACGGCCAAGCAATAATTCTGTCATACGTCTTGTAAATGTAACTGCTTTTGATGTATTAATAAAAGCTGACACAAAACCTAAGCAGACCGCACCCCATAAATTTAACACCTTTTGCGTGTTTGAAATTGTGACCAAGAAGTGATTAAACTGACCTAGAATTTTAACGTAATATTCTAGGGATTTGAGAGACACATTGAATTCATTAATGACCTTTTCTGGTGTTGGTCATAGCTGAGGGATTTCCAGTGTGTTAAATCCTCAGCTTTTAGTACGACGTGGCGATTACTGCCATCCATTGTGGAAGATTATATTGTACTTCCGTTATTGTCAGATATCCAATACACCAGGCTGTGAAGTGAAACAGAAACAATGATGACATGTTATTCCAGTTAAATATGTGATTATGAATTATTAAAAATTATCGTCATATGCAGATAAATATAATACAAAATGTTATGTTCAAGACACTGAAAAAGCTTTACTAGTAAATAAATGAGAAATGATGTCAGTGCCTACTGTTGTACATACAGGTGGGTTCAGAAGATATATTAAAATGTATAAGCGTATGTGACAATTATCGCATGATATCAAACAAGAATTCAATAAGAAGTTTCATCAGTTATTCACGATTTGCGCCAAATGTTTTACCTTTGAACGTTCTCTTAATAAAGTTTGTGTTGTAGCAATATACTGTATGGATATCCAAATACAAACCTTTCAATGACACACATCTCGATAATAAATATAGATAAGCCATACCGGTTGTGGGGCAAAATCAGGATATCGCGTGGGTTTGAAAGACCTTCTTGGAGTACTTTTACATCAAAATAATCTATAGATATTCTCCTAATTATGCCACTGTCTACATCAGTCCAGTAGATGTCTCTTCCGTAACCATCCCATGCCATACCTTAAAACAAAGAATTAGAAAACAAAACTCTTTATTATTATTATCATTTAATATATTATAATCGTTTTCGTTTAATTCATATACGCATTTTTCATTTGTCATCGTTTGTGTAATCAAATATGTCTTAGTTGTCAAATAATTGATTAGTATTTTTCCCACCCTCATCCTGTCTTTGCCTTCCTCGATCATGAGATGTTGCAACCATTACTGCAACAATGGTGCCGCATATTCGATCATAAGCAGTAATAGTTTGACGTTTGGTGAAGATTCACCTTTCTAAACGCTTAGGTATCATGCCAACACCGTTTAAGTGTGTGGTCTTGTATTGTTTTAAGATGTAATCAAGCAAATGTGTATACAATTTATTGTAAATGAGCCTTGCAATTGCATCATTTAGTGCTGAACATCATAATTCCCAAATTAATGTCCGCTTATCTAAGTGAAAAAAAAATGAAAATGTTGGTTTTAACACTAATTGTTTGGCTTGGGATAAAGAATATAAGCCGATTGACAAATCAATAAAGATCAAGAGATTTTTGTGATAAACACGTGTGAGGTGATGTCACGTGAGTAATTGCCCATATTAATCTTACTTTAGTTTTGTATTACAGTGACCTTGCAGTTATATAAATGAAAAGTGCCACGCAATATAGATGAAGCAACCTCACATTAAAAGTTTGTGTATATATATATATATATATATATATATATATATATATATATATATATATATATATATATATATATATCTGAAACGAGTTGGAACTTGAGAAAGTAAACATATGGCAGACGAGTTGTCAGATAATTTTAACATTTTAGAACTAATTTGGAGTATCATCAGTCTCTTTAGTATCCGTTGAATTTGTAATACAGCCGCAGCAGTTATATGACGTCTACATGTTTATACACTACAGTGGCTAATAATGCACAGGGTGCATATTGTTTTCGACTTGTGCACTAAAGTTTGCAGAGGTTATGTGTAATACAGTCTTTGACTCACACAGAAACGTAAAAGGCAAAATAACCAGGTCGCTGAGACATAAAGAGATTATATCCTAAAATAATAAATAAAACATTAAATTTAGTGAATCTATACCACTTATTGTTCCAGTTATTTCAGTAAGTTGATGTAATTCAGAATTATCTACGCTTGTCCAGTAAATAGCACTGTCATTGGCGATCATAATCCTTCTCTGATCCGTGTCCATAACCATGTATTTAGTGCCAGTACTTTCCAGTATACAGACTGGGTCAAATACAAAATTTGAGAGAACTCTAATATCAACGATACAAATTCTGCTGTCATTACTGTACACCAGTCCGCGATGAAAGTATTTGCTAATCACTGAAATGAAAGGATTTGATTATTAGTTAAATGTAGTTGAAGGTTAAAAAGGTAAATTTACTTTTCGTATTATAATCATCTCAAAGTATACTATTTTTATATTTAATCACTGTAACGATTTTCACTATTAATTATTTGATTTATAAGGAACACACGTTCCGGATAACGTTTTAAAGGACTCGCCCACAATAAGAAGATGTTTATTAACATTCATGATATGGCATTCTACTTTCAGTATGTGTCTCGTAAAGCATATGAATTTGAGATGTATTACCCGTTGAACGTTGTACTTAACATTTGTTATTGTTGCCATTTGAGATTGTTAAAGCAAGAATATATAAACTAACTAACCTTTGTTATGTTTATATTTATATTCTGCTTGGAGTATACGATACAACTATATTGTTTTAACAATGCAATCGTCTATTATAAGAACAAGCAAGTCTTTCATTTATATTTACAAAAATCCAATGACATGCAAATATGACAACATATTTCATTGATCTATGTTATGAAATGCGCCTTTACCGGTATCGGTTTTTGTTTTTACATTAGAAACGAAACAGCCAACAGTGCATTTAATATATAATGCAATCACACATCTGAAAATAAAATGATAAGCTTGGGCATACTGTCAGCCATGATTCGGCAGTTAGTTTTTGTATATTTACATGAACATTTCTTCATGTCTTGGTTGAGACTGTATCCGTCTTTACAAGTGCATACGGCGCCATTCTTCTCCGTCAGACAGATATGTTCACAACCGTAGTTCAGACAATGATCTAGAGGATGACATAAAAGCAGGGTTCAAGGTTAAGTGTCTTAATGCACAACCAGATTTAGCCACATAAATGGATTTAACACGGATGGTTGGTGAGAGACAAAAAAAGCCAGCAAGAGAGAGAGAGAGAGAGAGAGAGAGAGAGAGAGAGAGAGAGAGAGAGAGAGAGAGAGAAAGGGTAGAAACAGGGATAAAGTGTGTCACACGCGTGAAAGAGTAGATACAATCCTGTCAAACTATTTGCAATGTAGAAGAAGAAACGTCAGGCTATATTTAACAGAGAATGTCCGATATATTTAAGTTCCAACATCTTTTTTTACTTTGAAGAAACGGGTGGATAAGCTTCACTGATTTTCCACATGATTTTAAGTAAACTATACATTTATTTCTCAATTGTTTAAGGCAAATCTTGCTTGCAATATAGTTAGGCAAAAAGGTTTTCTTTTATTCTTTCTTTTATTCCTATTGTTTCCGAAAACACTAAATTCCGACATGGATCAATTTTGTGCGTCATTATGCATTGGACGATTAACAAATTACGTATTATTCATTCTGGTTTTGTTAACATGGTGTTAAATCATGATTGAATTTTAATTGAACTTGAGCATACTGTTATATTTAAACTATTCATTGGAATTTAAAATGTTGTGTTGTCGACTTTGTAATCACACACATTCGAAATTTTAACAAACAACCAAATTCGAAGACGGCCATTTATTAATTTATGTTATATATAAATGCTTTCACGACTATTTTAATTCATTCAAAACATTGAATACATTTGTCTCTGTTATAACATATTTATGGAATTAAAGATAATCTTTGTTTCTGCTAAATTTTTATGCTGTAGATTAAAAATGTAAATGCTTTTGTGGCATTGTGCTCTAACTGCTTGTTTAACATCTTGCGCCATAAAGCCTTATAATTACAAACATACTAACCTGTGACAGGTGAGGGCTGCACGTCATTATGGAAGACTGCTACTGCACACAATCTATCAAAGTTGCTATCAATATTCTTCTTTAATTCAACCCCATTCTTTTTATTGACGACAGACAGCATATTATTGTTCATATCAGCCACATACAAATAATCCTGGAAACAAACAGATGCAGCAGCAGAGAGGGTGAGCCGGACAACATGTTTAGACAAGTATTCACTGAAATCACGCTTAAAATCAATGAAACCAATGACATCAGGCCCAAAAGTCAATGACATCAGGTCCCAAATGTGTGTGTGAATCATGGATTAGGTCCAAAAAAAAATTATGAAAAAATCAATGAAATTAATGAAATCAAAAACTTTTCAACTATTACATTTTTTGGGAAAAAGGGACTACAACATCGTTGTCACTCACCCTCTCTGCTGCTATGGGTTAACCGAATATTTGATCCAGTCCGATACGATATCGTGTTCCAGACTTTGTCTGGGGGGACGAAAATCCTCTTAGGATTTCACAAATAGACTAATTTGTAAAACCTCCTCTTGTAAATCAATCAGATTATTAGACTGGTCAGTGAGTTTGAAATTAATTCTGGTTAATGAATTATTATGACATCGCATATAGACTGGATTCACCGGGGATTGAATTATTAAAAACCCTGGAGGAGCTATTGGTGCAAATGAATACAAAATATATCCCTGCTGAGCTTGATTTGATCGTTCTAAATTTATTTGATAGCTTCCTTCTATCACATCACATACTAAATTGAGCGCAATCACCGTTGAAATATTCACATTGAACGGAGCAATATGCCTGCCACCACCATCTGGGTCATTATTATGGGTCAGGATTTTTATTTCCGGTGATGTTGCTTTTTTCCACGCATCATGAATTATTTTAAAACCAATATCGATGGCATCACTGAGAGATTTTTGTAGTTCTAAGATATTATATCCTGGTAGTTTGACTGTTGGTATATCCTTGACGGGGATGCCCTTGCCTCCTGCAAAAATTGTTCTTGTTGTAGGATTACTGTCATGTAATATCTCTTTAATAATTTGTGAATTAAATTTTTTCATATCGTCGATAATTTTGTTACATGTTTCTACGACACTGATAAATTCATCTCGGGTAAGCGAGCCGGATTTAAGGGGTATTAACAACAGTGAAAAATCATTATTCATTGCTGTGAAATTTTCAGCGATTTTAAGTTCGTTAACAAAAAGATATTTCCCTCCCTTATCTATAGTGCCAAGAGCAAAAAAGATTCTAGCAATACTGTAATCTCTATAACTCTTTACTGGATTATCAGATTTTATCCTGTCTGTGATATAATCGGTTTTTTGAGGTTCTGGTAAATCAACGGTTTCCCCCCTTGGTTGTAATTCAGGCCATCCTAGTACTGTTCTTATTGAGCTTTGATAGATATCTACGACGTATTCTTCTGAGTTTATTTCAATGGCAGATGATAGTGTTGGTTCATGAACTGTTATAGCGATTTTTGACTCTACTCCAGTAATCGATTTTATTATACGCGCGAATTCATTATTGATTTGTTCAATTTGGTATGATCCGGTTGGTATGGAAACAACATTCCAGTCTGGGGTGCCGTCTGGTTTATTCTTATTTGCAAATACCAGTGAATTATTGGGTTGTTGACCACCAAATGATTTTGACCTAATATTTGGCCAACTGTGGTATACTCGTAATTTTGCTAGCGCTATCTCCTTCACTGGGACTGGAGAGGGGAAATTCACACTGAATTCTGGATTCGTTGAGGTTATTGAGATCATGCTTGTTTGTACTGGGTTTGTGTTCTCCACTATTTGTTGAAGTAATTCCATCTGTGTTGTCATTGTTATTATATTCATGATGTATTTCTAATTTTGACATCGCAGAATCATATATATCTACCATCGCTGAAAACTCACTCTCTGATATAATTGTATCATCGAGCGATGACGATATCAATGATGATAATTGCGAGTATGCAGTGGACACAACATGAAATTGAATTATGTAGTCTTGTAGTTTCCGTTGGCTGCATGATGATATTTTTTTGGTGATTATTGAAATTATTCCAGCGATTGTTGTTGCCGCAGAAATGCAAATTGGAACAGCTATCGGGGCCATCATTGTCACTGAAGACAGTATAATACCGGCTCCGGTGATTACACCACTCACAGCGTACACAGTAACATCAATTGCGGTAATTCTCCTGCGATATTTTTTAATTTTCAATTCATACTCCTCAGACAAGGTTTTGAGTCTAGTTTGATACTCTCTGACCTGATCATAGCGATATTGCGATGATGAAATCATTTTTATTTTAAATACGCTAGCGTTTTCAATTACGATTTGCTTAAATCCGCTACGAATTCCACATACCACGTTGTTGAGACCCTAACCAAATTTTTATCAGTAGATGTGATTGTAAACTTTTCAGTTGTACCCTTGTCGATGATCGTTGAAATCGTATTATTGACCCCGGATGAACTGGACGATGATATATTAAATTGAGACAATGGTGTTACTAGTGTTAATCGATAAAAACCCTTAACGGTTGCAGTGATATCTAATTTGTTGTTTGTAGGTGTCCACTCAAATGATCCGTGTTGGATCGTGTATACTACGTTGTTGGTTTTCTCATGAGGAATTTTTGTTTTTTCAATGGCTGTTATCATCCTCGTTGCATCCCCCTTGATGCCTTCGATGAAAGTTTTCGTCTCATCGATGGATTTTTTAATATCAGGGAGTTTTATTTCAATTTTATCGAATGTAGTTCCAATAAATTTATCAATGATATTTCTACGAAATGCGGTAAACTGTTTTATGTGTTCTTCGGTTTTAGATTGAAGTGTTGCTAGTTCTAACGCAGAATCGTTGAGAGTTTTAAATCGATCTGTAATCGTCGAAAAAAGTACACCCGGTTTGAGTTTACCCTGATCGGAAAATAACGCGATAGTATCCTCGATTGCGTTTTGTTGTTTAACTAAAATATCATCCAGAGAGATATTACTGGTTTTCAATTTACCCTGATCGGAAAATAACGCAACTGTGTTCTCGATTGCGTTTTGTTGTTTAACTAAAATATCATCCAGAGAGATATTACTGGTTTTCAATTTACCCTGATCGGAAAATAACGCAACTGTGTTCTCGATTGCGTTTTGTTGTTTAACTAAAATATCATCCAGAGAAATATTACTGGATTTCAATTTACCCTGTTTGTCTTGAAATACAACTATTTCATTCGGTTCAACACTTGTTAAGTTCAACGTCTCAGCGATTTCATCTTTAATTTTTTTTGTTATATCCTTGATAGAATCAGGGGTTGCAGTGTCATCGGGTTTGGGTTTCAGAGGTCTTCCCCAAATATCAATCATGTTATTGTAAAACTCTTTCTCTCTCTAAAAAGCGATTACTAGTGTAGTCATTAACGACAATATGAGGTGGTTTTCCCCTTGGGTTACCCAAGGAGTTAGAAATAGCGTCAAGGACATTTAATACTTCACTGCCACATATTGGTGGGTCATTGATTTGTTGTGTTGGTAGCGTAGAATACCAAGTCTTCATTGGAAGGGTTTTTATGTAACGCATAAACTCTTTTGGTGGGGCTAATCCATATGAATCAAAATAGACAATCCCACGTGGATCAATAGCGTATGCAACCCAGTGAGTTCCAGGTCCGGTGCTGTTATCGAGATTAATAATACCTGTTTCAGTTTTGTTTGGTTGATGTGGTAATTGATCTTTCATAAAAACTCCTCTGAAATTTTTAATCACTAGTTTTTTAGCAGCATCCATTAAATCAAAATTGGACATGGGAACCATCGAAGATTTCTGTATTAATAAACCGTTCCTGGTAGTCTCAGGCCTGATCCGTGAACGGATCTCCCGCTGTACCATGAATACGGGGTTCCTGGTAGTCTTAGACCCTTTCCGCTGTACCACGAATACGGGGTTCCTGGTAGTCTTAGACCCAATCCTTGAACGGATCGTCTCTTTTTTTTATATCCTTGTCCAGCTGCCTTCCTTAGTGCCATTCCTGCTGCAGTATCAACGGCTCCTAACGCCGCTGCTTTAGCCACCGCTGGGGCTGCTGCTGCAATCAATACTGGTATTGCAGCTAACAATGGAAATATACCGCCTGTTTTCATCATATTTTTAATAGCAGCCGCAGAGAGAGTAATCTGAACACCTTTTTTATCCTTGAAAGCATCATTGAAATGTTTCACTTGACGAGTTGTCAGCGATAATTTATTTGCACCACCAGTCATTTGATTAGGTTTCAACGTGATTGTGGTTCCACATTTTTTAGCTGATTCTGATTGCAATTTTTTGATTTGACCAGGAGTTAACGTAACACTAATAACACTATATGACATTATACATAATAGATTGATTCTAATTCAATGAAAAATCGAGAAAAATCAATCAAAGATTTTCTACTGGGGCATCTACCACTCTCATTCGTCCACCAACACCTTCGAGTAACATTGATTTATCACTGAGAATGACAGCAACCGCTCTATAATCAGCAATAGCACCACGAGTCACATTAGCTCTAAAGTGTATATCAACAACTGACTGTCTCATCAAATCGAGATGTTCCAGTGAGAAGTAATAGATCGGATACAGATTCTTAAAATCAAATTGTGATATTTGCAAACCAGTATCGACATTTTGATCGCGTGCCATAAATGACAACAGACGATGATAAACTCGTGCAATATGATTTTCTGTGTAATTAAGTTGTATATCCTCAGATGGTTCCTGCTGGCCGTTTATTCTCAGTGAGACGTCTTTCACACCTAATTGATCAAATATCATATGACTGAAACGTTGATAGCCAACTCGTGTGGTATCCTGTAACGCAATAAATATATGACGTGGCGCAGAAACGCCTTGATTTGATGCTAGGTTCCAAGTGAATAACCCGTTGATATTTGATTGTTTCACATCTGTACTCACGGTTAGCCAACTCAACAACGACTTTCCTCCTTGGTCCGTAAATGATAGTAATCGTCCTTCTGCGGTGATTGCTGGAGTCAACACTGGCATCCACAATGATATTTTTGTTAAATTGACTTTACCAGCATCAGCATTTGGATTTGCAGCATCTGCTGGAATCCTCCAAATTGCGTCATTATCATCACTTTTTCGTACAAGCGATACTGTATGCTTCGCCCCGTAGATAACTTTTCTGACGTTTCTACAGAATCCAAATATGTGATGCAGTGGAATCGCGCATGAAAATGATTTACGCGCTCCTTGCAACATTGCGTTTCGTGTTGCAGCTCCTAGATTGAAATTAGGATCGTTGTTTATAATCATATCCTCGATACCAGCAGGAGCAGGAGGAGCAGCACGATCATTTGGTCGTCTTACAACAAATGGATTTCCACCAGCGGTATTCTTACCATCTTTTGCAAACATCATAGATGGACCCGCTGATCTGGTATAATCATCAGAATATCTCGCTAACCCTATGATTGTTGTGGCCACATCAACTTCACGATCTATGGACTCAATTTCTTTTCCATCAATGAGATATCTAGCACTCTCAAATAGCGCCATAATACCATTATTGACAAAACCGACTTGAGTACCAGCTGGATACGGTGCTGGTACAGCAGTAGTATCAGCAGCTGTTACAATTTCTCCTTCTACTTCAATAAATGCTTCACAGGGTAAAAAGTATTTACTGGTATCATGGACTTGAAGATCAATTCTTGCTCGACTATTTGAGTCTATGGCAAGATAGGCGTAATATTGATAATCGCGTACAGAATCATTCTTGGGGACTGGGGCGTCTATATCAAATGCTGGATCAGATGATTTTTTGAACATTTTATTCTATTTATCAGAGTCTAAATAGTGAAATCGTAAACGATTTTTCCATTTTCATCGACGTAGTTTTTTAAGGCCACTTCCTGCTATCATGTTTGCAATATTGCTTTGGTCCCCTTGATTTACCATCGACGCTAATTTTTCATCTACTGCGTTATTTATTATTTTACTAACACTTGCAGGCATTTCTTCTGTAGACGGTAACGGTTTCTTTTTTCGCCCCACTAATGATGTTATTTTATCCTTCGCAGTTGAAAACGCTTTCCCGGCAAGATTTCCAACAGTACTAATACCCTTATCACGAATAACATCAATGGCTTTCATTGATAACTGTTTAGCTAACGGCATCACTTTTGGGGCCATTCTTGAAAAGAATCCTAAAATGGTATTGCCGAGGCCATCTCCGTAGTATGCTCTATAAACTGGAAACCGTGAATTAACTACATAGACGAGGGTTGGTTTATCATGATTGTAATGGATGATCATTATTATAAAAACAATAGTGTTTTCAATTGTTATTTAATCGCTATGATACCCATTTGCTAACTCGTCAATGAAATCTCGATAGGTTTTGATATCCATGATACCGCCGGCAAATAACCGTCTACAGATATCAGCTGCTTCATTAATTATTTCTGGAGAGTTATTTCCAGCTCGTTTTCCTCCGATGAGAACATCTAATCGTGATATATCATTGATAACACTATCAGGACAAGTGTTTCCAATCCTTGGATTTCCTAATCCACTTCCGCTATAACCAGTTGCTTCATCTAGTTTGTCTGTATCCGTGGTTTGTAAATAATCAAGAGTATCATCATCATCATCATCAGGTGGTAGTTGTTGTTTTTTTTGTCTCCGTGTTGGTGTTTGACGTCGTTCTTCTAAATCATCATCATCATCAGGTGGTAGTTGTTGTTTTTTTTGTCTTCTTGTTTGTCTACGTGTTGGTGTTTGACGTTTTAGTTCTTGCCGTTCTTCTATTTCTCGTTGTCGCTCTTCTATTTGTTCTCTTTTATAATTACTAATTCCCCTTTGAAATTCCTTGTATCCTATCTCATCCTTATTCAAACGACCAATCCCTTTATTTAGTTTATACAAATAATCGAACCAATCATTACTTGATATTCTATCATTTTTATACTCGTCCTTTAAAAAATCTTTTTTTGAATTATAGCTTTGAGCAGCAAAATTACCAAAGGCTTGATAATCCTTTGATTTCAATAGACTAGGTTTTTTTATTAATATTTTAGCATGATCAGTAAATTTATTCAACAGAGAAACAGTCGTTTTTTTCGGATCAGTTTTTTCAGTTTGTTCAGTTTTCGCTGCTATTTTTTCGAGTACAGAAATAAGACCCTCTTCCTTTCTTTTACCGTCAGGATCATCTCCCAGTATAGCACGCTCTACCCCCTTCGTTGCTGTGGTTACTGGTTTAAACAACTCTTCAGACCCCAGAGCAAAATCAGTCTGAAGACTCTGTCGTTGTTGCAGTTTATTTCTTACAGAGTCACGAATTGGTATAAATTTCTTAATTGCATCTAATCGCTCACGAGCCAATCGGGTTGTTAATGCCTCATTGACCATTATTTGAAATCGCAAACCATTTTTCAATTGCAAAACACTTGACATGTCGGATGATTTTTAACACAGTCATGGAAGTGTTATTTCATCGTGAGACACCTTCTATCATTGATGGAGAAAGTATCAAAATTGTATATAAATAAAATAATACTGATAGTTTCTCCACTTTTTTGACATCAATGACATGTCGGATGATTTTTGATACGGTCATGGAAGTGTTATTTCATCCTATAACAGCTTCTATCATTGATGAGGAAAGTGTGGAAATTGTATATAAAATAATTAATACCACAGTTTCCTCATTCTATTTTTGACATTTTCAATCCAAAAATGCTAAAAAAATGAAAATCTCTTGAGGGTCGGAATGATAAAATGGTCGGGCAATCAATGGTCAGGCAATCAATGGTCAGGCAATCAATGGTCGGGCAATCAAAATTGTTCATTTTCTTGAATTAATGCTCGTAGGTTTCTAATTTTAGAGTTGACTTCTTTTTTCAATTCGTATTCGTTACCTAATTCTTTTCGTATTCCCTCTACGATAGTATACAACGGGACGAACACACTGATGTCACTGGAAAATGAAAGAGAGTCTTTAATAGAATTCTGAATTTTTTTGATGAGTGCATATTTCTTGGGTAGCATATATTTGTTAGTGCTAACCCCGTATTCTATATCCTGAAAATCAGACACAATTTGATCAGGATTTAATCCATCTGATAGTTTGATATCCTGATTTTTCAATTTTGCTATTTCAACTATGATGCTATTCATGTTTTCAGAATTCATTATTCTATAAGAATGACATATCTCTAATTGGAAATTATGACGCATTAGACATAACTAAATTGAACTTTTTGCCCTGTCTTTTTTGAAATAGCCGATCGATAAATCCTCCCTGCAACTTTTAGAACAGAAGTCGGACAAATATCGAAGTGCCTACCGGCTTCATTCATAGATGAAAATATTTTTTCTTCATTAGTTATTGTATTCAAAGATGTCACAGGTCTCTTCCCAACCGTTTTGCAAGTGCCAGCTCTTCCTCGTTTGGAATTCTCACTCAGTGTGATAGCCTGCAGATTGGATACAGAATTATTCTATGGATTAGAATCCTTGTGATAAATAACAAAACCATCTTTGATCAAACCATAATGACATTCATACACGAAACGATGATTGAGATAAGTTTTCTTTCCAGCGCCAAACATCAAGTACCCGTGATTATTCACAACACCAACTGATTTCTTTAGTCTACGGTTTCTGACAGTACCATCACTGGATGCTTCATAATTTGTAATCACTGGATGCTGTCTGAATTCTTGGTTCATATATACTATTCTATTGTTTGTCTAATTCAGTGTTTGGTTCAATAATTACATCACTGGAAAATCTTTCGATGTAGTCTTGCGGGGTTCTTATGATTTTATCCTTGATGTTGTCAGGGTCAAGGGCTTTTTCAGGGTCATAATTTCTGATGGATTGTCCATTTTTTATTCTTTTATCATAATAACGCTTCAATTCCCTATATCGCTTACCACCACAATCAATACACAATTGTGATCTTCCCTTGACCCCAACCCCACATCGAATACAGGGTAACGGACCAAGACTTCCACGTCGAAAACTTTGCATATGATACCTACAGTATTCATTTTTTCTGCATGATTTGTTACACGGGGTTACATTTCCCATCATGAGCCATTTGCAGTGATTCATTATACATAAAACTTTCATTTAAATGTTTGTTTTTTATATAGCATGAAGGAGTTCAAGAGATTGACTTCGAAAAATGCTAAATTCAATGCTGATAGAGAGTTCAAGAGATTATTGAAAATCAATCCTAGATTTAATCTCGATAGACCCAAAAAACGTCAAAAACGTCCAAGAGACGGAAACATGAAAGAGTTTAAGAGATTATTAAAAATCAATCCTAGATTTAATCTCGATAGACCCAAAAAACGTCCAATAGACGGAAACAAACGTAACAAACGTCCAAGAGACGGAAACATGAAAGAGTTTAAGAGATTATTGAAAATTAACCCTAAATTTAATATCGATAAACCCAAAAAACGTCCAAAACGCCCAATAGACGGAAACATGAAAGAGTTTAAGAGATTATTGAAAATCAATCCTAGATTTAATCGCGATAGACCCAAAAAACGTAACAAACGTCCAAGAGACGGAAACATGAGATCATCATGGAAGGATGCTCAATTCAATCTTGATATAGTTTCTAATACACCCAAGAATAAAATTCTTGATAAACCCATCAGAGACTGTTTTAATGAATTCAAGCGTGATGGAGCATCTTCTTGTTGGTCAACATTTCGAATTGATGGTGTTGTTGACGCTACCATGAATGATGAAAAGGCAGCAGTGATCATTTCACGTGTTGGGGAAAAAAGTCATTTTTTCCGAATCAAATTCATTATCCGTGAGAATGGCAAATGGATTATTAAGGATAAATTTGAACCCATTCTCAAGGGCACAAAAACTGTCACCGTGAACCAGGATTCCAAACCGGGAATTTTGACTGGAATTGATAAACCCTACTACGAAAGATCTTATCCTGTCACAGCAGTTGTTTACGGGATCTATCCGCTCAATGAAAAACCTGATATTTCAAAACTAGCACCCATGAAATATTCGACAGGCCTCAATTGTGTAGCAGAACGAATAATAGAACCCTTCACAAATGCATCCCGGGGAAATAAACTAACTGATCTAAGACGAAAAAAAATAACCGAGTGGGAGTTCACGGTAAAAGAGCATGGAGCAACAATTCAGGATATAACTAAATTAGAAACATCATTAAGATTTCCAATATCGGTAAGGACAATCACCGGTGAAGTATTAAAAGAACCGAAATATCAATCAAAAAAAGGAAACCCCATTGAAATTATTGATCATAACGCGCACGCGTGGTCATCTGCAGTAACAATATTTCCACGGGATAGAACCGTAAAATATCTATCCCTAGCAGGGTTGGGACCTGAAGAATATTTTACCGAGCAGAAATTATTTGATGCTATTTACCATTTGAGTAAAAACGATCCTGTGTCGGCGTGGCTATTTCATAGTAATTCAGACGAGGAATGCAGATTTGATCAGTTTGTAAGACCTAACGGAGAATTATACCGTACTGAAGAACTGCAGAATCAAATGAAACAACTAGCTAGTGAGTTTTCTGAGGACGGAGAAGAAGACGATCAATTATTAGCAAACTGTTTTACAGTACCATCCATTGCAGCACATTTTGCTAGAAAGAAAAACGCGTGGAAACCAACACGAAGTGAGTTTTTATCAGATGTCAAATTGTCCTGTCTTGAATACAGCCACGGCGGATTATGGAACACAAAATACACCGCTGATACCGTTATTTCAGTTGATATGATTGCGTGTTATCCAGGAAGTTTTCTTGGGTATGGAGAGTGTGAGAAATATTTCAAACGACTTGGACACCCTACACACGAAATGACCCGTGTTGCTATTAATGGACCACTTCCTGATTTTGATTTAACCGGATTCGCTTGTGTAGTATCATTTGAAATGGCTGAAGGACTTCATCCGTGTAGTTATCTTTGGATTGGTAAACACATGTCTGAAAAACACTGGATGCCAATAGTGTTGTTACGGTATATGCTTGATTGTAAGATGTTAAAATCATTAATTGTCAGTGAAGCAATTATATCCTATCGGGCACAGAAATCAGTCTGGTTACCACAACCTGATCTAGAAAAAATAATTAGCGAAGAGCGAAAACTGTTTCCTGATTTTAATGAACAACAAATCATGGATTGGTCCAGACAGTTATTTGAAATCAGAAACAATGAAGCAAAAAATCTTGGACGAAGAATAATCGGTAAATTTACCCAAGGTGGCAAAGATGATAATACGAAATATTCTTCACGATTGATTATAGACAACGCTGAATACGATTTTGTAATGGCGGATCTAACGAATAAGGGCCTATATGTCAATCGTAAGGACGCATTTATGTCCGATGGAACCAAATTGGGTACAATTGTTACCTACAATGATGGATACCATCCGCAGTACACACACTTAAGAGCTTCTATGCTCGGTTATGCTTCTATCAATCTGTTTTCAATGATCAATAGATTTCCTACCACCGCAGTTAGAGTTGCCACTGACTCATTTTACATAAATAGCAAAATGGCTGATTTTAAGGCTACTGGCAACGAGAAATGGGGATCATGGAGAATTAAGAAAGAAATGATTCATGATTATATTCAATCAGCAGATGTTACCATTGAAAATAATTACTTAGAAAGCAATCAGTGTTCAGAATTTTCTAGTGCACCACCGATTTCTGATCCAATATGCCTGTATAAAACAGTTTATTTAAACGGCTGTGGTGGGTCAGGAAAAACAACCCGGGCAATTGAGTTATTTCGTCGTGGAAACGCTAGCGTTTCTAACATGATTGTGCTAACACCAACTCATAGACTTGCAAGAGAAATGATACAGAGAGGGGTAAATGCCTGCACTTATCACAGCTTTTTCCGATGGAAGGGAGATAAATGGACTCCTGAGCGCATGGGAGAGAAATTTATTCCTGAAATCATGATTTGGGATGAAATAGACACAGTGTCAGAAGATGTCTTAAAAATATTTCTTGAGTGGTTGTTATTGAAGAATACAAAAGTCGTCATGTGCGGTGATCACGGCCAACCACCACCATTTGTCGGTGCATCCCCCCATGAATGGCTAAAGGGTTTTGTAGACTATTATGAAGAAATTGATACCGATCACAGATCACTTGATAATGAATTAAAAGAATTGAAGAAACTAATTAGATTACAACCGGATAGAATCCAGCGTGAAATAACCCGTGAAATAATTTCGGAAACTCCCATGAATGAGTTTTGGGAAGCTTGGAGACCAAATGATTTAATCATTGCAAGTAGAAAAATAGTCAGGGACACACTTCAGATGAAGTTATTTGAATTGCATAAACAAAAATTTGCAACACTTCCAGTGCCTCTTTGTTATAGGCCATCGGATACGCGAAAACAGAACATCGAAGTTAATATTCCAGGACAAAGTGAAAAACAGAATTTAGTATTAAATGATATTGTGCTGGTTGATATCAATGTTGTTGAAGATGCATTGCGTGCTAATAAATCCCCGTGGACGCTAGGTTATGCAGCGACGATACATTCTTCACAGGGATTGACTATATCGGATACAACTCTTTGGATGGTAGATAATCGCATCGAATGGTCGAATATAGTCTATCTCGCAGTGTCTAGAGTACGAAAAATAAATCAACTTCGAAGAATTGTCCTGACAGAGTCAGGCGATGATGAAATCATTGGCGATGATGAAATCATTGGTGACGATAATGATATTATTGATAAAAAACTCTCCGGTTACAAACAGCAGGACAAAAAAAAACAACGAGAATTTGATATTGATCCTGAATTAATAATCACTTTGAAGAAACAACAGAATAATCACTGCGCGAGTTGCAATTGTATAATACGTTGGCAGTATTCGGATAAGGATCCTCGCCAATTCACCGTAGACAGAAAAAATAACAATCTCGGTCATGTCAGAAATAATGTGATGTTGACTTGTCTTGAGTGCAATAGACGCAAGGGTGCTAGTTAAGCCCATGGGGTGGCAATTGAGTATCGTCAGGAATTACTTGTAACTGTTGTCTAGTAAACCCACGCTGAGGGGCAGTTGAATCCAGTTTATAGATTGGAGGTCGACCCGTAGATCGTGTTATACTAGATATCTTATGCGTAGTGACGCTCCAAATAGGATCAGTAGCCCTTTTTCTATCCCCTTCAAGCTCTCCTGGTTCGTATAAGTACCTCACAATGACATTACTACCAAGAATTGGTTCTTTGAAATCTTTTTGTGGTTTTTCAGGTATCGACTTCTTTTTAATCGCGTTGATAGGTTTCATGTTGATGGTTCTAGTAATCTCGTTATTCAGTGCGGTAACTACACCTGGTAATCTCTTAACCCATTCACGGGATCTTTTTTCTTGGATGAATTCTTTTGCATATTGATATCCAAATAACCGTTCAGCAAGAATCCGATTAAATCGTTATACAATGGCCTGATCACGATGCAGTGCAGTATGCCCTCGTCTGATAGCGACATTGTGATATTTCATTGTAGATAACACTGCACCCTGAAATTCCTTGCCAGGATCAACTTGTAACAGATTTGGCCAGTGCAGAGGACTCCTTCGATAAATCCTTTCAAATGCAGAAGCCACTTCAGTGGCCGATTTTGTTTTTAACGGTTCTGCTTCTTTGTATCGACTTGCAATATCAACTACAGTTAACGCATATTTGTAACCACGATCATGTGGCAGAAATAATATATCAGCCTGATGAACTTCATTAGGAAAGGGCACATCAAAATGCGAGAATTGAATTTGTTTAGGCGGTGGTAGATAAATTTGCCATAGTGCCTGTTTGGATAACCAATGAGCCGCAGTGGTTTTTTTCACTTTTGCGGCGCTAGCGAGTTTACTGATTGCAGCGTTACCCTTCCAGTATCCTCTTGGGGAATAATAAATAGATTCCATGTTGTTATTAATTACCAGCACCTAACATCAATTTACTTTTCATAGCCGATTTTATCAAAAAGGAAGCCAATTTTTCTTTGAAGGATTTATCAGTGATAGAATTCAACGCATGAATTAATTTCACATCTGCTAGATGCCTGTGTTGCAAATTGCTACTTTTATAAGCAACATCATGAAGGTGACAGGCCTTACCAATAGCGTTTATTGGTTCCTCACCGGGTCGGGGCTGATTTTGATCATTGAGTCTGATATCAAGTCTTGTTCCCGGTCCACAATAACTATACCCTGGAAGGTGTTTTTCTCCGGGGTATTTTGCCCATGGGGTTCCAGGGAGTTTTGCTAATTTGGCAGCGATATCACCTCCTCGTTTTTTTTAAAGGTTCCTTGGGTTCCTTGGGTTTAGAAACAAATCTAAATTTCTTTGTACTACACTATACGCATTTACCAGAAAGCGCTGATCGGTTATTTTTAGTTGTAATCGTCGTCAAGTCATCTGTGCCAGTACGCGCCTTACACTTCACGCAATATAGATCCATAATTTATGTATAGAGATATGAATATAATTGATTTTTCAGCGACTAAAACAAGAGAACCAGTGAAGCATCATGCAGCGCTACCAAACTCTATCCGCGCAATTATAATCGGGCCATCTGGATCCGGTAAAACGCAATTGTTGCTCAATTTAATAATGAGATGGATGAAGTGGGATAAGTTGTATTTAATTGCCCCTAGCGTAGATGATCAACGATGCTATGAAGTGCTAAAAGATTTTAATGAAAACGCTTCAGAGATTGCCGGCGAGGATGTTATTGAATTTATAACCGATATTGCCGAGGCACCATCAGTAGAAGACCTCGATGGAAGTATCAACAATTTAGTTGTATACGACGATGTCATGTTAGATAAACAAAAAAACCCAGCTAGAATATTTTCCCGAGGCAGGCATAAAAACACTGATGTGATCTATGTCACTCAACGCTACACTCAGATTCCAAAAGTGATCAGAGATAACTGTAATATGCTTGCTGTATTCAACGGCGTTGATACACATACGCTACGAAATATTTGGCAGACATGGTGCTCCGATATGGACTTCAATCAATTTAGAAATTTCTTTAGTCATGCTCAGTCTGCCCCACACGGATTTGTAACAATAAATTTACATGACCCTCGAACACGATATCGTATCGGACTGGATCAAATATTCGGTTGAAATCATTTATGATTTTTGTTAACCCCAACTGAAAGTTCTAGTGAGTGACAACGATGTTGTAGTCCCTTTTTTCCCAAAAATCGATGGAAGATTTCATTAATTTCATTGATTTTTTCATATTTTTGTTTGGGACCTAATCCATGATTCACATACACATTGGGGCGCCTGATGTCATTGGTTTCATTGATTTTAAGCGTGATTTCAGTGAAAACTTGTCTAAAAATGTTGTCCGGCTCACCCTCTCTGCTGCTGATGCGTTATTTGACGAAAATCTTTGTATAATAATATTCTATTGCTTTGGATGAAAGTGGTAACAAAAAAGTAGTTTTTAAAGCTGCTTCAAGTTCATATTGAATTCTGAACATCACTGTATAATTAGAATAGCTATCATATTAGTCCTACTTTTTTCTCTCGGGTATCCACCTATGTTTACATTATATAGTTCATTGTATTACATTTGTACTCATCAGTGAACTACTCTCATGTTTGTCTAGTGCATATTAGAAGGGGTTCATCTCATAATATTCTACAGGCAGATGAAAATTAGCTTGAAACTATGTTTATATGTACACTCACTCAATATAGACACAACGATAATTTAACATGATGGGTCATATTCCATGTCAAGGAATGCATTTCGTCATCCACGTAAAGGTTGTTAAGCATATAACCATCGCTATTTTACTTATAGGAAGAAGATTAGAAAACGATCGTATTCTCTTGATGAAACTGACGTTTGGGAAAATATCACTTATAATACAAACCTCTATATCCTCTGATTAAGGTAACCACTCTATTTATGTAGCGAAGAAAAACTTATCCAAGGCTAATTAGGTAATGTTGTATTTTATTATGAAGATAATCTCTTGAGCACGCTGAATGTTTACTGCAGAAGAGATTATCAATACAAAAAAAAATGATCTAGGCAGTTATCCTACAGCCACCAACGTGAAGCATCATTATACTTGCTGATAACCTTTCTGACATATTATGAGATTTGTTCTACCATATACTAAGTTCTCAGGAACACTCGACATTGATTACCTTATAAACAGCTATATCACAAAAGTAGCCATCTGCGCTCCCATACACGATTTTCCTATTCGCGCCCTCGTAGGTAATAGTTTCCACGGTAGCACGATGGGCGTCAACGAAGTATAGACGTCGGTCTTCGTGATCAACAGCCATACCGTATACTATCACTATGTTTGAAAATAGCAGGGTCCTCCGGTTCCTACCCGATAAACTGGACACCTCGATCTTTGTAGAAGTTCCAACATCACTCCAGAATAGTAGGCTGTTGTAGAAGCATAAACAGACCTAGCCATTCAGTTCGGTTTGTTCGTATTGTTTTGTACATGCAAATATTGCGTTACCGATGGGGCTGTCTATACAGCTTTTTCATGACTGTATATTTTAGTGATCATCTCTTAAAAGGATATTCGATAACATCGATTGGCATGGGGAAAAGTATATTTTAATGTAAGTGTAGTATAGTTAAGAATTTGAAAATGCAATTCAACATATATATGTATATTTTGATTCTCATCTACGGAGTAAATTTCTCTCTGTATGTATGGTATGAGAAACGCGTGCCGTAGGGCTGCACGGGTGTATATGTATACGCTGATACAACTTGACATTCATTTCATTTTATTTCCTATGATCTTGTTTTAAAATTAGCATGCATTTGTCTTTAATGTTGTGTTTACCTATACATATATTGGAAACAATTGTTTGGATTAATTATTGGAAGTACACGGTGCTCATTAAAATTGAATCTTATTCTAAGAATATTCCAAATTTCTGAAAGGAGTTCTGGATAATAACATTGTAATACACCAGGCATGTTTGTAAACCATTGCTTTTGAGAATCATGAAACACTGGAGACATTTTGACTTGTTCAAATCTTTGTAATAAAAGCTTGGAGATACTTGAAGTTCCTCTTAAAGTGAAATTTTATGATATACATATAATATTAGTTTAAACACTTACAACATATTTAGTTTTAGTTATATCGTTTACTTAATTTACAACCACATATACACAGAGAGTACCAACTCCTCCCATCCATATATTTGTTCTTTGCTTTGGTAGTGCTATATTGTAAACGTTGTTCGAGTTCAGTTGTGTTCGAGGTTTCTGTGATACAATAATGTGTTGGATTGATTTGTTTTATTCTTTGTGGAGTACAAATGTGTTAGGAGTTATGTATTTAATGCTATTTAGCTAGCTATAAAAGCTGAGTTATATTCATTGTGATAATCACCTATAACCTCAATACATAAGTACATCATGACAATTGCAAATAATATGTTTTCTCAATTTGAATGATAGTTGTATGGACGCTAGGAGATGTATTGTAATTGATGTCTTCCGTTTAAATTTACAAATTTAAAAATTCTAGTCCGACAAAATTCAAATTGAAATATTTTTAGATTAAAGGGTTTTACAGTTGTTGTCAATATGTATTGTTACGTCTTGTATTTACTAAATAATGAAGCATTTGCAATTACATATTTCAGCTGGGTACGCAAATCTTTCTTTAATTCCGCAAATAACCCAGTACGGACATTAATTTTGACATGACTAACTATCTAAGAAGCTTTGAAAACTATTTTACGTTGTAAATGATCATTAACTAAGAACAAACCCAACAAAGTTCGCTAGGAGTAATCTTTGATTTAAATACCACAATGACAATCAGTGATTATAATAGATATCAGTCCTTGAAAAAAATGATTGATGAAAATCAAGCATAAAAGAATATCACTAACCTTTAAATTATTTTAAATATGTACTGCAAGTTAGATTGAACACAAACTATTCGGAAGAACTGTCTGATTTGTTTTATTGATACACAGTACTATTACAAATCCTCATATTATTATTAATCTCTCTATGGGTTAGCATAGCTAGAAAAGTCTTAAAAATAGGAGCAGTGAGGATCTTAGCTTGTGTCATACGATGATGTCTCTGAACCTATGAATGATGGTAATATTATTTACACCGTCAAAAAACAGGAGGAGGAGAAGGAGAGAAAGAATTTTATAGTCAATGGAAAGTTTTAATTAAAACAGAATGTATGACTTACATAAACTCTCAATATATGAAAACAGTTTAATTATCTCTTGTGGGTTCGTGCTTTAAATAAATACCTGTGTGTTTTAGCTTCTCATTTTCTGACAAATCAATATTTTTAATTTAATAAATCTTTGCTTTATATATAAATCAGTTAAACAGGTAAATATTAGAGACCAAAATACGTTCCTGATGTTGCTAAAGATACATGATTTGCACTTACGATTCAAACGGATCCAGAGCGAGGCCACGAGGTTCCTCTAGATTTTCATCAATTAGAACACGGAACATGGAAGTGTCGTTGGCTAAAAGTGATTGAACCATTATCCACTTGAAGATTGGATCTGTCCAGTAAATGTTATGACTGACCCAATCAACCGCTAATTTTAGATCAGCATCAGAAAGTCCTATATGTAAAGTCGTCCATTTGTTCTCCTCAGAAGGAACATTATAATATTTGGGGTTTTTTAGTATTTGTTTTGATCCTCTATCGTAAAAGTATGCCTGCTTTGATTTATAGTCTACGTCAACACTGACAAATTCAACGTAAGTTGAAAATTGATGTGACCAGATGGGATGCAGGCTGAGATTCCCGTCTTTCTCAATTGCCGTTGAAACGACAGAGTTGCCTGACAAGATGTCGCAATTGCAACACGTAACAATCAAGCCATTCGCTGGAATGATATATATGCAATGTCCGTTTTAAGTACAACAAATATGATTTATGCAAGTGATCAATGCCAATACGTTACTAACAAGGAACACAATAGGCTAAATTCTAAACAAATATATATAATTTTGTTTTGAACGGATGAATATTGACAGCTAAGTAGACATGAACACAATAAACTGATATTTCTGTAAGGGTGTAATGTAACAAAAATAGATTCACAGGACTTAAAGAAATGTATCTGCATCATTGTTTATCAAATGTCTAGCATCTTGATATCGTATAACTACAATAAAAGGGTGATAACTGGCGATATTTAGCAAATGTTGATTATATTGAAATACTAGTAAGTACGCAGGCAACGATATATGCATGAAAACTGAACAATGTTACATTTTGTGATGTCGACAGTATCATGGGAATGCAAGTACATTATTGATGAAAGGGATGACGTGATTTTATGATTGGAAAATTAATAGCAATAAATTAACAAAAATACATATATACAAATAAATGTAATGTCAAACACACCTTTGCAAAGTAAATGTAGTCCTACATTCCATTTGGGTTACGATGAATATGCATCAGCCATGGTGTTGATTGGGACTTTGTGAAAGCCAACGCCACATTTGGAGTGAATATCCAAGCGTGTTTCCCTGTATTCATTCACGCATACATACATACATACCTACATACCCCCCCCACACACACACACACACATACATACATACATACATACATACATACATACATACATACATACATACATACATACATACGTACATACATACATACATACATACATACATACATACATACATACATACATACATACATACATACATACATACATACACACCTACGTACGGACATACAAGATTTGAAATCATTTTATTGGCCATAAATCAAATCTAATATTACTAGATCATGTGATTCTAAACACTATGAACACCCAGCCAGAAGATATATAATGTTTGACTGCATCCATTACCTGCATTTGTGAAACATTTATCAGAGTAAGGAAGATTATGTTGATCCCATACCCAAGACCTAATTATTGAGATAATTCATGTCGATAGTAATGTGTTTGCACACAAGGTGTCTATTACAATTATTTGTGAAATATAAATACTCTAACCATACTGGCTTTATAACTTTTCTTATAGATCTTGGCAGTCTGATGAGTGTTTAATCTGACATAAGGTTAGATTGTATACCTCTCTTTATTTAGCATCTGATTTCCGAAACAGCCGTCGATGAGTTTAAATCTTCTGCAGTACAAGCTCAATAATATGGAGACTTAAAATGATTGGACCACATTTATGTTTCGGTTTTAGTCCTTTTTATATTAGGTTGTGCACATACTCTCCCATCGAATTAAAATATTGTTTTAATATTAGATTCAAAAAGCATATCCTTTGAATATGCCCTTGAGTTCAAATATAAGTTGTTAAAGGCCACTGGAAATCAAAGAACTAATATTTATTCTATTTATTCAAATTTGTTTAGACATTATAAGGATTAAGAATGGCAACAAAACTGATAGTAACAGTAAGGACTGTTGTAGTGGCAGTAACAGATGTGGTAGCAGCAATAACTGTAAGAGTATTAGTAGCAAGGGAAGCGGCAGATGCAATTTACGACCTACTAACTGTAGATCAGTGGTGCAAGTTCGTGATGAAATAGCCTTTATATATATATATATATATATAAACGTTTGATTCGCCATGTAGATGACGTACTGTTGAATTGTATAGTTCGATTGTTTTACGCATAAGATATATTCCATAGGGTCTTAATTAGAATGCTTACTGTTTGAACAGACTGAGGTACTTCCTTACTTAAAGTCTACGCCATGTTCGCAAGCGCATACACCACCGCCCGGGACTGGCAAGCAAAACGTGGAACACGATCCGTTGTGATCAGAGCAGAATGCATTTTCTTAAGTGAAATTCAAAATTGAAGAACATTAGTATCAGCGCAATATTCAGCTATGCATCTTCATTAGTTTAGGAAAAAATATTTTGAATTCTCATATTATCGATGGCAAACAAGTTTTTGTTACAAATCGAGACTGCTATAAATAGACATCATTGCTTTTTTCAGTTTTTGATTGTACAATCGTATAGTTTTAAAGCCATAACTTCCTAGATGTATAATATAGATTTATCTTTCCATGTTTGTTTACTCACTGTTTTGGGCCTTGGATGAATAAATGCTGATGTCTTCGATGCTTCCCAGTTCTCCATCTATAATAATCTCAGTCACTTCGCTCGGTTTGCTTTTATTCAGCTTCAGCAGACGCCTGAGCGACGGAAATACAACAAAATACACTTATTTACAGTCCTGAATAGCTATCATGAACAAGCGGAGATGTTTGTCAATTAACTATTTACGCTTGTGTATTTGCCCACTAATGCCTTTAATAATTAAATATGGTGGTAAAGGTATCTTAAAACGGAACACCGAGTAGGCCATAGAAAATGTAATCAAAGGAGCAACAATAACGTCCAAATTATAACCTTTTGGACATCATATTGAGAAAAGACATGAGACATGAGAAACAAGGTCAAGAGTTATTTCAATAATTGAGATAATATCAAAATACATCCAATTATCTATTTTAGTATCAGAATATATTGTTAGTTTTGATTACTTTACTTGCATTATTGACATAAGTCCTTTTAGAGACATGGACATTGAAAGGAAGCAAGTTTTTGAAACCAAATATGTGAAAGTCCAATTTGTTTTTCTTTCCTGAATTTTCCTGTATTTATGAAGCACTATAAACCAAATCATCCTCTGCAAAGTTTTCAATATCAAATATGTCAGAAACCTGTTCATATTCATTTCAAAAGACGTAAAATTTCAAGAGACATATTTTCTGGACTATAATTGTCGCCAGGAATCACGGTCAGTGTGTTGTAGTCCGTTAAGTCCGGCTTGCAGTATTTTACATCGACATTCTTTGATTTTATTCTGAATTCTTGCCAATACAGGTACCCATCTGAAACAGTGACTACATTATCGAAAAGTGCGCAATACAAATGGTTTTAGTAGCGATACATATGACACATATGACACGTGATTGTGACTATCGCATAAGGCATGCATTATAATACTGTGGGTTATCAAAAACAAGTAGAACTTGTTATTAAACACGCTTGAAACAGATCATGTTATAATCGTGTATCGAACATTATAAAAGATATTATTTAATAGCATTTAACGAATATTGTTTTTATTTCTAGATAAATTAATCATTTATCTGCAATTTGCGGATATTTTTGTCCTAAATGTCTCTTTCCAAACTTAAAAGGAAAGCTTTAGTTACATATGATATTCTTTTTGTATAAAACAAAACGATTCATGAATTGTAACATTGTGGAATATAAAGTACCAATTAATAGTGCCAACATGGTTCTATCTTTGCATCATATAACAGCGACAATAGGAATGAACGTTTTCTTTTAGTTTCTATTTAAGTCATAGTCTGGACAAACTGAATGAACAACTACTTTTGTAATCGACGGTGAGCCCTCCGTTCGTAAAAGAATTGGTATCAAGAATTTTCTTTTTTTGGCCATCCATAGTGATTCGTACAAGTGAATCTTCGGCAAGGTAGAACATATATCTGAAAATTAAAAACTTACTCTTAATGAAAAATATAAACGTCCGAATTCTATCATACTATTAAATAAATTGTTGTTTATTATTCGAATAGAACTTGACTGTCTTTGAATTCGTTATCATTACAACTTCTCCATAATTGCAATAAAATCTCATTTTCTATTCATTCATTAAGTTACGCATATCAGCTGCTATGGCTCAGCGGTGAAATGCATACTGTTTTCAACATGAAGGTCTCATAAATGTTTGAAAACGTGACAAAAACGGTTGTGCTTGACTTCGAATTAAGCTAGACGGTTTAGGCATTCTGGTTGTGTCTTAAAAGCCTTTGCGCAACAAAAACAATGATTGATAATGAAAGAGAAAAATATGGTCTACATACCCTTCTGAAGGATAGACGACCAGACCGATCGAGCTCGTTAACCCATCACAAAGGTTAATGTGCTTTCCGTCAGGTGATACAACACCGATGTAATAATCTCCTTCATCCATATCGGCCGCTGTGTAGTAAATATTCCCAGTTGAATAGTACACATCAAAAAACTCTATTTCGGCCGCTGAAAAAGATTATGTTGGCTTACCTCAAAGTGCGTCTGAGATTTTAAATTATTTCCAATAATGTTTGCTGTATCGAACATTTACTTGTTTGTATTGGTAAAATTGATAATTCAGGTAGCAAGCCTACCCATCATATCTGCACTTTCATTTGTGATATAAGTAGTACGACAGTATAAGTACCTCACATTTATTATTTTTTGGACTATTGTAAAATGGTTCATGTTATGACAAGCATGGATAGGCATTGAGTTAGGTTCGATCGAAAGGCGTACAATACACTAAGTGCTTTATTGAACGCTTGAAGTTTGGATCTTACTTGAAGTCTAATTTATTACTCCGTTTTGAGAGACATATTTCATATGCAACAATAATCTTGCAGATAGTTGCACTGATTGTCTCTTAGAAAAGGTTCTGTGCTTGATTATCTGTGTATATAGTAGTGAAGAATTCATACAACGGTGCCACTTATGACTTCGCTTTAGGCAAACACATCTTTGCTCGATCATTATTTAATGTGTGAGCGCCTTTTGTACAGTTAACTTTACAATAGTGCAACAGGACTATACCTTTTTTGAATATTTAGCAATGAAATGTGAGTATGACTCCTTTATTTAAGGTGCAACGTTAGTTGGTTTAATAGTCATTCCTGATTGCATGACTTATTGAATACGTTATAAAATATAATCTTTGATATTTGTATCAATAACTTGCATCAGGTTACTTACAGACTGGAAAATGTTTCTTCCCTGTGCCGTCAAGGTGCATGCTAAATAGTGGATTGTCTTCAACTGTGATCCATATCACACGCTCGTGAACGGGATCGTACCTTGGCATATACCCCTTGGCTTTGATTCCTTGAACGCGCTGATCATTCAAACTGAGTTGGTAGATGTTCCGAGTACTCCTATCGCCAACCAACATGAAATCGTTTTTGATAGGGTCTTACAATATTGAACGTAGAAGTCAGTAAAAATAAATTTATCTAAAGCAAATCAGATTTTTTTATTTATTGTCTGTTTTGCTGCTATATAAAATAATCGAAACATAAATTATATGTCCACGTTATTTGCAATGAACAATATTTCAACGTATTGATTGACGTAATGGTGTCTAGATCCGTTGGTTACCAATATTTAAGATTATGTATTTTAAAGTGTTTACGCTTAATTTCGCAAAGCTACTGCTCATCTTTTCACCCACGTTTCATGTTAGTATTCACACAGGCTAGTTTTTTTTAAGTAGAAAATTTAAAAATGTGATGATTTTATTCCAGGGCTACAGGTGGCACATCCATCAGTGTAATATGTATACAAATAATGCCATATATGAATTGTGAACGCTAGCAAAGGATATGGTTGAAATGCTACCGAAAGTTGTTTAGAAATAAACTGTCATTACCGCAAACTGATTTATTAGAACTGGTGGTATGGTCATTAGCAATATTATATATTATTCATGTAGTCGTATTTTAAGAGAAAGTGTACAAGTAGCAAAACTATCTTTGGTTTGATTCCAAGCACATGCACGACAGTTATTTATACAAATGCCAATTGTATGTAATCTTCCTTATTAGTTAGGAGGTACGTTTACTTAAAAAAGTTTTCAAATATATCTGATAATTGTATTGTATCTCTCAGAAACATGTATGAAAATCATTCGCACTATAAGTATGTGTCGTTGTACATCAATCAACAAAGCTAAGCAAACTGACATTTAATGCCTTTAAAACTGCTTACCAGATAAACAGGTTTTTCCATCACCTGCGAGTTTAAAGCCAAATGTGCATTGACATATCCTCGACCTTCCGTTAGCTATGCACACCTGCTCACATTCTCCATTCAAGTTAAAGCAAGGCCCTGCAAAAAATTTAAAATATACGAATAATGTCCGATTCTGGACATACGTTTTGTCAGCGTATCGGCATAACTCTTTTTCATATATATATATATATATATATATATATATATATATATATATATATATATATATATATATATTTGTTTGTGTGTGTGTGTGTTTATATGTTAAAATGAATTAAACGGGTAATGCATTATAAAATTCAGAAATATTCTAAGATTACCTGTTTCATTTTGCCGATTAATTTCATCGTAAACCTTAATATCTGAAATTGCTCCTGATCCAGGAAAAACGCCAGATGTTTTACGTTTTTCATCTTGTATGTGATAAGACATTATTACTGTCCCTGTGTTTTTTTTGGCAGTCACCATATATATATATATATATATCCGTGCTTGTGTGCGAGTGTTGGTGTGTTTAATACGTAATACATATATATCTTGATGACATAATGCTCATGTGCATATCATCACCGTATCACTCATGATATTATATTCATGCACATATCATCACTATATCATTTATGATGTGCATAAGACCTAATTGCCATTTGAATCTTAAACTTTTGAAGAAAGTATGATCCTGGCTTTTGCTTCATTTTGTTACTCATAATTGGAGATGTTTTCACTGCCACGTGTTTATTGCATGTTATAATTGTAGTAAAGCTATTTCACTGAAGTTTCAACACTCTCCATATATTCCTAAACTTGGTTTATACTTGGATTTGTCTTGTCTTGAATATTCAGGATGGATTTTTATAAAATTTGTTATGTTTTCATATCTGTTCCATAAATCGTCATGTATAAGTAAAATTATAAACAAACATTATTAACCCAATTACCGTTTTCTGCTTGATCTTTTATAAATGCATTAACATACGATCTTCAAGTTACTTGTCAAAATACTTTTCTCATCTTTCTTGATTATGAATGTTACATCCAATCTGCATCATATTCAACCAAGGTCTTCATGGATAAATGATTCTCACAAAATGGTATGTTTTTGTGATTGATGGCTCTTGCAAGATGATTCAAATAATTAACGAGAGAGAAAGACTGAAAATATTGTTTTGATTAACTTGCCTAAGGTGGTTCAGTTAATGGAGTGGGGGCTACTAATCAGACATAAATTGACCTTATTTCTTACAAAATAGCTGGTTGACCACTGAATCAACTCCAGAACCTATGAACCTTTTACAGTAAATATACATTGAACGATAAGTTTGAAATATATATATATATATATATATATATATATATATATATATATATATATATATATATATAAGACCTAATTGCCATTTGAATCTTAAACTTTTGAAGAAAGTATGATCCTGGCTTTTGCTTCATTTTGTTACTCATAATTGGAGATGTTTTCACTGCCACGTGTTTATTGCATGTTATAATTGTAGTAAAGCTATTTCACTGAAATATATATATATATATATATATATATATATATATATATATATATATATATATATATATATATATATATATATATATATATTCAAACGTCTGTTTTTCTTTACAACATTTCAAGGAGTGTTTTCACTTTCTAAAATATAAAATTTTACAACAATATGAGGATTAGACTAAAGTGAAAATAATGGTTTCAATTTCCCGTTACATTGAATTCATGGATGTTTGCATTGGCGAAAAAGAAACCAATTAGAACAAATTCATTGTACACATTTTTATTATTCTCACCTTTATATGAACCACCTAGGTCAAATTTGGTTTACTAAAACTTCGTGACTATATACTAACTCCGTGACAATTGATGAACAATATTAAACAAGGTTCAAGAGTTCATTCTTCTTTAAAAAGTAAATCGTAGTGGAACGTAATACCTTTGAATTTGAAAGAGTTAATTTAAGTATGACTAGAGAAGTTAGCATTAGAAACGCAGTATTTGACGAAAGAGTAGTAGGTATGTAGTAACATTAAAACTTAGTAGTATTCTTGGAAGTAAGTGTTGTTTCATGCATCGACAGAAGCAGCACAATTAGATAAGGCGATGATGGTCTCAGTATTGACGTTAGTAATAGAGGTGCTGGCAGCATAGTTACTAATAGTACTAGCAATAATAAGAATTAAGGTACCATTAGTGGTAGTAGATATAATGCTGATAATAGCCACATCAGTTGTAATAGTAGCAAAAACGCAGGAAGCAAAATTATTAATAATACATTAGTATATGTCTTTGTATGTGTTTGTGTCTGTGTGTTTGTGTGTATATGTGTTTGTGTGTATGTGTGTTTGTCTGTAGTTTATTTCATGTGTGATGTATGTCGATTTTGTTATGATGGAATAGTTGGGTTCAACAATCATCGTCAAAAGTATTGTTACATATGACCTTAGCTACAGCGGAACAACTGCGTTCGCACCCAGATAATGTTATTTCATGTTTGAGTGAAAACTATCCAAGCCTCAAATGAAGGATATATATATATATATATATATATATATATATATATATATATATATATATATATATATATTGGACTCACCGGTTTCGATTTCTTACATATATGAACGTTTAGAAATTTGAAAAGTAAAATAGCTGAATCATTTGAATTTTCTATTTAATACATAACATGAAGTTACAGTTCATGTTTTGACATATTTCTCATGAGTTCACATAAAATCTATTTGTCCCGATACAAAGTCTCTTACACAAAATTTATATGGAGAAAAAGAACACTGAATGACAATTATAAGCAACATATTAAAGGCGCCAATGAATTTAGCGACGTTTATTACCTCAGATATACTAAGTTGAGTATGTATGTATGTATGTATGGATGGATGGATGGATGGATGGATGGATGGATGGATGTATGTATGTATGTATGTATGTATGTATGTATGTATGTATGTATGTGTGTATGTATGTAAGACTGACCGACTGACTTTCATTATTTTCTCTTCAGAAGAGATGTCATTTATTTTTTCGTAAATACAGAAATGTTAGAAATATAGATTATCATTAAGATAATCTCTGGGTTATAGTGGCCTAATTTGTAAATGTAAACAACGAAATACAAATTATTAGGAATAAATATCGAGTCATGTTTGTTAAAAGAGAAAAGTCCCTAGCAATGATAAAAGTACCGGACATGGGAGTCGAGGAAAATATTCTTTTTGAACCAAGATATTGATTAAAAGTTTAATTAAATTACAATCGCTGAGGGTGTGTGCGTTATTTGTTTAACGTAGTTTTAACGATTCTCTGGAAATATCTTTAGTAGACCTGCAATTTGGCGTGCTGAAGTGATGTCTAGCATTGGGCGATAATGCCGCAGACATTTAGCATGAGTTCCTTACCCAGTAACATTATCCTAACAACCGGGCTGAACAGTCATAACCATCAATTATTAATGCTGAGCGACCTGCGCAGCAGCTGTTACTACTAATTTTATACGTCTTTTGTGTGACTCGAATGTGACTACATTCAGTTTAGACTGTGGAAGAAATAATTCAGTAAAAGGTATTAACATTTAATAACAGTACCACTACTATTACTAATAATAACATTGCTAGCCCTTCTATTTACTACTAGCAGTCTTAATGACATTAAAACAAGAAAACAGATTATATTGCACATTATTGCTATTTTAATATCAATATTGATATTATTATTATTATTATTATTATTATTATTATTATTATTATTATTATTATTATAATTACTGATGACATTGATATCTGCAATCACTCTACTAGTATTTGAAAAAATCAGTTTAAGGTTCATGATTTCTCGTACCGTCGAAGTCTTACTAAAATAGATTCTACCATTAAAGGTAAAACGGCTGAAGTTCATTTGGAAACAATAATTTAAATATTTTGTGTAGTTTATGATGTGTGTTGTACTCAAGGTGAATACATTTATGAATGAACTCAATAGGGAATGACAGCTTGCATAAAATAATTCATATTATATGGTTACCAAGATCATGCGTTATAAAAGATTCGTTCTCTGGAATAAGTTGGAGTTGTGTTCAGATTCAGTTATTCATTTAAATTAACAAGTGCTCATTTTCGATTTTCACTAAGACTTATGTTACGATTACAGTGAGTTTATTATATTAGGCTCATGGTTATATTATCGTGATACATGAAAACCATTGGTACATACACTTATTAAAGAAGGTCGATTGAATTAAAAACCATAACCATTCTAGCGATAAAAACACCTAGTGTTATAAAAATATATACGGAATGAATATAAAAACGCTCAATGTCATACCTGTCATCATGGGAAAACCTCGTGCAATCACGTGGTATATTGCGGTCTTCTAGGAATGCCTTATCATTGTCAGATTCGCCAAATATTTGCCTAATGATTCCCGTGTTATTCACACCCCAAAGAATTGAAAATATATCATTTTTTATTTCTTTATGTCATAGACGCCATTTCTATCGCAAAGTTATCAATCATTTCGCATATATCATCGATATGTCACGTGTAAAATATACCCGTGCAAATCATCCTTACTCTCCCTATCATCTGTCGTTTTCTTTTGTCCAGATTGCAAGGACATATGTATCTCTTTACAAGATGGCATTAGCCGATGTAAAACCACTTCGGACGTACATTGAGATATATTGTTTGGTCCATAATTTAATCCACTTACGGGAAAGTGACTGACTTATTATGTGCTGTGTTATGGGTTTGTGGTGTTTCTAAGGGGTCATAATGTTCCATATATATTCCATACTACTTATGATATTAAGTAATTACAGTCCTACCAATCGAGGCACTCGGAGAAATCCATTAATGAACAGGGAAGCACAACTGGTTCTCTTTCAAAAAAAATTCCAGCATGAGATTTTTGTTTCACCTTTGAATTAACTCATATATTACGTATGGAAAGTATGCGCGAATCGAATGTATTTACTGCATCTTTAAACAATTATACAATGCAATCTTATTTTGAGTACCACATTTATTTCAGCGTAAAATCTCTACAAAATTATCTTGGAAATTAACATCCCAAACGACAGGCTAGAAACATGATCTGTAGTGTCTAATTATTTAAAGCAAGAATCATATTTGTGTTAACTGGGTCAAACGTAATATATTGTTTATCGTCAGTAGTGATAAATTGATAGAAAGCTGTTGGAAACGAATAAAAGTTCACAAAATAGCGAAATTGTTAGTATATAATTTGGCGCATATAAAAAAGTAAATATGTGAGAGCTTTGCCTGTGTCGCTCAGATATTCAAATAAATCAAGAACTTTACTGAACGGGTGATATGTATCATTTTTTGTAGAGAAAGATTAGTCACAGATCATATCCTTCATTTATTTAACCAACAATTGAGTTGTCATATTTATAAAAGTTAATCAGTAAAATATAAATTTCTTTTGAATTTAATTAATATAAACATCATATATGTTGACCTACAATTTGGTTAAATTTTGCCTCACCTTTGATTATTCCAGGTGTTTTCGTCATTCGATACGACTTGGGATTATCTACCACTACCCAGTAAATTGAAAAAGCGAAAAAAAAAGCCTTTCTTTCATCCACATCAAGAACTATATATTATGTCATACGTTTCTAGCACACATTTGGGATCGAATACACAATCCGCTACACGTTTAATCAATATGATACAACTATTCCTTGCATCAGTCCGCGAAGATAATTGTATTACTTTATATACACTCCGTGAGTAAAAAAGGTGCAAGAATGAAATAGAAATCTAATATCCATGATACAAGTAATGTTTTAACTAGTGTGGATCAGTGTGCAATGAATGTACTGACTCAAAAATAAAGAAACGGCATCGTTAAATGATAGCAGTACAATCAGATTGAACAGATAATTGTCAATTTTATCTTATTATTTACTCCATAAGAACTTTTCTCGCTACTATGGAAATATTCGATGTTTAATATCGTGTACGTTTGAAATTAAATACATTCCTGAAACGGAACATGATTTCCTCGCAAGAAATTGAAGGCATGCAAACTATTGGACGATGTAGTTGAATATTTATAAACCTGCTAAATCCGACTCCGCTTTTATAATATTTCTGAAATAGTTTTAGGAAGAGCTATTCACATCAAGAAAGACAGGTACAATTAGCCTTAAAAAATAAGTAATATAAAACATCTTTAATATTGCAAGACATATTATATAATGGACCAAACGTTCAGTCAATATTGCATAAATTGCAAATTTAGTATATTTACATTCAAACATTTTTGTGTCTTGAATAAGGGTTATTCGTCTTCGAAAAGGCAGGTAGCCATATCCTTCTCCGTTCCAGAGATCCTATCAGAGCTCTGCATAGTGGACTTAACGTAGATAAAACCGAAATATTATGTTACATATATCTTATGCAACATAAGAATAGTTTATTGCACTAATGAATGGGGAAGAGAGAGAGAGAGAGAGAGAGAGAGAGAGAGAGAGAGAGAGAGAGAGAATTTTTCAGACAGGAACAATGTACAAACAGACAAATCTTCAACATATGTGGGCTATACATCAGGACGTAAGTCAAGTTCTCAACTGAAAGATGTCATCTGTTTGCGGAAGCTTGTTTAACTCATACTACTCGTTTTACTGAGGAAAATAACCTCACATTGCAATGATACAGTTCAATACAAGTGATCGCGACAAAAATAGATGCGTTATTGGAAAAAACGCACAACGTATATTATAATTTTCCAGTTTCAAACAGTATGGCAACAAAAATGCTTCACCCTCTTAAGCGTAAATTTTGAGGTACAAATATTATTTCCTTCATTTATGTATGCGACATGCTTGGACATATCAGTGATGATTTGTCTTTTTGAACTGAGGAAGTATGCAATTACAAGACTGATAATAAACTTTTCTCATCTTTCAATTGAGAAACTGACTTACGTCCTTATGCCTAGATAATTTGACAAATCTGGTGATACAGTGAGAATTGTGCATTACGGTAATACGCGAAATGTTTGACGGCGTAGGCGGACACACCCTTCACATTGATGGCATGCTAGTGCCATGGAGTGTTGTGAAATCAAACCTAACAATTATCGTTTTCTTATGCGCGAGTCCGTCTCTATCTCTCTGCTCTGAGAATTCTGTCCACTCAACACGGTACGTACTCAATATAAGCTCTTTGAGTTTAACCCTGGTTACGACTTCGTTGACTTCTGCCATCATTGTCCGCTTCTCCAATGACCTTCGAACACGGACGTGGAATTGAGAGTGTGTTTGCGTTGAAAATTTGTATGGTACAATTGGATGGTCAGCCAATAATGGAAACGAAGGGCATTAGCAGCATGTATATTGTAGTCATCAGATTCTTATATGGCTAAGATATTGAAAACGTTTTGAGCTGTAACGAGCAAAAAGGCTAAAAAGTTAATAGTTTGCTATTATTAGGGAATAATAGAGATACATCCGCGTTTCTGAAACTGCACAAGAAAACAAATCGTCCACAGATCATACAAACACGACACCATATTTCACACAATTTGAGCAAGTCTTTTTTCCGCAAAAAGAGCGACGTTATTGCTTCTATTTGGTTACTCCTAGATACTTCCGTCAATTACGGTAAGGTTAAGAGTTATATCATTTTGCCACCTATAAAATCTACCTTCTATGTACATACATGCGTATTTATTCATCCGTCCCTTTGCTGAAAATGGACTTGTCCAATAACTGGAAATTGATCTCGAGGATGGCCATGGTTGTAATGAAAACTTCAGTTAGGCATCAGACGCGCAGACGATAAAGGTGTTATGGACACGCTGGTCGTAATCGGGTTAGAAATTATAAATCAATAAATGAATGGAGTAAGATTTATTGACTTTTTATCTTGCTTATGATTTTCGTTACTGAAATCGGCAGGGTGGGGTTGCAAACAAACGGGGATGTAGACAGAGGCTACAACAATAATTAAATAACGTTCATCTTTTCTCAAGATGTATTCCAAATACTTGTACCTCTTGCCTTTCAATTTTTTCTTGTTATTTATTCAAGCCCTTCAATATATATTATTTCTGCTATATTATGTACTTTTATGCAGGTGATTTATTAAGCAAATAATAAGTTGAACATTCGGGTTTTTAGTGACAAGAAAACCAGGATGTAACTCTTCGCTGCAAAACACACAGATACGCCAAATACAGTCACACGATACAGCACTCCAAGTTTGTTGATGATTAACAAACGACATTTCCAAAATGTACAAAACATCCTCATTTCCAAAACCAAACACTAACATTTTCTTCCATCATATACATTGTTTATTTGTACTTGGTTGAACACTTGACCGATGGAGAGCGGCTATCTCATGATATTCACATATACAATGTGATATTGTTATTTCTGGGTAAACTATCATAGTAGATTTAATTCGAATGTATTCAACAATGAACGGAGATCTCTGTCAATTTTACTTCACATCTGTTGCAGGGTGTCATTTAATCTTACTGTTCGGTGACCTTTAGGGTCTATCATAGTTCAGTTGCTAATAATAGATTCGCATAGTACATTGTCACGATAACCATACCTTGTCTGGACAAACAACGTGGAGGTGATATACAATCTTCGTACTCTTTATATTGGTACAACTAATATACAAATGTTGAAAACCTCAGCCTCGGTAATATGTACAAATTCAGCTATTGTGCGTTTTGGTTTTATTGCCCCCTTTACATTTAAATTACCTTATGTATCTAATTTTCATTTTGCGTAATAAATATTGGCATAAAAGGTGGATTGTTCTTGAGTAACAGCCATGATCTTGTTTGTCTCAACTGAGTCAACGTTACTGTAAAATATTCATTTTGAACATAAGCGGGTTAAATACAGCTGTGAATACCACTTCGCCGTTTCTTGCGATTCCTTAGACTCTCTTTTCATCTTTCTGCAACGGATCTTGCCTATGTATTTTCTCCCAAACTGCATTTGTCCCTCTTCCTTCTCTTACTGAAGATGATATTTTCTCCACTCATTTTAAAGTTTTCATTTTCATTTCAATTGTATTACATTCATGTCTGGGCCATATCGAGGCTTAATATCATTCACTTATGCATATCTATCCAACAAGTTGCTTTTCACAAAATATATATATATATATATATATATATATATATATATATATATATATATATATATATATATATATTTGTGAACTAGATCCCAAACGATTTAATTGCAGTGGCATAACAATCAAGATACATTACTGAATTTCATGTTGCGCTTTTAGTTTTCAACGTGTTAATGTGTAATTTGCATTGCATATGATGCCGT
Source organism: Unio delphinus (assembly GCA_029339505.1). Taxonomy (NCBI): domain Eukaryota; kingdom Metazoa; phylum Mollusca; class Bivalvia; order Unionida; family Unionidae; genus Unio; species Unio delphinus. The sequence goes on from JAQISU010000066.1 coordinate 2,202,739, forward strand.
GTTTATAAGGATTTGCTGTGTCACAAACATATAAACTAAAATGTTTCTGTCTGAACTGACACGAAATCCATATTAGTCTATCTATCCATGAATGTTATTCAGATGTTTGTAATTCCAGTGAACTAGTAACTAAACTAAACCAAATAGTAATCACATAAATAACATTGATTCTGCTTCAAATGTTAATGAGACAATGAATACTGTTTTCTTGTAAGCAACATGGCATAAGAAATACAAAGATACAATAAGAGACCCATAGTGAGTTTCAAAAGTGAATAACTAGAAGATACCAATTAATTGACAAGGTAATTGTTGTTAATAAAATAATAATACAGAACTTTGCACAAATCAGGTATACAAGGCATTTCATTAAGGATTATTAGTGTATTGGACTCATAATAATTCAAATAATTAATATAGCATTCACTAAAAATATTAGCATAATAATTCAAATAATTAATATAACATTCACTAAAAAAATTAGCGTTGTTTAATGTTGTTTATAAAAATAATATCATATCAGGTAAATCATAAACTTGATTTCTAATTCTAAGGTCAATAAAAAGTACAAATATAGATGACATGTAATCATGTATAAAATTATATATATATATATATATATATATATATATATATATATATATATATATATATATATATATATATATACAAGAAAGACAAGGGCTTAGACTGTCCGCTATGAATTAGATAGAGAATGCATTTCATTCAGCCATTTTAATATTAAATTTCTAAACGTCCATATATTAACTAAATCAAAGCACATACATCCTACTTCGTCTTTATATCTCCTTCAATGGAATCTTGGATGCTGTTCATTCAACCATTCAATGAAATTAACTACGGGTGAATGATATTGCTTAGTTGTAGCCAACGTTAGAGTTAACAATACGCTTAACGCCATTTGTTTAACCCTACTCTGCGAACATAACAGAGAGAGAGAGAGAGAGAGAGAGAGAGAGAGAGAGAGAGAGAGTGAGAGAGAGAGAGAGAAATACAAAGAGACAGACACAGATACGCAAAATACATACATACACACATACATACATACATACACACATACATACATACATACATACATACATACATACATACATACATACATACATACATACATACATACATACATACATACATACATACATACATAAATACATACACGAGTTTGTGTATGCGAGTGTGTCTGTATAATACGTAATACTGTGTTAGTGTATATTTCTTATACATCTACACGATTATTGACTAATAGTGAGACGTGTTCAAAGGATCCTCATCCTTTGTAGAGAGCAACAACTATAGTCACCTCGTCAAAACGTGGAGACAGTCAGTTCCTAAAACCATGATCCAACCGATGACAAATCACGATAATTCAAAATATCTCATAAAAAAACACACCTTCTTGTTTTAAATGTTCAGTTTTTGAATCCAATAAACAATGCGGGTTAATATTGATACAACTGTAACTGTTTTTTTTCTTCAGAAAGATTGCTTTTATTAATGATTCAGTTCTTAAAGCATCCTATAGAGGGAATGATCATATACACATCAACAGTTATCAACAGTGATCTTTGAATGTAGCTGATTCAATGTTAATCTTTTAATCGTTATTCTTTTCTTACATGGTGTGTCGATATGGTTTCATGCTAAATTCGGGCGCGTTTTACACTCTCATACCTTAGTAACATGATCATCTCTCATCAGCCATAATTAAATACAACATATAGGAATTCAAGCATTGTGAGGTAGTTCTACACCTGAACAATTGCTGATACGTCACAAGAAAATAAATCACGAGACTATTTATGTAATGTCGTTCGATACTAGAAAGACCTTAGTAACATGATCATCACTCATCAGCCGTAACTGAATACAACATATAGGTATTCAATCATTATGAGGTAGTTCCACACTTGAACAATTGATAATACGGTATCAGAAAAAAACATAGAAAGACTATTTTTGTAATGTCTTTCGACACTGTTGGCTTTAACTAATATATATTCGACGCCATTTTTTCAGCACACGATTGGCTATTCATAGCGGCCAGTATCATTGTTGGAGGAAGAACCCGGGAAACCCCACAGAAAGAACTACCGACCCACGGGAAGCTACTGGCAAGCTTTCTCACATTACTATATTAGCCGAATCTTAGACCCGAACCAACGCAGGCCTTTTGATGCCTTATATTTCACTTCACCTTCATTTCAACAAAGTCCATGAAATACGTGTTGAGTTACTGACAATATGACCGTAATCTGACTTGCAAACAATTGATGGACAATGTCAATCTCGGTTCAAGAGTTCAGCCCGGTATCAAAGGTTAATTGTGTTAGTCGTACTATCTTTATAAATGTAAGTATTATTTTTAGTATGGCTAGAGATATTTGTGTTTAGAATATGTGGTTGCTGTTGGAAGCAGTACCTTTAGAACGGATGTTAGGTATTTGCATTAAACATAGTAGTTATATTGGAAGTAAGTGTGGATTCATTCAGAGATATCTGAAGCAATATTAGATACGACGATGATGAACGCAGTAGTATTAGCAATAACATTAATAATAATAGAATTGAGATTAACATATGGCAGTCAATGTATCTTTATCAATTGATCAGTCAAATTAATACGATGCCTGCAATGTCGCACTTTATAATGATCTATATCACTGTTGCGTCATATAGCATATATGTAGCATAATGTTCCAACCAGTCCCATTATCCTGACACCAGATTACCAGAAAAAAAGTATTGACGCTTTAAAACATAAAATGTTAATTGCACGAATCTTAAAGTTCCCAGATTAGAACAAACCTTTTTTGTTGAGGAAGCATGCTTCTGATACTTGACTTTGTTTTGCTTCCTAAGTTAGATGGCATGAAATTGCCAATTATTTATGCAAGAATGAAATTGGTCTATAACTTGTCTCTGATTGAGAAGGAGATTTCGAGCCTGAGCTTGGGGGATATGAATATGACTTACCTATATATGTTGGAGGGTGTTACCGTACAAACGAACCATCATCTGCTCAGATACTGGAATAATTCATAGGTTACCAAATTAAGGTTATCTACAAGGGCATAGTCTTTGCAACAAATTACTTACCATTTCAAGAGTCGACAAATGTAGGTGATGGTTATATATGTAGAGTGTAATTAGCAGATCCTCTTTTCAGGATCTCAAATTTAATATTGTATTAACATTATTGTCTGAATTACCTTTTGGAACAAACAAATTGGGCTTGATTTCGGATTTATAACAAAACGCGTTTTATGGTGGCACAAATAAAATGTTTAAAGGACAAATAAAAAATGATAAAACATTAACTTATAAACGTGCATACGAAAATCCATATTAATATATATATATATATATATATATATATATATATATATATATATATATATATATATATATATTATTTTAAACCACTTGAAATGTAACAGTAAACACACATTTCAAACTTTGAACAATATATACGTAATGTATATAAGAAATCGTTCAAGACATCGAGGATTAGACAAAAGTAAACCTAACAGTTACACTTTACAAATACAAGGTATTGCCGCATGCGGGCAGATTTTGTTTGTTTGATTAGGATTTTTTTAACGTAGCTTTTAACAATTTTTCAGTCATATCGCTACGATGTCTGCATTGAGGCAGTTTATAGTGATGTCTAACACCGAGACATCATGCCGCAGACATGTAGCATGATGTCTCACCCAGTCACATTATCCTGACACCAGGCCGACCAGTCCTAACACTTACCTCTTAATGCTGAGCGTCAAGCGAGGCAGCTGTTAGTACCATTTTTGTAAGTCTTTGGTATGACTCGGCCGGGGATCGAACCGACGACCTCCCGCTTCCGGGGCGGACGCTCTAACCACTAGGCCACCGGAGCGGTTCATGCGGGCAGAAATACATAATTTATATATATATATATATATATATATATATATATATATATATATATATATATATATATATATATATATATATAACGTATCATTTGTGATTTAATACTCATGTACATATCATTAAGGTATCATTCATGATATAATATCCAGCACTCAGATGTTGTTTTGTATAATAAATGCATAGAGATTTAGTCATGAAGTGCTAGAGGCATAATGGACGTTATCTTTCAATGTATGTTTACTCACTTTTGTTGGTCGCGGATCAGTATATGTTGACGTCTTGGATCTTCCCTAGCCCTCCTTGTACAGGAAACTCAGTCATTTCATTAGGGGTTGATATCTTTAGCTTTAATAGACGCCTGATCGTCGCAAATAAAACAAGCTAATCTAATTCTCAGACACATTTTGCTATCAGGGACTAACATTTCTATTTAAATCATAATTCTTTAAGAATGTGTATAAGACTACTAATACTTTAGAAATAGATAGAGTCGGCTAGTTATTTTAAAATGGAAGACGGATTAAGCCCTGTGTATCATTATTCAAAGCGGCAAAACGAATTAAGAAATTACAACATGGTATACATGTTAATTAGCAAAGACTAATGACGAAAGGTCAAGAATGATTTAAAATATTAAGATAAGAACCTAATTCATCCGAGTAGATATTTTAGTATTAAGATGTGTATTGTAAATTTTGGTGAGTACTTTTGCATTATAGACCTACATCTTTTTAAAGGCATATATATTGAAAGGAAGCAAATTTGTGAAACAGAATATGTACATGTCATGCATAAGTATTATTTTGTGTATGCTTTATGTTATGTTATGTATAGATGAAGCAGGGGAAAGAAACACAACGTATATTAACAAAATGTAAAGATTACTCCATCCAATATGTGACAGAAATATTTTTATATTTGTTTCAATGGACAATGCTTGTTTGTCGTCTTTCATGTGTGCACGAGACGCTACATCTAATAGTAAGAATTTACTTCCATGTTGGATAAAATTCATCTGTGGATAAACACTAATTAGGTATTAATTGGGACAGACTCTCTGATTCATCTATTTACAATACGTACGACTGTTTGTTAAAAGTAATGAACAGACGATCTTCGTAGACAGCTGCTTTGACTGGCGTATACTGTTTCAAAATCTTCGCCTTAATTTCGAACAGCTTGCTGTGCATAGTTCCTTCCGGCTTGCAGTATTTGATATAGTAACCGTTGAAACTGTTACTTAATTCGATCCAGTACAGGTATCCATCTGAAACGAAGACAACCGTATCGAAAGGTGTGCAAGACAAAATAATGTTCTTAAAGATACCTACAATAAGAGACCGAGACTATCATATACGGTGTCTTAAAATATTGTTTGTTACATAAAAGTAGACATAGTTATTAGCCACAATTGAAAACATATCGTGTTAGAGTTGCGTATCATATAAATCGTTTGTGAACAACATGTTTTCATAATCATCTACGCATTTTTTATAATCCTAAAGAAATTAATCATTTATTTGCGACTTTTGGGACATATTAGCCCTAGTTTTATATTTTCAAAATTAAAAGATCAAAATATATTTCCATCTGACATCTTGTTGTTAGAAAGGAACATGAGATAATTTGAATGATTGTGGCATATAAAATATCATTTTATAGTATCAAAATAGTTATATATTTGCATCTTATATCAGGAAAAACATTATTTTACGTTTGTTATAGTTTCATCATTACTCATATTGTGAACAAATTGTAATTAACTACTTTGGTAATCCATGGTGAGCCCTTTTGACGATTGTAAACCATTAACAATTGCTTTCGACTGACTGCCATCCATATTAGACCGTACAATGACGCCGTACTGATGGTAAAACATATACCTGAAATTTAAAGACTTACTATTAATTAAAAATATAAATTTCGGACTAGTATAGAAAATATAGTTCAATATTGGAGTAGAACCTTACGGCCATGACAATCGTTTTTATTACAATTTATACATAATTGTAATAATGTCTTTTTTCTCTAATCATCCCCTCAGTTACATATTGTTTAGTATCAACTAGGGCTCAGAATCGACATGAATACGGTTTTCAACATTATAACTGGTATTACAGATGTTTAAAAAATAAATTAGCATCGATGTTTTGGACTTCGGCTTAAGTTGGACGATTTATTCAATCTAAGTGCATTTTACGAATCTTTATGGAATGAAACATTTATCATCTATTTATCATCATATAGACCACACACCGTCTGCATACCCCTTTGAAGGATGGAGGACCAGACCATTTACCTAATCTATCCTCTTATGAATGTCAAGATGCTTTCCGTCCGGGGATATAACACTGATATAACACTCTCCTCCTGTGATATTTTCTAATGCGTAGTAAATATTCCCAGTCGAATAGTCCACATAAAATAAATATACATAGAGCGCTGAAAATATATTTGTTGAATAATCTCAAATATTGTATGATATAAAATTTGATTTGAAGTAATGTTGTGTTTTTCGATAATTTATCTGCGTGTAAATGTAAATGCATCGGTTACGTGATGTAGTGAATGTTCTTTTGTGTGTTGCTTCTTAAACATACTGTAATGTTCTAATGCCCATTTATTATTATTATTATTTAAATATAATAATAATCCAAAGACCCCTCCTTCTTTCTCCATATCTCTCTCTGGACCATCATATCGAAATAATATAAAAATCCTACGAAATGTCGAACTTAAAAGATTTTCGTTTGTGTCATCCATCGACATCTCTGCAGTTAGGATTGATGAACAAGTTAAGTCAAAGCACCCAAACCATGCGAGAGAGAGAGAGAGAGAGAGAGAGAGAGAGAGAGAGAGAGAGAGAGAGAGAGAGAGAAAGAGAGAGAGAGAGTTTATGGTCTCTTGTACTTTTACTAAAAGGAAAGCAGTATAATGACTTAGATCAACTTTAACTGTAGTAAAAAATGTAATAACCTATTGTTGGTTCGTCTTTACGCTCAGTAAATTCCATGAGCCTGTCAGTTAATGCCTTCTTGTTCATGTTGTAAATGGCTTAGGTAAACAAGTTTTCGTAGTGCTCTAATTTTATCGTTTCATATTTCATGTTTAAACAATTTGTATGTATTATATTAATTTAATAACTCTGAATAAAAAAATACTAAAAAGGGAAAACAATCAACTTATATATATGCAAAGGTGATTTTGAATAGCCTCAAATGGCATAGAACTACATTTTGTAGCGGAAACACACGTGTTCATTCACTAGCTCAATACACAGCTGCCTGAAGTAAATATGAACTACGATCAAAAGTCGAATGATATGTATATGTTTCTGATATAAATAAAATAGATTAACAATATTGACGCTGTATACATGATATACCACTCACTGTATAAATGTTTCATTGAAAGAAAACTTGGGTTAAAGTAGAGAACGGTAGAGTGATTAATCGTTTACTACGTATATATAAAGAAAAGTACTGTAATATTATCGGTTTCATTTTGACGATCATTTTCTTCAAAAACCTTGATATATGAAATAGCTCCAGTGCCACTAAACACGCCATATGTTATACTTTCTTCACCATGTATGGAATAAGACGCTATTAATGTCCTATCGTTCTTTTTGGCAGTAACCACCAAGTATCCCTGAAATAATGACAAGTTCCAGAAATGTGTAAAAACATTTAAGAAAAATCAAACATATGTCAAATGGATTTTAGCCAATAATTTGCTAAAGTCAAAAGAAATTAATCTGACTTGTATATGCAGCAATTTGTTTCCGCTGTAAAGAGAGAATGTCAGTGTAATGCAATACTGAGATTATTGAAATAGCTCAAATTATATTCTTGTAGATATTTACTTATAGTTTCAGTCATATATGTCAGCAATACTGTGGAACCTATATTATTAAAGAACATAATATGTTATATAACTACTACTACTACTACTACTACTACTACTACTACTACTCCTACTACTATAACTACTACAACTACTAGCAATTATGATTATTATTACAGTAATGATATAATCAATAAAATTGCTGCCAATAAATATGTTATGTATGGCTGCATACATACCTTAAATAAATCAAGCTGTTCAAGGTTTTCAATAGTTGAAAAATAAAAAGAGTGTCTGTTGGAGCCATCAAGGTTACAGGAGACAACAACGCTTTTATCCGTTAGTGAGGTGGCTAGGAAATATATCCTACAATTGAAATCGGAATTTTGACATAACGTTTAAAACAAAAATAGCATTATTTTTAAAGGTATTTTTTATGTAGCTAATATTTATTTATGATTGACAAAATGAGCGAAATACAAAACATATACATCTGATATTTCTATTTTTTTATTAGAAGCGTTGTTTTTTACTTCCTTTTGAAATGTATAAACGCTTTCATATTTATGTCTTTTTAATCTATTCATATAACCATTTTTTAGCATAACCGTAATGGAAATTGTTATCATTAATTTTGTTTAGGTCTAATCTTTTCACCATTAATTATAGCTACTTTTCTCTGAAATCGATTAAGATTGGCGTATAATGTTGATGAATATTCATGTAAGATTAAAAATCTAAATATTGATATTAAAATCCTAATGGTCTTGAACATTAAGTCACAATTTCGAATGCATTTACAACCGCTAATAGTGTCCCAAATACATTCTAATATTGAATGTGCTGACTATGGCAAACATATAATCCAAAACGATCTTGTATCAATACATAAAACTGAAGAAAACAAATGCAACCATCACCAATTGTTAACATATCTGATATCACCCCTGTTTATCCCCCTACTTTAGTACTAGTTAAAGAGGTGTGGGATAAGTGCTTTTATAGTGGTCGAACTTTGACATTGCCAGGGTATGGGTGGGAGTCAAACGCCCCACTACTCCAGAAATGATCCATACGGCTTCCGACGATGCAATATATCACTGGATAGCTTCCGCTAATATCATGTTGAGCATTCCGTAGTTAGTAAGGTGATGCTCACAATGTCCTTTAAGTCTAATATAGTGCTTGGAGCTTACAGAGACTTCAACAACTTTAAGACCTCGAATTATTTAATGCATCACGGAGCCGGCTTCACTGTAAAAAACATGCTTGTCGCCTTCTGTGAGTCTCAATAATGAGGTACAGAGAGAGTTCTTGATTGTCTGCATTCAATATACTAAGGCCCAGCAAACATATGCAGCTTGTACGCCCAAACACTGTTAAACCCAAGATGATATAACACGTTTTATGAGGCTTTAGGCCAGGCGATATCCTGTATCCTCAACATTAAAGAACTGTAACTACTAGTCGACTGCAATGATAGACCGGGAGCTGACAACGTGACCTGGTCCACCAGTCTCAGCTGAAACGTAAGGGGAGATATCAACGAGCATGGGGAGCGATTGCTGGATATATGCTTTTTGCACAGCCTATGTATGACCAAAGCCATCTTCTACTGCACAGAGATTCACCTGGGGTCATGGTCATTTTCTTCAGCTAGAGCTCGATATCACATGGAGTGCGGTATTGGCCAGCATAATCCTGATAACATAGTACCGACTGAGAAACGGTAAAATTCCTCTTGGCCAGGAATTTGCCTGTTCTGCATGTAGCCCAGAGAAAATAGAGCAGTTTACCAGGAAACTGCAGGAAGCTTTCATCAAACAAGACCTGATGACACCGAAGACGCAATGAGGTCCCACATCTCTGACGATGTGTTGAATTCAGCCATCAAGGATGAACACAAACATGCCGAATGGTATGAGGTCAACTGGGAGGCAATGAACCCGTGACTAATGCGAAGAGGAAACACCTCGTATAATACAAAGCTGAGCCTAGCCCTAGTACATTACAAACCTTACGGATTGTCAGGAGCAACGCACAGCAGACAGCTAGCTGCTGATCCAACATCTAATGGATGAATCTTTGGAACAGAAGAGACAGCTGACTCCACCAGGGATGACAGAAGCATGTACAAGTGTAACAAGAAGGCTATAGCCCCCTTCCATGAACTCCCCATCAAATCCATGACGGGCGTAGGAATCACAGACCAAGAAATGAGCTGCAGCGATGGTATAAGCACTATCTCGTCCTGTAAGCTACCCAAAACTTTGTTTCAGACAACTCCATCGACATAATCTCAGATAACACAATAATGGAGTAGCTAGAGCCACCAAAAACCTTCGAAAAGCTCTGAAAATCCATCGATTGTAGAAAGGCTTGTAGACGCGACGGTATTCTCCAAGAATGCATGTTGAGCGGGAAAACAAATTGCTTCAGCTCCTGCTTCTACACACGCAATAATTTCCCAGGACATGTGTGATACCAACATCGTCACATTCTACATGACGAAATTAAAATGGGCACCTCCCTTCACAGCATTGTTGGAAAGGCTGTCGCCAGTGTTGCCTTGGATTGCTTGCAGACCGTAGCTTCGCGGGTCTACCCGGAGTCCTAGTGTGGCTTGTAACCTGGCAGGTTAACTGTAGTTATGTGTTTCCCCTTACGCCAATTAAAGGAGAATCGTTGTGATCTGCAGAACACATTCTCTAAATTTTCATCATAGACCTGACCAAGGCATTTGACCAGAAAGTCGCAGCGGCACTCATGACTGATCGCAATCGTTACGTCAGTTTAAGAGAATACACACAACACATTCTACTTCAATGGCACAACATCAAAGTCCTTCCCATCTAGGAGCGGATTGAAGGAATATTGCAGCATTGCGCCGACAACCCTTACCAAATTCTTCTCCTTGCGTCACAAGTACGTCTTAAAAAAATATCAGTGAGTTGGAAACATCCATATCAGATATGACGGCAAGCTGTTTAACATCACCCGTCTCCGAGGTAAGACTAAACTTATATAGGTCCCTACCTGTGAATTGCTCTTTGCCCACGATGCAGCCTTGACATGAAACACGGAAGGTAGACTGCATCAGCTGGTATACTTGTCTCTCTCACGCCTGAAGAAAACAAAGGTCATCTCACAGAACTCAGACTTTCTTGTCTCCGTCACCATCGATGGGTACAACGCAGAAGGTGTTTATAAGTTCACGTTCACCATTTCCTGCTAGCTTTTCATTGATTTTGGTAAAAACTACAGGATTGCCAAGAATTACGCAGTCATGACTAGACTACACCAGAGGGTCTGGAAGAAACACAACCTCACAAAGATGACCGAACTGCGAAACTGCCAGGCCTGCGCGCTCAGCGCACTCCCCTAAGCAGCCAGACATAGACTACATATGCAAGGCACGAGAGCAAGCTCACGAGTGTCCACCTGAGGTGCCTGCCGCTTATTCTGCACATACAGTACAAGAACAAAGTATCCAACACAGTGGTTTGAAATGAGCCAATTTGAAAAGCATGTTATCTATGCTTATCGCGAAGCGCCGTCGCGAGAATGAATTCGTTCCGCATTCTCATGTACCTGCTAAATGGGTAGCTAGCAGAATGCACACGACCGACTGGACAGCTATGATGCGTTCCATAGATGTCTACAGGATGGGCATTAAAACAGCCTACATCAAAGTCAAAAACTTGGATAACTGTTTTAACGACTGCTACGATAGAATCATGAAGAAGGCGTAGCAACACTTTAATCTGAATACACCATCGTCACACACCATTAGCAAAAGTATCTTAGTTAAATGTTATTTCAGGATGTGTATCGATGCGGTAAATTTGCGTTTAAATAAAAACCTTGACAGTAGTAAGGCTATTAATCAAAATTCTTGATAGGTGCCAAACTTTCTATGACTTTACTGATGTGATAAGGATAAAGAAAAATAACGATGCTTTTCATATTGCTTGCTCTTGGAACCTAATTTCTGTAATGATTAATGACGTAGATACAGGATATAAATTATCGAGGTTTTGTCTCTAGATATAATCGTTCGTATTCGTGATATACCAGTAAATAATGCAGGGGGTCCTGATATATAGGAAATCTTGTCAGCTTGTAACGATATCAATAGTAAACTACTTTGATGAATCAGGTAATTGTAATCGATTGATAACCAACACGTATCCAAGTCTGTCATCACATGATTAGCCAAAATATCAGGCGTTGGTTAGATATTCTATTTAATTAAAGTAAAATGCAAGAACAGAGGAAACGTTTAATTAACACAATAACGCTGATCAAAATTTATATAAATTGTGCAACCTATCGCATGATAAATCACTGCTAAATCTTTTATTTCTAACCCATATAAGCTCTATAAAAACTACACGAACCAAAATGTTTAATTAGCAGTCACACAAAGTTAATTCTATAACTATTTCATAAGAGGGATGAACACAAACACTAATAAACCTTATAAGAACATTTGAAATGCGAGCCTTGGCGATGTCTTATGCATAATGGCTAAAAAATAATCCTGATATACAAGTTGTGTATGTATTAAGCTAGAACGTTCATTTCATAATTTAATTTGTTAGTTGGAAATATAATGTAAGTGAGATCAAACTGCCTTTGAGTATTAAATATAATTTAACAAAAACTTGATTCCCGCTATAACAACATTCAAACACTCTGTCCTGTTTGTTTTAAATGTAGACCATACAGTTTTTGACTGGCGAAGCACATTCTGCATTTGACAAATAAAGCTACAGGACTTGTTAGACACACTGTCTTCATTACTGACCTTTTCCTATCTTGGTCATAGCTGAGTGATTTGAAATTCAGTAAATCGTCAGACTTTAGGACGACATGACGATGACTGCCATCCATCTTGGCAGATTATATTGTACACACGTCTGTGTCAGATATCCAATACACCGGGCTGTAAAGTTAAACAAGTACAGTGTCCAAATGGTATACCAGTTAAATATGTAGTTATTAGGTATTAAAACATAATTGTTAACAAGATTCTAAAATATTAGGAAGTGTTATATTACAGAACTGGGAAATAGAAGTAAATTACATGAGAAATTATGTGGCTACTATTGTACATACGGGTGGGTTCAAAAGAATTAATAGTGATATATGCTTATATGACTTTCATTTCCCATGAAAACAAAATAGTGTTCAATTATATAGAATTCGCAAAGACATCCACATTTTGTGCCAAATGTTCCACTTTGAAATGTTCTCTTATAAAACTGTATGTCATTTGCGTATTCATGTCTACATTTTACATTGACAAACAACTTGAGCCAGGAATTATATTGATATGAATAATATATATATATATGTCATACCGCTCGTGGGGTAAAATCATGATGTCACGCGGATTTGTAAGACTTTCTATAAAGATTTCTTCATGATCGCGCTCTATAGATGTGAAACAAATTTTGCCTGTGTTATTCTCGGTCCAGTATACATTTCTATCGTAACCATCCCATGCCAAGCCATAAAAACACAGAATTAGAAAAAAACACCTTTTATTATTATTATAATTATTATTATTATTATTATTATTATTATTATTATTATTATTATTATCATCATTATTATTATTATTATTATTATTATTATTATTGTAGTGGTTGTCATTCAATGCACAGAACTTCACGCTGTGTAAATGAACAATGTCACTTATTATAGATGATGTAACCTCACATTTTTAACGGTGAGACTAGAGACTGGATACTGATGGAAAATAAAACATGAAAACTATGATATCTGCTTTTTTAATCAAGTAAGTACCTAAAGGTATATAGGTGTGATGATTCATTCACATGTGACATTATTAATCTGTCATACTTGTATTTGTCAGTATTTTTGAAGAAATAATGATAATACACACCAATAAAAATGCTTTAAATAGGAGATGTTATGTCTGATTTGTTGAATTTTAATGATAATAATATAAGTTCAGTCTGAATTTAAGCTGATGTATATAAGTTAATGGATTCATAAGGTTGTATTTCTCAGATTGTAAATTCTTGCCTATGAGTTCTGTTTTCAATTGACTGAAAGCTCTTCAAAGGAGCATATTTGCAGGGGTATTAACAATCCTTAAGGAACAGGCATAAGAATAAACTGCTTCAGGTACCAATATTTAGCGCGCAAAAAGTCGACATCGAGATGTCAAAAAAAATAGATGATTGTCGGGAAAAATACGATTTAAAAACAAGAAAAAATGCTCATTAACAGATGAATGATTAACTGTCAAGCAACTTTCCCAAACAAATAGATATGACAATGCCACCAAATGCATGCATACCTTTTGCCGTAAAGGTATTAAAATGTTCTTTTACTGCATGTGAAATACACGAACAAAATCGAAATAGCTGAACCGGATGATATAATGTACTGCTTTAAAATATTTTGCTTATGTTGAAACTCCCCATGGCATCTACCAAATATATCCACAGCTTTTGCTTACAATATTACTAAGATACTCGAACAAACAAATCTACCGGCTATAAATAATGAAATACGTTTATCATAATGATATGCAAAGAAATATAAAGGAAAACAAAACGTGGAAAGAACTTTAAATAACCTCGTCATATTTGTAAATCATTCAGCGATATGTATACACTTTGGAATAAAACTAAATATGCTACAACAACGAGATGGAGCTTGAGATGGCAAACAGATGGCAGAAGAAGTTTCAGATAATTTCAAAAAGAATGTGGAGTTTCAACATTCTCATTTGTCTTCGTACAATTTGTAATAAAACTGAAGTAGTGATAATGATAACGGTTCTTCTGACTACATATGCTAATGGTTTGCAGGTTGCATATTTCTTGCGACTTGCTTGCTAACGTGAGTATAATTCATGGGCGATAGAGGCCATAATGCACAGAGAACCATAGAAGACAATATATCCAGTTCGCTGCGACGGACTGTATAGTTCATACCACTGATTATTCCAGATGGTTTTGTAAGCTGATTCAAATTAGGATCGTCTACACTTGTCCAGTAAATAGCAGCGTCTTTGGCGATAATAATCTTTCTCCGATCCGTGTCAAAAACCATATATTTAGTCCCAGCAGTTTCCAGAAAACAGACTGGATCAAAGACAAAGTGCGATAGAACTCTAATATCCACGACACAAACACTGCTGTCATTACTGTACACCAGTGCGCGATGAAAGTATTTGCTAGTCACTAAAAAGAAAAGAATGTTTGGATTAATAGATGAACGTAATAGTACCTTAATTTTATAAAGATCGATTTACTTATTTTCTTATAGGCACCTTGAAGCAAGCTTTCTTCTTCAATATAATCTCAGTAATGACGCTCGAATTTAAACTCTTTCTTAATAACGAACACACTTTACGTATATTGCATTTAATGACTCGACCACAATAGGAACATGCTTAGTAAGTTATTATTTATCACATTCTACTTTCAATATGTACCTCGCAATACATTACGATTTGATTAGTATCCTCAGTGCAACAATGTCTAATGTCGAATGTACGGTTGTTATTGTTGACATGTTTAATGTCGTACGTACAGTTGTCATTGTTGACATGTTTAATGTCGTACGTACATTTGTTATTGTTGACATGTTTAATGTCGTACGTACAGTTGTTATTGTTGACAGGTTTAATGTCGTACGTACAGTTGTTATTTTTGACATGTTTAATGTCGTACGTACGGTTGTTATTGTTGACATATGAGATAGAGCAATGATATATTATATAAACTCTATTCGATGTTCAGGTTATATTAGGTTTCAGCTTGCGCATACGATAAAAATATGCTTTGAAACCGTCTCTTATAAATATGTAAATAAGAGTAAATACGTCGACAAATTCCCTCATGAAAATATCACATAATATATACTGAATTGATGTAATATATAAATATATATATATATATATATATATATATATATATATATATATATATATATATATATATATATATATATATGTATATATATAATTGTTTTGTGTGTGTGTACGAGACGCTCCTTATAATCTGAGGTTCGTTTACCTCCATAAACAAAATAACCGAAAGTGCATATAATATAATGCAAATACACATCTGAAGTAAAAACTATATGCATGGGCAGACATTCAAGGCAATTTGGCAGCTCTATTTAGTATATTTACATGAACATGTTTTATTATCTTCATTGAGGTTGTATCCATATTTACAAATGTAGATGACACCATTCTTCTCCGTCAGACAGATATGTTCACACTCATAGATCACACAGCGGTCTAGAGGTAGATAAATACAATATACAAGGTTATATAACTTCATACACAATCGTCTTTATTCACATTAACGCTTTAAATATTAAAGGTTGGACAAAGAGACAAAAGAAAAACAGACAAAGAGAGAGAGACAGCTAATTATAATATAGTATAGTTAAAATATCTGTAATGGTGAGTGTAGGGTATATTTATGGAACATGGGGAATTATTTGTTAGTCAAAACGGATGGATTTGCATAACTGATTTCCCATATGATTTTAAGTAAACATGGCATTTCATTTATGCCGCAATAGTTTAAGGTAAATCTTGCTTGCAATATAGTTAGGATAATAAGGTTTCCTTTATTCAGATTGAGTTTCCACAAAAGTGTGTTCCAAATTAGACTAAGAATGTGCGTATATACATATGACATATGTGTTGATTAACATATTATTCATTACACGTTCTGGCTTTGAGTGCATGCTGTTGAATCATATGGTTATGTTTAGAGTTAACTTAAGCATAATGATATCTTGAAACTATTCATTGCAGTTAAACAGTTTGCGTTGGGAATTTGGAATCAAAACATATTTTGAAATTTTAAAATGCATTAGATTACAGTCAGCTTGTATATGTAATATATTAAAACTATTTGAATCGATTCAGAAGATTGAATACTTTTGAATTTGTGATAAGATTTTTATATAATTCACAATATGCTACGTTTCTCGTAAATGTCCACGTTGTAGATTTCAAATTTAAATATTTGTGTGGTATTGTATTCTAATTACTTATTGCACGTCCATGTTACATATCTTGCGTCCTAACGTCGTAGCAGCACAGACATACTAACCTGACAAAGATGATGGCTGGATGTCAGGACGGAAGACAGCTACTCCAAGGTAAGCAGAATCGTTTCCTTTAATGTTCATACTTATCTCATTCCCATTTGTTTCATTGATACAAAACAGATGATCCAAATTCTTATCAGTTACATACAAATAATCCTGAAAACAAACAGATTCCCTATTTGAAGAAAATCGATGTATGGTATCATTCTCAAGTTTCAGAGGGAATCGCTAATACAAAAACTTGTCTTTAAAAATGACTTCAAAGCTCTATATTACACTTTAAAGTCTGAAAAGTACTATATACGTTGTAACGCTATTAAACGAGAATTGCAAAATCGTAGATTTGAACTTAAGGATTGGAATATTCTATTTACTGCCGTATGTGTGACAAAATGATTAAAGTCGCAGATTACATTCTTCAACGTGTTTGACAACACCTGTTTTTGTTGTGTTATCCATATTACAATATTTTAACTGATTACATAGCTGTTATCAGTTTTGTATAGGATGATCAGAACGTATTCTGATTGTGATATTCTACTGGTTGATGATACGTAACTGGAAGTTATGTTCATATTTAAACTAATGTAATGCAACAGAATAAAGTTAGAATTATGGGTCACATTCCAAGTGAAGGCATGCAATTAATCATCCCTACTGAGGTTGTCAATGCAACGATATTTTGATTACAAGTAAGAACATTATAAACTAATTATATTGTCTTTGTTAAAATGAAAGTTTATATATATATATATATATATATATATATATATATATATATATATCCACATAAATGCAATCCACGTTTTGCTAACACAACAAATAATTTTCTGTCCTTAAGTATCATAAAGGATTCAATTGTTGAATGATAATTAGGTAAGTTCCTTTCTGATTATCAGGAGCCTCTCTTCCGACATGTGCGACTTGGAAATCAAATACAAATGGAGCTATGTAGTTATCCTGCGGCCACCGACGTGGAACATCTTTAAACCGGCAGATAACTCTCCTTACATAAAGTGTTTTGTTGTTCTATATAAGTTCTCAGGTACTATCGATATGTATTACCTTATACAAATTTATATCAATGAAGTTGTTAAATGGTTCCCCCAGCACGATTTTTCGATCAGCGCTCTCGTAGGTAACAGTTTCCACGGTATGACGTTGAGCGTCGACGAAGTATAGAAGTTGGTCTTCGTAATCAGCAGCTAGACTGTATGGACGCAAAAGGTTGGACCATAAGAGCGTCCTCCTGTTCCTACCCGATAAACTGGACACCTCGATTTTAGGAAAAGTTCCAATATCACTCCGAAATAGCAGCCTGTTGTAGAAGGAATAAACTTAATGTAGACATTATTTCCCGTTTATCTTATTTTAATGTATATATATATATTGTGTTAATCATGGTACATGACAATATATATTGTAACTTTTTCACGACTGTACGTTGTAGTGATTATCTATTAAGAGATGGTAGATAATTTCAATTTGCTTGGTGTAAATGCAATGTTATAATAGTGTTTGATAGTTAAAAACTAACACATTGTGCTCAAAACATCTATAGTGAGGATTTTTGGTTTCCATGCTTAGATTGGTTTCACTATGTTGGTTATGATTCACTATACCTTAGTTTCCATCAGTCAGGTGGATCATGAATTTACTAGACTCGTTCGAATTTGTTTAAAACCTTACAATAATATTTTTCATAGAAATTATATTACTGTGGTTTCCTCTTAGATTATTTTTTTAAAAAACATTACGAATCGTATTATTAGCTACGTTTTATATATTTGTTTTTGATTTAATCGTTATCATAATTGATAATTACATTGTCGCAATACTTTCAAAGCCACATCATTTTATCTTTATATCGAGCGAGAGTAATAATTTGTACAGTTAATATAATTTTATTTTGGTAGTGCTATATGAAAATATGTTCGAGTTCAATTGCATTCGAACTCGATGAGATACAGTAATGGGGTACACTGATTTCATCCTGGATTTTACAATATGATTATCTAGATATAATATTTGCAGCGAACATTACAGACTTCTTGAAGTTCTTCTGAAACACACACACACACACACACACACACATCAAATATAATGCTTTGTCAACGCCTCGTGCTATATATTTTCAATTTTGTAGATGTTTGTATTATATAATAATCAGTTACAAAGGTATATGGTAGTGATGTATACGTTCATGATGCAATGTAAACATGTATTAGTATGATTACAAGAATTCTACTTACGCTTCGTACGGACCCAGAGCCAGAGCATAAGGTCCCTCGAGATTTTCATCAATTAGAACGTGGAACATGGACGTGTCATTGCCTATAAGTGTCTGAACCATAATCCACTTGAACATTGGGTCTGTCCAGTAGATTTTATGACTGACCCAATCTACCGCTAATTTCAGAAAATCTGGTGAAATTACTTTATGTAGAGTCGTCCATACATTCTCTATAGACGGACCCAAATTATAGTTGGGGTTCGTTTTTATGGTTTTTGTGTAGATATCGTATAAGTATGCCTGCTGTAGTATATTGTCCACATCCACACTGAGAAATTCAACGTCATTGGGAGTGGGATATGACCAGATAATACTCTGTCTGGGAGTCCCGTCCTGTGCAAGTGGACTGAATAAACGGATGGGCTTCTGTAGTTAAATTTACTCGTAACAAGCAAACCACGGGCATACACTGGAATATAATATAATATAATAAATGTTATGCTTAGGTAAAACAAGCACAATTCTTGTAAGTGATCACTAGAAATAAGATGAAGATGAGCAACACAATCGGCTACCTACTAAACAATTATGTAAACTTTTTGAATGAAACTATAGGATGCATAGCCCTATAATGGTTGAATAAAAGAAAGGAAAGCAGAAATGAACACAATATTCAGAAAGAGGAAGTGGTACATTGTTTATGAACTATTTAGCAGATTGATAGCAAAAACTGTATTCAAGAATGGTAGTAACATGTACGAGATGCTTGGGATTAGTCGATTTGTTTGATATTGCTATCAAGTACGACAAAAGAAGCCAATGCTATTGGAATTTAATCGAAACTGCTAAATGTTGTGTAGGGACAAGATCTGGGAACACAACAGTATTTGTTGAAGAAACAAATGACATGATTTATTCAATTAGATATTAGTTTTACACCAAATGCATTTTCGGATGTAAACTATATGAGTATCGCATTAGAACATATAACAAAACGTTTTCCAGGAGTATACCATACCTTTGCATGGTACATGAAACGTAAAACGGTTTTAAAAATGGAAAAAAAAAACTGGCTATGCTTGTCATTTGTCGGTTTCTGTATCCGTGTTATAAAGTAAGACATATGCAGACGTTGCTCTTATTGATACATTTTTTGGTGACTACAATATTATGGCTATAGACGAAAGTCAGAATGACGTAAATGATTCAGTTAAATGCTCGTTTTACACCACATACATTTTCTAATAAGATGAATGGAGTTTGCTATACGATATAAATACACAAAGTTATTTCAACAGTCGTAAAGACCTTTGCAAATACAAGTAGTTCTAAATTCATCTCAAATTACATTTTATATGCAATATTCTAGTGTTGTCTGGAACTTTAACAAATTAAACATCACACTTGTATTAGGTATGTCCCAATTAATTCTTAAATAGCAGTACACATTCATTTATACATATATACACAGTCATACATACATATATACAAACATACATACCTACATACATACATACATACATACATACATACACACACACACACACACACACACTTATACATACATACATACATACATACATACATACATACATACATACATACATACATACATACATACATACTTACATACATACATACATACATACATACATACATACATACATACATACATACATACATACATACATACATACATACATACATACATACATACATACATACATACATACATACATACATACACACACATACATGCATATATACATACATACATACATACATACATACATACATACATACATACATACATACATACATACATACATACATACATACATACATACATACATACATACATACATACATACATACATACATAGATACATACGTACATACATACATACATACATACATACATACATACATACATACATACATACATACATACATACATACATACATACATACATACATACATACATACATACATGCAAACATACATACATACATACATACATACATACATACATACATACATACATACATACATACATACATACATACATACATACATACATGCAAACATACATACATACATACATACATACATACATACATACATACATACATACATACATACATACATACATACATACATAGTCGTTTAAAAAAACAAAGTGCATATTTCATAGCTGCTTAAAGTAATCAAGGCTGCTTACTGTTTGAACATAGTGAGGAACTTCCTTCTTTAAAGTCTACGCCATTTTCGCAAGCGGATACACCACCACCCGGGACTGGCAAGCAAAACGTGGAACAACCTCCGTTGTGATCAGAGCAGAATGCATTTTCTTAAGTCAAATTAAAAATTGAAGAACATTAGTATCAGCGCAATATTCAGCTGTGCATCTTAAAAAGCTTAGGAAAAAATGTTTTGATTTATCATATTATCAATGGCAAAACAATTTTTAAAAAATTTAGACTGCTATAAGTAGACATCATTGCTTTTTTCAGATATTTGGTTGTACACTCGTATAGCTTTAAAGCCACAAATTGCTAGTTGTATAATATAGATTTATCTTTCCATGTTTGTTTAATCACTGTTTTGGGCCTTGGATGAATAAATGCTGATGTCGAGGATCATCCCCAGTTCTCCATCTACAGTAAACTCAGTCACTTCACTCGGTTTGCATATATTCAGCTTCATCAAACGCCTGAGAGACGGAAATACAACAAGATGCACTTATTTACAGTCCTGAATAGCTATCATGCACAAACGGAGATGTTTGTCAATCATAATTATTTAAGATTTTGTATTTGCCCACTAATACCTCTAATAATTAAATATGGTCGTCAAGGTATCTTAAAACGGAACACGGAGTAGGCCATATAAAATGTAATCAAAGGAGCAGCAATAACGTCCAAATTATAACCTTTTGGACATCATATTGAGCAAAGACATGAGATACAAGGTCAAGAGTTATATCCATAATTAAGATAATATCAAAATACATCCTAGTATCTATTTTAGTATCAGGATGCACTGCTAGTTTTGGATAGTTTACTTGCATGATTGACATACATCCTTTAAGAGACATGGACATTGAAAGGAAGCAAGTTCTTGAAACAAAATGTGTGAAAGTCCAATTTGTTTTTATTTCCTTTATGTTCCTGTATTTATGAAGCACTATAAACCAAATCATCCTCTGCAAAGATTTCAATATCAAATATGTCAGAAACCTGTTCATATTCATATCAAAAGACGTAAAGTTTCAAGAGACATTGCTGCTTTACGGCGCATATGCAAGAGGCTTACATTGTATCGTAAAAATTTATTTCTATGTTTGACAAGATGCATCGATGCAGACACTCTAATTATATATTAATGGGGTAGACTCTCTACTTCATTTATTTACAATACGCACGACTGTTGTTTTGAAGCAATGAATAAATAAACTTCGTAGACAGCTAGATCTCTTATTTGATAATTGTCCATCACGTCGCGCTTAATCTTGGTCAGTGTGTTGTGGTTTGTTCCGTCCGGCTTGCAGTATTTGACAGTGTAATCAAATGGATGTGTGCTACCGAGTTTTATCCAATACCGGTACCCATCTGAAACCGTGACTACAGTATCGAAAGGTGCGCAATACAAATGCTTTACGTAGCGATACATATGACACGTGACTGTGACTATCGCATAAGGCATGCATTATAATACTGTGGGTTATCAAAAAAAGTAGAACTTATTATTAAACACGCTTGAAAACAGATCGTGTTATAATCGTGTATCACACATTATAAAAGACATTATTTAATAGCATTTAACGCATATTGTTTTTATTTCTAAATAAATTAATCATTTATCTGCAATTTGCGGATATTGTTGTCCTGGATTTCTCTTTCCAAACATAAAAGGAAAACTTTAGTTACATCTGATATTCTTTTTGTATGAATCAAGACGATTCATGAATTGTAACATTGTGGAAGATAAAGTACCAATTAATAGTGCCAATATGGTTCTATCTTTGTATCATATAACAGGGACAATAAGAATGAACGTTTTCCTTTAAGTTTCTATTTAAATCATAGTCTGGACAAATTGAATGAGCAACTACTTTTGTAATCGACGGTGAGTCCTCTTTCCGTAAATAATTTGTCATGAAGAATTTCCGACTGTTGTCCATCCATATTGATCTGTACAAGTAAATACTCGCCAAGGTAGAACATATATCTGAAAATTAAACACTTACTCTTAATGAAAAATATAAACGTCCATATCCTATCATACTATTGAAGAAAATGTTGTTTATTATGCGAGTAGAGCTTGACTGTCTTTGAATTCGTTATCATTACAACTTCTTCATAATTGCAATAAAATCCTTTTCTATTCATTCATTCAGTTACGAATATCAGCTGCTATGGCTCAGCGATGAAATGCATACTGTTTCAGCATGAAGGTCTTATAAATGTTTGAAACGTGACAAAAACCGTTGTGTTGGACTCCGGCTTAAGCTAGACGGTTTAAGCATTCTAGCTGTGTCTTAAAAGATTGCGCAGTAAAACATCAATGATTGATCATGAAATAGACCAATATGGTCTACATACCCTTCTGAAGGATAGACGACCAGACCTTTTGATCGGTGTAACCCATCACAAAGGTCAATGTGCTTTCCGTCAGGTGATAGAACACTGATATAAAAACCAACTTTACCCATATCTATCGCTGTGTAGTAAATATTCCCAGTTTAATAGTCCACATCAATAAATACTATTTGGCCCGCTGAAAAAGATTATGTTCGCTGACCTCAAAGTGCGTCTAATCTTTTAAATGATTTCCAATAATGTTTGCTGTATCGAGCATTAACTTGTGTACATTGCTAAAATTGATACTTCGGGTTGCAACCCCACCCATCATATCTGCACTTTCATTTGTGATATAAGTAGTACTACCGTATAAGTACCTCACATTTATTATTTACTGGATTTATGTAAAATGGTTCATGTTATGACAAGCAAGGATAGGCATTGAGTTAGGTTCGATCAAAGTGTATACAATACACTAAATGCTTTATTGAACGTTTGAAGTTTGTATCTAAATTGAAGTCTAATTTATTTCTCCGTTTTGAGGGACATATTTCATGACGAGAGTTGTTTCATTTACTAAATGTCTAACATGTGCTAGTTAGTCTGGGATATTTAAATATTCTATAAAGAAACATATTCAACAATAAACCTGCGGATAGTTGCATTGATTGTCTCTTAGAAAAGGTTCTGTGCTTGATTATCTGTGTATATAGTAGTGAAGAATTCATAAAACGGTGCCACTTATGACTTTTCCTTAGGCAAACACATCGTTGTTCGATCATTATTTAATGTTTGAGTGGTTTTTGTACAGTTAACTTTACAATAGTGCAACAGGACTATACCTTTTTTGAATGTTTAGCAATGAACTGTGAGTATGACTACTTTATTTAAGGCGCAACGTTAGTTGGCTTAATAGTATTTCCTGATTGCATGACTTATTGAGTACGTTATAGAATATAATCTTCGATATTTGTATCAATAACTTGCATCAGGTCACTCACAAACTGGAAAATGTTTCTTCCCTGCGCCGTTAAGGTGCATGCTGAATAGTGGATTTCTTTCAAATGTGTTCCATATCACACGCTCGTGAACGGGATTGTCCATAGGCAAATACCCCTTGGATATGATTCCTTGAACGCGCTGATCATTCCGACTGAGTTGGTAGATGTTCTGACTACTGCTGTCGCCAAACAACATGAAATTGTCTTTGATAGGGTCTTATAATATTGAATATAGAAATCAGTAAATATAAGTATATCTAAAACAAATCAGATTTTTTTATTAGTTGTCTGTTTTCCTACAATATAAAATAATCGAAACATAAATGATATGTCCAAGTTATTTAAAATGAACAATGTCTCAATGTATTGCTTGACTTAATGGTGTCTAGTTCCGTTGGTTACCAATATTTAAGGTTATGTATTTTAAAGTGTTTATTCTTAATTTCGCAAAGCTACTGCTCATCTTTTCACACACGTTTCATGTTGGTATTCACACAGGCCAGTTTTGTGAAGTAGAAAATTTAAAATGTGACGATTTTATTCCAGGGCTAAAGATGACACATCCATCAGTGTAATATGTATAAAAATCATGCCTTATATGAATTGTGAACGCTAGCAAAGGGTATGGTTGAAATGCTACCGAAAATGGTGGTATGGTCATTAGCAATATTATCTGTTACTCAAGTAGTCGTAATTTAAGAGAAAGTGTAAAAACGTTTTCAAACATATCTGATAATTGTATTGTATCTCTCAGAAACATGTATGAAAATCATTCGCACTATAAATATGTATCTTTGTATATCAGTCTACAAGGCTAAGCAAAGTGACATTTATTGCCTTTAAAATTGCTTACCAGATAAACATGTTTTTCCATCTCCTGCCAGGTTAAAGCCAAATGTGCATTGACATATCCTCGACCTTCCGTTAGCTATGCACACCTGCTCACAGTCTTCATTAAAGTTAAAGCAAGGCCCCGTAACAAGTTTAAAATAAACGAATAATGTCCAATTATGGACATATGTTTTATCATCATATCGACAGAAACCTTTTCCATACTGGTATATATGTATGTGTGTGTGTTTGTGTGTGTGTGTTTATGTTAAAATGAATTAAACGGGGAATGCAATATAAAGTTCAGAAATATTCTAAGATTACCTGTTTCATTTTGCCGATTATTTTCATCATAAACCTTAATATCTGAAATAGCTCGCATGCCAGGAAATACGCCAGATGTTGTACGGATGGCATAATGTATGCGATAAGACATTATTATTATCCCTTTGATATCATTGGCAGTCACAATCAAGTATCCCTGAAATGAAACGCAGTTCCAGAAACGTGTAATATCATTTAGAATTGATCAATCTTCACCCGCTTGGATGGTAGAGAATAATTTGATAATTTAATTGATAAAGTTAAAACAAGGTAAACTGAATTATGTATACAGCAATATGTTTGCAAGTTTTCATTGTAAAGAGCAAATATTTCTTTTTGAAGGCTTTATGAATCGACTGAATTAACTCATATTATATTTCGCGTAAATATTTAGTAATCCTTTAGACATATCCTTAATATATGTAGTGAAATATATACATTGTGCAAGAAATATTATGCTATATTTATAATTATACTACTACTAGTGTTATTATTACTACTACTACTACTACTTCTACTACTACTACTACTAACATTTATACAGTTTCTGCCAAAACACGTGACATAAGATTGCGTTTTTATCTTGAATATTTCAAGCCTTTCAAAGGATTCTTTGGTTGAAAGAAAAACTTTTCTGTCGGAACCATCATGCTTACAAGAGGTAACAATGGTTTCGTTGTTTGGTGAGGTGGCTAGGAAATATATCCTACAATTGATTTCGAAGCTATGATATAACGTTAGAAGCATAATATCAATATTTTGTAATGGTGCTTTTTGGGTGAAATATTCAAACACATGTATTTATCAAACCCCTAAAAACGAGATTAAATAAATTAGAGCACATCTAATCTCTCTCTCTCTCTCTCTCTCTCTCTCTCTCTCTCTCTCTCTCTCTCTCTCTCTCTCACTCTTGCCCCCCTCATCTCTCTCTCTCTTCTCTTTCTGTTTATCTTATATATATTACGAATATAAGGTATATAGCAAAAACTGTTCCTTTCAAGTGCACCAGAAAACGATCACGAACTGTCAAGTATTGGTCAAGATAAATGTTATAAACTGACTCGTAACAGTGCCTTTTTAAAATTCAAAACATAGGCAAATTAAACAAAATAAAACACAAACAAACTGTGTTTGACAAACTTTACATGGCTGATTTTTATTATTTAGAAACAGGAGTGAAATCATGAAATGTATTAGAGTTCAACTTTTTTTGTCAGCTTGCTGAGGCTTCTGGGAAATACTTTTGTTAACGTTGAAATTGATAAGCCATAACGACATCTATTATTTTATATATTTAACAAAATTATATCCCGGATATCGTATAGTTATAACAGAAAGTAGTTGTTTGTAAATAAATTTAGGTAATTTTTTAAAATAAAATCTGTCGGCTGGAAAAGACAATTTATTACTGTATGATTGTCTTCTTCTAGACGTCTTGGTTTAAAGTGCTTGATTCAAATGTCCTAAGGCAACATATTCAAAACGATTCCTTCCATTTCCTGGTTGCAGAACGGCAATTGGGGTTGGGGTTGTGACCTTATTTAAATGTTTTCAATATCTCCCTTTTCCAGTATTGTTCTTGTTATTATTTTATCAGTGTCTAAATGTTTTATATTAATCGTAATGTTTCTGATACGAGACCAATACATTTTCTTTCGTTTGGAAATGTGTTTCTGGCCTGGTTGTATAATTTGTACGCAGATTATTTTATTAACGATTATTTCATTGAGTCTGCTTAACAGTTTGTTTTTACACTCGCATTTAGTCATCTCCACGATTCAATGATAACAGTAGAATCATCAAACATGTATTACTGTAATAAGACTGCCTTGAGTATCTATCCAATTTCGTATATATATATATATTATGTGATTCCGCTTCGGATAGGTAGGCAGAACTGACGTATGGTAAAGTAATCAACTTTAATTTGAACAGCTATGACACAACAACATAGGCGCGATGTACGTTATTTTCCTGTTGACAACATTCTTAGTGGTGAACAATATCGGGAATTGAAATGTAATAAATTGATTTGATAAACTAAGATACAAGTAAACATATTTCCTCCTACAATAATTACCTGACGATTTACTATATACTCATGGAGGAACATTTGCAATCCCTTAATGTTTACTAAGAAAATGTCGTCAGGCAGGTAGGTTCTGTCGTTGATAGTGAACAAAGTCAATAAAATACAGATATAATATAAATATAGTCATGGGGAAGATCCGGTAAATAATATACATTAATCGTACATCACACTAAACATATGTAGGATTATTCTTAATGGTGCGGTGATGTCTTTCCAATCTGAGCGTTATTTTCATCACTGCTTTTTGTAATTGTGTTGTTATGAAATGCAATAAAAAAAATACCCAAGTTCAACAACCTCTTTCCATAATAAGTATTGTATTAAATGAAGAACATTGGAAATTTATTCTTGTACCTAAAGGAATTTGCACATTTTTATGTTTAAAATATGGATCCATTTCTGACGTTTTCTAAATTTTACCCATCAGTAATTATAAACCGATCTGATGTCACCCAAGTTTAACTCACTAGACCTTTTTCTATTTAAGGAGTTATCGAATAAATCCTTGTATACTCGCCAAAATTAAATTAGTAAACGCTTATTTCAGTATGCGATATAGGTGAGAGTAACGAAAGGCCATGACATTAGTAAGGTCATCAATATGCTGATAAGGGCCAAATATTTACAGACGTGATGTTCAGAAACACAATAACAATGCACTTCCTATTGCTTGATATTGTACCTAATTTCTGTAGAGTCTATTGTCGTACAAACATGATAACAAATTGTCTTGTTGTTCTGAATATAAACGTTCGTGTGTTTGTGTCAAAAATAAAGTGTTATTGGATTGCATGTATATATAAACTTCGTGTGGAAATCAACTATAGAATAATAAGTTGGACCAGGTACATTTGATCCGATTGCAAACAACACAGATGAAGGATTGCCATCGGATCACATGGGTGGTTGCTTGCTCTACTCGGTAATCAATGTACATATCAAGGACTAGGATGAGCTGGTTATCTATGGAAGATGAAACTTTGACGCCAATATGTCATGCTGATACAATGTATCCAAATTTCAATGGAAAATAATTAATTTCTAACCATATGTTCCTATTTAAATGTTACTTTTCTTGTACATTCACGAAAAGGTAATTCTAAAAGAAATTCCCACGAGTGATGAATAACTGTAATGACACTTTTAAGTATTTTTAAAGAGTGAGTCTTGACGAGGTCGAATGCATAATGACCAAGCAATAATTCTGTCATAGGTCTTGTAAATGTAAATGCTTTTGATGTATAAATTAAGCTGACACAAAACCTTAGCAGCCCGCCCCCCCCCCCCCCATACATTTAATAATTTTTGTGTGTTTGAAATTGTGACCAAAAAGTGATTAAACTGAAGTAATATTTTAACGAAACATTCTAGGAATTTTAGAGACACATTGAATGTATTAATGACCTTTTCTGATATTGGTCATAGCTGAGCGATTTCCAGTGCGTTAAATACTCATCTTTTAGGACGACGTGGAGATTACGTCCATCAATTTTGGAAGATTCTATTGTGCCTCCGTTCTTGTCAGATATCCAGAACAGCAGGCTGTGAAGTGAAACAGAAACAATGATGACATGTTATTCCAGTTAAGTATGTGATTATGATTATATAAACTTTTGGTAATATGAAGATAAACATAATACGAAATGTTATATTCAAGACACTGAAAATACTTTATTAGTAAATACATGAGAAATTATGTCATTGCCTACAGTTGTACATACGGGCGAGTTCATAAGATATATCAAATATATACGCTTAGATGACAATTATCACATGATGTCGAGTAAGAATTCAATAAGAAGAAGTTTCATCAGTTATTCACAATTTACGCCAAATGTTTTACCTTTCAACGTTCTCTTATTAACGTTTTTATTGTAGCAATATGCTCACTGGATATCCAAATCCAAACCTTTCAATGACACACATCTCGATAATAAATATAGAAACACGATACCGGCTGTAGAGCAAAATCAGGATGTCGCGTGGATTTGTAAGACCTTCTTGGAATACTTCTACATGACCATCCTCCTAATTATGCCACTGTCCACATCAGTCCAGTAGAGTACTCTACCGTAACCGTCCCATGCCATGCCTTAAAACACAGAATTGGTAAACAAAAATTCTTTATTATTATTATTATCATTTACTATATTATTATCGTTGTCGTTTAATTCAAAGATGCATTTTTCATTTGTCATCGTTAGTGTAATCAAATATGACCTAGTTGTCAAATAATTGAATAGTATTATTTCCACTTTCATTCTGTCTATGCCATCCTCGATCACGAGATGTTGTAAACATTATTGCAACAATCGTACCGCATTTTCGATCATAACCAGTAATAGTTTGACGTTTGTTGACGGTACACCTTTATAAACGCTTAATTATATGCCAACACCGTTTAAGTGTGTGGTGTTCTATTGTTTTAAAATTTAATCAAGCGAATGTATATATAATTTATTGTAATTGAGCTTTGTAGTAGCATCATGTAGTACTGGACAACAACATTCCCAAATTTATGTCCGCTTATCTACGTGAAAAAAGAATGAACATGTTGGTTTTAACACTAATTGCATGGCTTGGGAAAAAGAATATAAGCCGATTGACTAATAAAATAAGGTCAAGATTTCACGTGAGTAATTGCCCATATTAATCCTACTTTTTCTTGGATTACAGTGACCTTGCAGTTGTATAAGTGAAATGTGCCACGCAATATAGATGAAGCAGCCTCACATTCAAAGTGGATATCTATCTATCTATCTATCTATTTATATATATATATGAAACGGCTTGGAACTTGAGAAAGTAAACATATGGCAGACGAGTTGTCAGATAATTTTAACATTTTAGAATTAATTTGGGGTATCATCAGTCTCTTTAGTATCCGTAGAATTTATAATACAATCGTAGCAATTATATGACGTCCACACGTTCATACACTACATTGGCTAATAATTCACAGGATGCATATTGTTTGCGACTTGTGTGCTAAAGTTAGCAGAGTTTATGTGTAATATAGTATCTGACTCAGATAGAAACGTAAAAGTCAAAATAACTATTTCGCTGAGGCATAAAGAGATTATATCCTAAGGTAATAAAAAACGTTAAATTTAGTTAATCTACACCACTGATTGTTCCATATATTTCAGTAACTTTATGCAATTCAGAATTATCTACGCTTGTCCAGTAAATAGCACTGTCATTGGCGATCATAATCCTTCTCTGATCCGTGTCCATAACCATGTATTTAGTGCCAGTACTTTCCAGTACACAGACTGGGTCAAATACAAAATTCGAGAGAACTCTAATATCAACGACACAACTACTGCTGTCATTAGTATAGACCAGTCCGCGATGAAAGTATTTGCTAATCACTGAAATGAACGGATATGATTATTAGTTAAAAGTAGCTGAAGGTTAAAAAGGCTAATTTACTTTTTGTATTATAATCATCTCAAAGTATACTATTTTATATTTAATCACAGTAAGGACATTCACTATTAATTACTTTATTTATAAGGAACACACGTTCAGGATAACGTTTTAAAAGACTCGCCCTCAATAGGAAGATGTTTATTAACTTTTATGATATCGCATTCTACTTTCAGTATGTGTCTCGTAAAACATATGAATTTGAGCTGTATTACCAGTGCATCGTCGTACGTATCAGTTGTTATTGTTGCCATTTGATATTGTCAAAGCAAGAATATATAATGCACACACTAACCTATGTTAAGTTTACATTTATATTCTGCTTGGAGTATATGATAAAACTATATTCTTTTAATAATGCAATTGTCTATTATAAGAACAAGCAAGTCTTTCATTTATATTTACACAAATCCAATGACATGCAAATATGACACAATATTTCATTGATCTATGTTATACATATCCTGTACAAAATGCGCCTTTACACGTATCGTGGATATTTTTCTTTAGAAACGAAACAACAAACAGGGAACTTAATATATAATGCAAACACTCATCTGATAATAAAATGATTAGCTTGTACAGACAGAGAGCCAGGATTCGGCAGTTAGTTATATATATACCTGAACATTTCTTCATGTCTTGGTTGAGACTGTATCCGTCTTTACACAGTACATACGGCGCCATTCTTCTCCGTCAGACAGATATGTTCACAACCGTATTTCAGACAGTGATCTAGAGGATGACATAAGAGCAGGGTCCAAGGTTAAGTGTCTTAATGCACAACCAGATTTAGCACATAATGGATTTAACACGGATGGTTGGTGAGAGACAGAAAAGGCAGCCACAGAGAGAGAGAGAGAGAGAGAGAGAGAGAGAGAGAGAGAGAGAGAGAGAGAGAGAGAGAGAGGGTTGAGACAGGGATAAAGTGTGTCACAAGTGTGAAAGAGTAAGTACAATCCTGTCAAACTATTTGCTATGTAGAAACATCAGAATATATTTAACAGAGAATGTCCAATATATTTAAGTTTAAAATCCTTTGTTTTGTTTGACGAAACGGGTGCATAAGCATCACTGGTTTTCCACATGATTGTAAGTAAACTATACATTTATTTCGCAATTGTTTAAGGCAAACCTTGCTTGCAATATAGTTAGGCGAAAACGTTTTCTTTTATTCCGATTGTTTCCGAAAACACTATATTCCGACATGGATCAATTTTGTGCGTCATTATGAATGGGACGATTAACAAATTATATATCATTCATTCTGGTTTGGTGAACATGATGTTAAATCTTTATTGAATTTTGATTTAACTTGAGCATACTTATATATTTAATCTATTCATTGGAATGTAGAATTTGTGTTGTTGATTTTGGACATGCATACAAAAATCAAAATTTCAAAAAAACACATTCGAAGACAGTCATTCATTAATTTATGTTATATATAAATTTTTCACGACTATTTGAATTCATTCAAAACATTGAATACATTGGGCTCTGTTATAACATATTTATGGAATGAACGATAAGCTACGTTTCTCCTAAATTTTCATGTTGTATATTCAAAATGTAAATGCTTTTGTGTCATTGTGCTCTAACTGCTTGTTTAACATATTGCGCCAAAAAAGTCTTATAATTACACACATACTAACCTGTGACAGGTGAGGGCTGAATGTCATTATGGAAAACTGCTACTGCATACAACCTATTGACATCTCCTTCAATGGTCTCTATTAATTAATCCCCATTCTTTGTTTTGATGAAAGACAGCTGAGAAATGCCCGAACCAGCCACATACAAATAATCCTGGAAACAAGCAGATGCGTTATTTAAGGAAAAACTTTGTATAATAATATTCTATTGTTTTGGATGGAAATGGTAACACAAAGGTCGTCTTTAAAGCTACTTCATGTTCATATTGAATTCTGAACATCACTTTATAATTAGAATAGCTAGGATATTAGTTTTACTTTTTTGTATATTTGAATTGAAGGACTAAATTACTGTAAAGACCATACTAAGTTTGAACAGATAATTAAACTCGTGTATGACATTATTTTCCGAGTTTTCTCTCGGGTATAAACCTATGTTTACGTTATATAGTTCAATGTATTATATTTTTATTCATCAGAGAAATACCGTCATGTTTGTCTAGTGCATATTAGAAGGTGTTCATCTCATAATATTCTACAGGTAGATGAATATTAACTTGAAGCTATGTTTATGTACACTCACACAATATAGACACAACGAAAATTTAACATGATGGGTCATATTCCATGTCAAGGAATGCTGTTCATCATCTACGTAAAGGTTGTTAAGCATAAAACCATCGTTATTTTACTTCTAGAAAGAAGATTAGAAAACAATCGTTTTCCTTTGGACAAACTGATATTTGTGGAAAATATCACTTATAATACAAACCTCTATATCCTCTGATTAAGGTAAACCATTCTATTTATGTAGCGAAGGAAAACTTATCCAAGCCCAATTAGGTAATGTTGTATTTTATCAAGATCATCTCTTGTGCACGCTGAATGTTTACTGCTAAGGAGACTATTAATACAAAAAATGATCTAGGTAGTTATCCTACAGCCATCAACGTGAAACATCATTATACCTGTTGATAACCTTTCTGACATATTATGAGAGTTGTTCTACTATATACTAAGTTCTCAGGAACAATCGATATTAATTACCTTATCAAAAAAGTTTTTAAATAGATTTCCTTTCACGATTTTCCTATCCGCGCCCTCGTAGGTGATAGTTTCCACGGTCGAACGATAGGCGTCAACGAAGTATAGACGTCGGTCTTCGTTATCAGCAGCCATACCGTATGGCATCAGTAGGTTGGAAAATAACAGGGTCCTCCGGTTCCCACCCGATAAACTGGACACCTCAATCTTTGTAAAAGTTCCAACATCACTCCAGAATGATAGGCTGTTGTAGAAGCATAAACAGATTAAGCCATTCAGTCCGGTTTGTTCGTCTTGTATTGTACATGAAGATATTGCGTTACCGATGGGACTATCTATACAACTTTTTCACGACTGTGTATTTAAGTAAACATCTCTTAAAAAGATATTCGATAACTTCCATTGGCCTGGGCAAAAGCATATTTTAATGCATGTATAGTATAATTAAGAATTTTAAAATGCAATTCGCCATCTATGTTGTACATTTTGATTCTCCTATATGGAATAAATTTCTCTCTGTATGTATGGTATGATTAGCCATTGACTATTTCCGATAGGTCAACTGGGTTCATTTATTGAGAAATGTGCTATAAAGAAACGCTTGCCATATGGTTGTACGGATGTATATGTATACGCTGGTACAACTGGACATTCATTTCATTTTATTTCCTATGATCTTGTTTTAAATTTAGTATGCATTTGTGTTTAATGTTATGTTTACCTATACTTGTATTGGAAGCAATTGTTTCGATTAATTATTGAAAGTACATAGTGCTCGTTAAAATTGAATCTTATTCTAGGAATATTCCAAATTTCTGAAAGGAGTTCTGGACAATAACATTGTAATACACCAGGCATGTTGGCACACCATTTTGTTTTAGAATCACGAAACACTGGAGATATTTTGACTTGTTTAAATCTTTGTAATGATAGCTTAAACATTTTATAATATTTTAAGTTCCTCTTAAAGGACAATTTTATAAGATACATATAATATTGTTTTTACAAATTTACAACATATTTAGTTTTAATTATATC
This sequence comes from Unio delphinus, assembly GCA_029339505.1. Lineage (NCBI taxonomy): Eukaryota > Metazoa > Mollusca > Bivalvia > Unionida > Unionidae > Unio > Unio delphinus. Next base: position 2,237,869 of record JAQISU010000066.1, read on the forward strand.
GTTTACTTAATTTACAACCACATATATACAGATAGTACCAACTGCTCCAATCAATATATTTGTTATTTGCTATGGTAGTGCTATATTGTACAAGTTGTTCGAGTTCAGTTGTGCTCGAGGTCTCTGTGTTACTCTAATGGGTTGGATTGATTTGTTTTATTCTTTGTGGAGTGCAAATGTGTTAGGAGTTATGTATGTAATGCCATTTAGCTATCTATAAAAGCTATGTTATACTCATTGTGATAATAACCAATAACCTCAATACATAAGTACATCATGACAATTGCAAATAATATGTTTTCTCAGTTTGAATGATAGATGTATGGACGCTAGGAGATGTATTGTAGTTGATGTCTTCCATTTAAATGTACAAATTTAAAGATTCTATTCCGACAAAATTTAAATTGAAAGATTCTTTGATTAAACGGTGTTACAGTTGTTGTCAATATTTATTGTAACGTCTTGTATTTACTAAACAATGAAGCATTTGCAATTACATATTTCAGCTGCCTACGTAAATCTTTCTTTAATTTCGCAAATTACCCAGTACGAACATTAATTTTGACATGACTAACTGTTTAAGAAGCTTTAAAGACTATTTTACGTTGTAAATGTTCATTAATTGATAACAAAGCCAACACAGTTCGCTAGGCGTTATCTTTGGTTTAAATACCACAATGACAATCAGTAACAGATATTAGTCCTTGAAAAAATGATTTATGAAAATCAAGCATAACAAAGTATCACTAACCTTTACATTATTTTAAATATGTAATGTAAGTTAGGTCGAACACAAAATATTCGGAGGAACTGTCGGATTTATTTTTATTGATACACAATACTATTACAAATCTTCATATTATTATTAATCAAAATATATCAATGTTTAATCGTTTTCAAACATGGTTGCCATTTAACGATTACAGTACAACTCTGCTTAGCTTTGAAGGCTTAAGTTATAAATGATTCGCTTTCTCTCAACCTGTTTTCCTAAATTTTTCCTTCCATTAAAGCTCAGCAGTTGTGCTAATGGACTACACGACTTTTCATTGTAACAACGGTTTATCGATACCTTTTTATCATTAGTAACCCCTACATCATTATAGGTTCTGTATCTATATGGCAACTTCTCAGCCTTGTACACAATCATTCATTTTCTCTCGACTTATTGTATTGAGACGTATCACACATACTGTATTGTGTTTGAACCCATTGTTTGTGTTTCATAAACCTATGAATCTGTTCTAAACTCAAATAATAATTATTAAAAAGAAAAATGTCCGAATTATTACCCCCCCCCTCTCTCTCTCTCTCTCTCTCTCTCTCTCTCTCTCTCTCTCTCTCTCTCTCTCTCTCTCTCTCTCTGTATTAGCTTAGCTAGAAAAGTCATAAAAATAGGAGCAGTTTGGATCTTAGCTTGTGTCATACGATGATTTCTCTGAACTTGTGAATGATAATAATGTTATTTAAACCGTCAAAAAACAGGAGGAGAGTAAGAATTGTATAGTCCTTGGAAAGTTTTAATTAAAATAGAATGTATGACTTACATAAACTCTCAATATATTAAAGCAGTTTAATTACCTCTTGTGTGTTCGTGCTATTGTGTTTTAGCTTCTTATTGTCTTACAAATCAATATTTTTAATTTAATAGATCTTTGCTTTATATATATATATATATATCAGTTAAAAAAGTAAATGTTAGGAACCAAAAATACGTTCCTGATGATGCTAAATATACATGATTTGTACTTATGATTTATACGCATCCAGAGCGAGGCCACAAGGTCCCTCTAGATTTTAATCAATTAGAACACGGAACATGGAAGTGTCGTTGACCAAAAGTGATTGAACCATTATCCACTTGAAGATTGGATCTGTCCAGTAAATATTATTACTGACCCAATCAACTGCTAATTTTAGAAAAGCATCAGAAAGTCCTATATGTAGAGTGGTCCATTTGTTCTCCGCAGAGGGACCATTATAATAGTTGGGGTTCTTTAGTATTTGTTTTGCTTTGGTATCGTAAACGTATGCCTGCTTTAATTTATTGTCTACTTCAACACTGAGAAATTCAACGTTAGTTGAAAAGTTATTTGACCAGATGGGATGCCGGCTGAGATAACCGTCTTTCTCATTTGCCGTTGAAATGACATCGGTGGCTGGCCTGTTGTTAATCTTGATACACGTAACAATCAAGCCACATTCATTCGCTGGAACGGAATATATTCAATGTCAGTTTTAATTAAAAAGGTACGGATTATGCAAGTGATCATTGCCAATGCCTTATTAACAAGGAACACAATAGGCTACATTCTAAACAGATATGTATAATTTTGTTTTGAACGGACGAAAAGGGTGTACTGTAACAAAAATAGATTCACAGGACTGAAAAAATGTTTAGCATCTTGATATCGTAAAACTGTATTAAAAGTGTGATAATTGGCGATCTTAGGCATATGTTGATTTCTATCGAAATACTAGTAAGTACGCAGGCAACGATATATGCAGGTAAACTCAACAGTGCTACATTCTGTGTTGTCGACAATATCATGGAAATGCAGATACATTCTAGATGAAAGGGATGACGTGATTGATTAAGTTACGTGTTCCTACACTACATATGCATTTTCTGATGAGAACGTTAATACCAATAAATTAACAAATATACATATATACAAATAAATTTATTGTCAAACACAACTTTGCAAGGTTTATGTAGTCCTTCATTCCATTTGAGTCATGAGGAATAAGCATCAGATCTGGTGTTGATTGAGACTTTGTGAAAGCCAACGCCACATTTGGAGTGAATATCCAAGTGTGCTTGCCTGCATTAATTCACACATACATACATACATACATACATACATACATACATACATACATACATACATACACGTACTTACGGACATACAAGATTTACAATCATTTTATTGGCCATGAATCAAATCTAATATTTCTAGATCTTGTGTTTCTAAATTCTATGAAAACCCAGCCAGAAGACATAAAATGTTTGCCTGCATCCATTGCATTTGTGAAACATTTATCAGAGTAAGGACGATTATGTCGCTCATATATCCAAAACCAATTCAGGCAGATAATACATGTCGATAGTATTGTATTTATACACAAGGTGTCTATTACAATTATTTGAGAAATATAAATACTCTAACCATACTGGCTTGATAACTATTCATACAGATCTTGGCAATCCGATGAGTGTTTAATCTGACATAAGGTCAGATTGTATACCTGTCTTTATCCAGCATGTGATTTCTGACTTAGCCGTTGATGAGTTTAAATCTTCTGCATGACAAGCTAAGTAATATGGAGACATAAAATTAGTTGACCACATCTTGAATAGCATGATTTGCTTTTAGTCCTTTTTATATTACATTATTCACATACTCTCACTTCGAATTAAAATATTGTTTTTATATTAGATTCAAAAAGCATATCCTATGAATATGTCCCTGTGTTCAAATATAAGTTGTTAAAGGCAACTGGAGATCAAAGTACTAATATTTCTTCTACTTATTTAAATTTCTTTAGACATTATCAGAATTAAGAGTGGGAGCAAACCTGATAGTAACAGTAAGAACTGTTGTAGTGGCAGTAAAAGATGTGGTAGCAGCAATAACTGTAAGAGTATTAGAAGCAAGGGTAGCGGTAGATGCAAAAGGAGATGTTTTATAGACAAGGAAACATTAGCAGTTGTAGGAACAATCGTAAAGTCACTATGAGAATGCTGAAGATTAATATGATGACTATTATGAAGATACTAGTGTTAGTACTGTTTTGTGGCTATTTAAATTGGGATGATAATGCTGACACTATGAAACCACAAAAAGGGAATAAAGTGTTCATGAAAGGCAACATTTACCTGGCTTGCATAGACAGTATAAAATCTTCGTACTGTTGTTGCACACATCATTGTTGTCATCGGCACAGAATAAGTCAGCAGGACATCCACTTCAATAAAGAAAACCGTACATTGTCATGAGCACAACCAATATGTTTATGTTTCTTTAAGAATCGACTTTTCAAAAACTCTAACGGAGATGACATTTGTCTACCAAACTCCCTAGGCATGCACATCATTGGAAAGCTTATAATGTCTGATTCACGATCATCTATGATATGATGAGGGCACATGCACTACAGTCAGCATCGCAGTAAAAGTTCAGATTATTGAGCACTCCCTATTTTCAATATATGTAAATAAATCATGGTGATATATATATATATATATATATATATATATATATATATATATATATATATATATATATATATATATATATATATATATATATATATATATAAGGTTTCGTTGATAGTCTAGTGAATTTTGGACTGGACTGAAAAACTCTCTAGACATAAACATATTATCGCTGCTGACATCTTGCATATTATAGTTGGTATTAAGATGAAAGAAATGTGTGTTGTGTTCAGTATGACTGTTTTTGTTTAAATAATTCAGATGTATCTATCATTTTGTATAGATCTATAGCAGCAGAGGGGGCGAATCAGACAACTTTTTTTTGTTTTTATTTTTGATTATACCCCCTCCAAAATAACACTAGACCCTTCTCGCGAAAAAATAAGTCTCCGACCCCTGTCTGAAAACATTCGCGTCGCAACGTCGTTGTCACTCACCCCCTCTGCTGCTAGAACTTTCAGTTCTAGGTTTACGGTGATTTTAACTGAATATTTTATCAAGTCCGATACGATATCGTGTCCTAGGGTCTGCTAAATTTATTGTCACAAATCCGTGTGGTTTTGACTGAGCGTGACTAAAGAAATTTCTAAACTGATTATGATTCATATCACCGCTGCACCAAGTTTGATGAATATTTCGTAGCGTATGAGTATCAACGCCGTTAAATACACACAACACATTGCAATTATCTCTGATCACTTTTGGTATTTGTGTGTATCGTTGAGTGACATAGATCACATCAGTGTTTTTATGCCTGCCTCGGGAAAATATTCTAGCAAGATTTTTTTGATTATCTAACATGATATCATCGTATACCACTAAATTGTTAATACTTCCATCGATGTCTTCCACGGAAGGGGCTTCCTCTATATCAGTAATAAACTCAATAAAATCTTCATCGATTTGAAATTCTTTTGCTTTCTCGTTAAAATCCTTTAGCACTTCATAGCATCGCTGATCGTCTACACTCGGGGCTATTAAATACAATTTGTTCCATTTCATCCATCTCGTTATCAAATTAAGTAGCAGTTGTGTCTTTCCGCTTCCAGATGGTCCGATTATAATCATTCTAATTGAATTCGGCAACATTTCATGATGTTTAATAGGTTCCCGTCGTCGGGTAGCTGAATAATCAATTATATTCATGCCGTTATATATAAATTATGGATCTATATTGTGTGAAGTGTAAAAAACGTACTGGCACAGATGACTTGACGACGATTACAACTAAAAATAACCGATCAGCGCTTTCTGGTAAATGCGTACAATGTAGTACAAAGAAATTTAGATTTGTTTCTAAACCCAAGGAACTCAAGGAACCTTTAAAAAAAAAACGAGGAGGTGATATCGCAGCCAAATTAGCAAAACTCCCTGGAACCCCATGGGCAAAATACCCCGGAGAAAAACACCTTCCAGGATATAGCTACTGTGGACCGGGAACAAGACTTGATATCAGACTCAATGATCAAAATCAGCCCCGACCCGGTGAGGAACCAATAAACGCTATTGATAAGGCCTGTCACCTTCATGATGTATCTTATAAAAGCAGTAATCTGCAGCACAGGCATCTAGCAGATGAGAAATTAATTCATGCGTTAAATGCTATTTCTGATAAATCTTTCAAAGAAAAATTGGCTTCCTTTTTGATAAAATCGGCTATGAAAAGTAAATTGATGTTAGGTGCTGGTAATTAATAACAACATGGAATTTATTTATTATTCCCCAAGAGGATACTGGAGGGGTAAATCAGCAATCCATAAACTCGCTAGTGCTGCAAAAGTGAAAAAAACCACTGCGGCTCATTGGTTATCCAAACAGGCACTATGGCAAAGTTATCTACCACCGCCTAAACAAATCAATTTCTCGCATTTTGATGTGACCGGACCCAATGAAGTTCATCAGGCTGATCTATTATTTCTGCCACATGATCGTGGTTACAAATACGCATTAACCGTAGTTGATATTGCAAGTCGATACAAAGAAGCAGAACCGTTAAAAACAAAATCAGCCACTGAAGTGGCTTCTGCATTTGAAAGGATTTATCGAAGGAGTCCTCTGCACTGGCCAAATCTATTACAAGTAGCAGCAGAGGGGGCGAATCAGACAACTTTTTTTTGTTTTTATTTTTGATTATACCCCCTCCAAAATAACACTAGACCCTTCTCGCGAAAAAATGAGTCTCCGACCCTTGTCTGAAAACATTCGCGTCGCAACGTCGTTGTCACTCACCCCCTCTGCTGCTAGAACTTTCAGTTCTAGGTTTACGGTGATTTTAACCGAATATTTGATCCAGTCCTTAGGACGAAAATCCCCTTAGGATTTCACAAACAGACTAATTTGTAAAACCTCCTCTTGTAAATCAATCAGATTATTAGACTGGTCAGTGAGTTTGAAATTAATTCTGGTTAATGAATTATTATGACATCGCATATAGACTGGATTCACCGGGGACTCAATTATTAAAAACCCTGGAGGAGCTGTTGGTGCAAATGAATACAAAATATATCCTTGCTGAGCTTGATTTGATCGTTCTAAATTTATTTGATAGCTTCCTTCGATCACATCACATACTAAATTGAGCGCAATCACCGTTGAAATATTCACATTGAACGGAGCAATATGCCTGCCACCACCGTCTGGGTCATTATTATGGGTCAGGATAGTTGTTTGTGGTTGTGATGGTGTTTTTTTCCACGTATCATGGATTTTTTTGAAACCTTCATCGATGGCATCACTGAGAGATTTTTGTAGTTCTAAGAGATTATATCCTGGTAGATTGAATTCGGAAATATTTTCTACGCTTATATGATATTTTGTCGTAAATTCTATTTTCGCGTTAGGGTGTCTGGCAAGGGCTACCTCTCGTATAATTAGTGAATGAAATATATAAATGTCACTGAGGATTCTGTTACATGTTTCTATGACGCTGATAAATTCATCTCGGGTGAGAGAGCCGGATTTAAGGGATGTTAACAACAACGAAATATCGTTATTGAACGCTGTGAAGTTTTCAGTGATTTTATCCTGTCGAGTTATGTAGTATTTCTCCCCTCCCTTATCTATCTTTTCAGTGAAAAAATTCAATTTGTCATAATCTCTATAACTCTTTACTGGATTATCAGATTTTGTCCTGTCGGTGATATAATCAGTTTTTTGTGGTTCTGGTAATTTAACGGTTTTTCCACCGGGTGGTAATTCAGGCCATCCTAGTACGGTTCTAATAGAACTCTGATAGATATCTACGACGTATCCTTCTGTGCTTATTTCAATGGCAGATGATAGTGTTGGCTCATGAACCGTTATAGCTATTTTTGATTCTTTTCCAGTAATCGATTTTATTCTACGCGCGAATTCGTTATTGATTTGTTCGATTTGGTATGATCCGGTTGGTATGGAAACAACGTTCCAGTCTGGGGTACCGTCGGGTTTATTCTTATTTGCAAATACCAGTGAATTATTGGGTTGTTGACCACCAAATGATTTTGATCTGATATTTGGCCAACTATGGTATAATCGTAATTTTGCTAGCGCGATTTCCTTCACTGGGACCGGAGAGGGGAAATTCACACTGAATTCTGGATTCGTTGAGGTTATTGAGATCATGCTTGTTTGTACTGGGTTTGTGTTCTCCACTATTTGTTGAAGTAATTCCATCTGTGTTGTCATTGTTATTATACTCATGTTGTATTTCTAATTTTGACATCGCAGAATTATATATATCTACCATCGCTGAAAACTCACTCTCTGATATAATTGTATCATCGAGCGATGACGATATCAATGAGGATAATTGCGACCATGCAGTAGACACAACATGAAATTGAATTATGTAGTCTTGTAATTTCCGTTGGCTGCATGAGGATATTTTTTTTGTGATTATTGAAATTATTCCAGCGATTGTTGTTGCCGCAGAAATGCAAATTGGAACAGCTATAGGGGCCATCATTGTCACTGAAGACAGTATAATACCAGCTCCGGTGATTACACCACTCACAGCGTACACAGTAACATCAATTGCGGTAATTCTCCTGCGGTATTTTTTAATTTTCAATTCATACTCCTCAGACAAGGTTTTGAGTCTAGTTTGATACTCTCTGACCTGATCATAGCGATATTGCGATGATGAAATCATTTTTTATTTTAAATACGCTAGCGTTTTCAATTGAAACCGTTAGTGAAATTGCTTTGCAATTTTCAACTTAAATCCGCTACGAATTCCACATACCACGTTGTTGTAACCCTAACCAAATTTTTATCAGTAGCTATTAACGTGAACTGTTCAGTTGTATCCTTGTCGATGATCGTTGAAATCGTATTATTGACCCCGGATGAACTGGACGATGAAATATTAAATTGAGTCGTTCTCACTATTGTTAATCGATAAATACCCTTAACTGTTGCAGTGATGTCTAATTTGTTGTTTTCAGGTGTCCACTCAAATGATCCGTGTTGGATTGTGTATACCACGTTGTTGGTTTTCTCATGAGGAATTTTTGTTTTTTCAATAACTGTTATCATCCTCGAAAGATCACCTTTGACGGCTTCGATGAAGTTTTTCGTCTCATCGATGGATTTTTTAATATCAGGGAGTTTTAGTTCAATTTTATCGAATGTAGTTCCAATAAATTTATCAATGATATTTCTACGAAATGCGGTAAACTGTTTTATGTGTTCTTCGGTTTTAGATTGAAGTGTTTCTAGTTCCAACGCAGAATCGTTGAGAGTTTTAAATCGATCTGTAATCGTCGAAAAAAGTACACCCGGTTTGAGTTTACCCTGATCGGAAAATAACGCAACGGTGTTCTCGATTGCGTTTTGTTGTTTAACTAAAATATCATCCAGAGAAATATTACTGGTTTTCAATTTACCCTGATCGGAAAATAACGCAACGGTGTTCTCGATTGCGTTTTGTTGTTTAACCAAAATATCATCCAGAGAAATATTACTGGATTTCAATTTACCCTGTTTGTCTTGAAATACAACTATTTCATTCGGGTCAACACTTGCTAAGTTCAACGTCTCAGCGATTTCATCTTTAATTTTTTTTTTATATCCTTGATAGAATCAGGATTTGCAGTGTCATCGGGTTTGGGTTTCAGAGGTCTCCCCCAAATATCAATCATGATATTTTATATATCTCTCTCTAAAAAGCGATTACTAGTGTAGTCATTTACGACAATGTGTGGTGGTTTTCTAGATGCTGAAATAGCGTCAAGGACATTTAATACTTCACTGCCGCATATTGGTGGGTCATTGATTTGTTGTGTTGGTAGCGTAGAATACCAAGTCTTCATTGGAAGGGTTTTTATATAACGCATAAACTCTTTTGGTGGGGCTAATCCATATGAATCAAAATAGACAATCCCACGTGGATCAATAGCGTATGCAACCCAGTGAGTTCCAGGTCCGGTGCTGTTATCGAGATTAATAATACCTGTTTCAGTTTTGTTTGGTTGATGTGGTAATTGATCTTTCATAAAAACACCTCTGAAATTTTTAATCACTAGTTTTTTAGCAGCATCCATTAAATCAAAATTGGACATTGGAACCATAGATTTCTGAATTAATAAACCGTTCCTGGTAGTCTCAGGCCTGATCCGTGAACGGATCTTCCGCTGTACCATGAATACGGGGTTCCTGGTAGTCTTAGACCCTTTCCGCTGTACCATGAATACGGGGTTCCTGGTAGTCTTAGACCCTTTCCGCTGTACCATGAATACGGGGTTCCTGGTAGTCTTAGACCCTTTCCCTTTTTTTTATACCCTTGACCTTTCTTCGGTTCATATGATTCAGCAATGCTCTGTACCGCTTTTGTTCCCAAGCCTCCAACTACCCCCAATGCAGCCGCTTTTGCTACTGCTGGGGCTGCTGCCGCAACCAATGCTGGTATTGCAGCAAACAACGGAAATATGCCACCTGTTTTTATCATATTTTTGATAGCAGCCGAAGAGAGTGTGATCTGAACTCCTTTTTTATCCTTGAAAGCATCATTGAAATGTTTCACTTGACGAGTTGTCAGCGATAATTTATTTGCCCCGCCATTCATTTGATTAGGTTTCAACGTGATTGTGGTTCCACATTGTTTAGCCGATTCTGATTGCAATTTTTTGATTTGACCAGGAGTTAACGCAACACTAATAACACTATATGACATGTTATACATAATTGATTGATTCTAAATCGTAAAACCATTCAATGGAAATATCCTTCGGATTTTCAATTACATATTTTCCACTGGTGCATCTACCACTCTCATTCTTCCTCCAACACCTTCAAGTAGCATTGATTTATCACTGAGAATGACAGCAACCGCTCTATAATTAATAATACCACCAGGACGGGTTACACGGGCTCTGAAGTGTATATCAACGACAGATTGTCTCACCAAGTCGAGATGTTCCCGCGAAAAAGTAATAAATCGGATAGAGGCTTTTGAAATCCCATTGTGATATTTGCAAACCGGTATCCACATTTTGATCACGTGCCATAAATGACAACAGGTTATGATAGACACGTGCAATATGATTTTGACCGTAATCAAGTTGCACATCTTCAGATGGTTCCTGTTGTCCGTTTATTCTCAGCGAGACTTCATTAACACCTAACTGATCAAATATCATATGACTTCGTTGTTGATTACCAACTCGCTCATTATTCTGTAATGCAATAAATATATGACGTGGAGCTGAAACCCCTTGTTTTGATGCCAGGTGCCATGTGAATGTACCATTAACATTGTCTTGTTTAGTATCCGTAGTCACTGATAACCAACTCAATAACGACTTTCCTCCTTGGTCCATAAATGATAACAATTTTTCTTCTGCTGTGATTGATGGAGTTAACACTGGCATCCACAATGATAGTTTTGTTAAAACGACTTTACCATCAGGAACAGCAGCATCACGCCATATTGCATCATTATCAGTACCCTTTCGTACAAGCGCTACTGTGTGTTTAGCTCCATAAATAACTTTTCGGACGTTTCTACAGAATCCGAATATATGATGCAGTGGAATTGCACATGAAAATTGTCGACGCTGTCCTTGTAATGTTGCTACACGTGTTGCAAATCCTAGATTGTAAGTAGTAATAGTATTTATGACATCAAAATCACCAGGTGGTCTTGTATATCCGGCTGGTGCTGGATTAATTGCAGTGACTTGTGTTGCCTTGACTCTAGAATACTGGTTGTGTTCAGCGTTATCAGTAATATCCTTTGCAAACATCATAGATGGACCCGCTGATCTTGAATAATCATCAGAATATCTTGCTAACCCTATGATTGTTGTAGCCACATCAACTTCACGGTCAATGGATTCAATTTCTTTTCCATCAATGAGATATCTAGCGCTTTCAAATAACGCCATGATACCGTTATTAACAAAACCAACTCGGGTAGTTGGGCTAATGTCATATGGGGTATCAGCTGCAACATTTGTTACAAGTTCTCCTTCTACTTCAATAAACGCTTCACAAGGCAAAAAGTATTGAAAAGAATCCTAAAATGGTCTTGCCGAGGCCATCTCCGTAGTATGCTCTATAAACTGGAAACCGTGAATTAACTACATAGACGAGGGTTGGTTTATCATGATTGTAGTGTATAATCATTATTATAAAAACAATAGTGTTTTCAATTGTTATTTAATCGCTATGATACCCATTTGCTAACTCGTCAATGAAATCTCGATATGTTTTGATATCCATGATACCGCCGGCAAATAACCGTTTACAGATATCAGCTGCTTCATTAATTATTTCTGGAGAGTTATTTCCAGCTCGTTTTCCTCCGATGAGAACATCTAATCGTGATATATCATTGATAACACTATCAGGACAAGGGTTTCCAATCCTTGGATTTCCTAATCCACTTCCGCTATAACCAGCTGCTTCATCTAGTTTGTCTGTATCCGTGGTTTGTAAATAATCAAGAGTATCATCATCATCAGGTGGTAGTTCTTGTTTTTTAGGTGAAAAAGATATTTTCTTTGCAGGTTGCTGTCGCTTTCTTTGCAATCTTGGCGGTTTTTGTTGTTGTTTAAACTCTTCGTATTGATTATACACGTGATCCACCATCCTGATATATTCAATGTATGATGCACTATCTGTCTTTTTTTGACTTTTTCCAGTTTTGATTTTATAGAATATATCAGCCCAGTGAGTGAAATTCTTAACAAACTTATGATGTTCTGGTTTCAACATTTTTTTTCTGTCTTCATAGGACGTAACAACAAGCGTAGGAATTTCTGTTGGATCAGTCTCATCAATTGCTGCTAACCCTTCTTCGTTAAATCTCATGCGTAAATCATCTACTGTTCTCTTTGATTCTATTTGTTTTGTTTGTTCAGTTTTCGCTGCTATTTTTTCAAGTTCACCAATAACAGATTTTCCCGTCTCGGGACCATCTCCCAGTAAAGCACGCTCTACCCCCTTCGTTGCTGTGGTTACTGGTTTAAACAACTCTTCAGACCCCAGAGCAAAATCAGTTTGTAAACTCTGTCGTTGTTGCAGTTTATTCCTGACAGAGTCGCGAATTGGTATAAATTTCTTAATTGCATCCAGTCGTTCACGAGCCAATCGGGTCGTTAATGCTTCATTGACCATTATTTGAAATCAGAAACCATTTTTCAATTGTAAAACAATTTTTCCCATCGATGATTCCATCCTTAACGGTCCAATTTTTTATTGCTGTGAAATATTTTTATTTTCGCAGTGTGAAATATTTTCACTGATTCAATCAAAAAATGACAAAAAAAAAATGAAAATCTCAAGGAGATTTTACTGTCTGACAAAATCTTTTGAGGGCCGGTCAATCAAAATAGTTCATTTTCTTGAATTAACGCTCGTAAGTTTCTAATTTTAGAATTAACTTCCTTTTTCAATTCATATTCGTTACCCAATTCTTTTCGTATTCCTTCCACGATAGTATATAACGGAACAAACACATCTACTTCACTGGAAAATGCAAAAGAGTCTCGAATAGAATTTTGAATTTTTTTGATGAGTGCATATTTCTTTGGTAACATATACTTGTTAGTGCTAACTCCGTATTCTATATCCTGAAAATCCGACTTGATTTGATCAGGATTTAACCCATCTGACAATTTAATATTCTGATTTTTCAATTTTCCAATTTCAACTATGATGCTATTCATAATTTCAGAATTCATATATGATAATACATATTTCTAATTCATTTTTCAAAAATAAATGAGCCGTTAATATTTTAAAAATTCAGTCTGTATATATAAATATCTTTTTTAAAATTTCAGTCTGTATATATAAATATCTTTTTTAAAAATTCAGTCTGTATATATAAATATATTTTTTAAAATTAATTCTGTATATATAAATATATTTTTAAAAAATTCAGTCTGTATAGATAAATATATTTTTAAAAATTAATTCTGTATATATAAATATATTTTTTAAAATTAATTCTGTATATATAAATATATTTTTTAAAATTAATTCTGTATATATAAATATATTTTTTAAAATTAATTCTGTATATATAAATATATTTTTTAAAATTAATTCTGTATATATAAATATATTTTTTAAAATTCAGTCTGTATATATAAATATATTTTTTAAAAATTCAGTCTGTATATATAAATATATTTTTTAAAAATTCAGTCTGTATATATAAATATATTTTTTAAAATTAATTCTGTATATATAAATGTATTTTTTAAAATTAATTCTGTATATATAAATATATTTTTTAAAATTAATTCTGTATATATAAATATATTTTTTAAAATTAATTCTGTATATATAAATATAAATGCAGACAAAAATAAATATCAACCTTGATGAGCGATTATCAGTCATTTGGCCCCCTTGATATAGGCCGTTTTGGTTCTATTTGCATTCATTGGGTCACTTATTAGGCCTTTGTGTCTTTCATAGGGTCCTTTGTTAGAGCATTTTTCTGTTTCTGTTTTATATCAGAATGTTTTTTTTTTGTTTTTGCTCTTTGAGATATGACCCTATGACCGTTTCTATTAGCCTATAATTCATTCTGGGGTTACCCAATGTGCATCCAAACCTTTTTTTGGCCGGTAATTCATTTTGAACACCATACGGGGCTACCCAAATGTGACGGAGAGCTAATTACATCCATGGATGTTATTTATTTTAGGGCATTTATGTGTTTACACATTCAACATGCAACCCATGAAATCAAATTCATGGTTGCGTAAGTTGTCAAAAACCGACAACCCACCGCTACCGTAAATTTGATAGCATGGGTTTGCATGTTATGTGAATGTAAAAAACACAGAGGGGGTGCCTTCCTCCCCTCAATTAAATAGAAAAAAAAACATCCAACCGTTTCACCATCAGACAATTGTCTGCTATGGGGCGCGAACATGTGAAGAATAATTGTCTGGATTTACAAGCCAAACACGATACCGTTAGACCACTGTTCACGTCTATAAAGAATAACGTTTTTTAACGTATATATGTTGTAACTATTCATATGGTATATAAAGGGAATTAATACATCAATCCGCAAGGTATGCTATTTTATTTTCTTGAATTACTTATTAATGGTGTTTTACAGTATTTAAATGAGACAGCATATTTGACTTAAACACTAAAGCAAAGAATATAATTGTTTGAAAACATTTCTTTTCTTACAAAACAATGCCCAGCGCTGAATCACAATACCCATTAAACAAGTTAACACAATGTAAGGGAGAAAGTATACACGTGTGTTATCCTGTAACGCCTGCATCTCCGGATCACATCCTATGTTTATGAAATACGCATTAATCGCACGTGAGACAGAATATTTGACTTAAACACTAAAAAAAAAAGAAATATTTTCTTTTCCTATAAAAAAATACCCAGTCGCTAAATCACAATGATAACTCCCTTGGTTATATCATTTAAGAGTTGTCTCCCTTGGTGTTATAGACACATACGAAAATCGAATTTTCTGATAATACCATTACGGAATGCTTCATAATTAACAAGCACGGAGGGGTGAGGTCTGAATTCTTGGTTCATTTGTATAATAACACTATTTTTATAATTCATTGTTTGGTTTAATTATAAGTCTCTGTATATAATCTTGAGCAGTCTTTATTATTTTGTCATCGTTGGGGTCAATGACAGTATTTTTTATTCTTTTATCATAATAGCGTTTTAGTTCCCTGTATCGTTTGCCTCCACACATAACGCATAATTGCGACCTCCCCCTGACCCCAACCCCACATCGAATACAGGGTAACGGACCAAGGCTTCCACGACGAAAGCTTTGCATATGATACCAACAGAATTCATTTCTGCATGATTTGTTACACGGTGTCACTGATCCAATCATAAGCCATTTGCAATGATTCATTATACTTAAATCTTTCATTTAAATGCTTGTTTTAATTATAGTATGGAGGAGTTCGAGAGATTATCAAAAATTAAGCCCTGGAAAAGTGTTCAATTCAATCTTGATAGAGTTTCTGATACACCAAAGAATAAAATTCTTGATAGAACCTTGATTAGTAAAATCAGAGACTGTTTTAATGAATTCAAGCGTGATGGGGCAGCTCATTGTTGGTCAACATTTCGAATTGATGGTGCTGTTGACGCTACCATGAATGATGAAAAAGCAGCAGTGATAATCTCACGTCTTGGGGAAGAAAGAAATTTTTTTCGAATAAAATTCCTTATCCGTGATAATGGAAAATGGATCATTAGGGACAAATACGAGCCTATTCTTAAGGACAAAAAAACTGTCACTGTGACTCAGGATTCAAAACCAGGAATTTTGACTGGACTTGATAAACCCTACTACGAAAGATCTTATCCTGTCACAGTAGTTGTTTACGGGATATATCCGCTCAATGAAAAACCTGATATTTCAAAACTAGCACCCATGAAATATTCGACAGGGCTCAATTGTGTAGCAACACGAATAATGGAACACTTCACAAATGCGTCCCGGGGAAATAAACTAACTGATCTAAGACGAAAAAAAATAACCGAATGGGAACTGACAGTGAAACAGCATGGGGCAACAATTCAAGATATAGCCAAATTAGAAACATCATTGAGATTTCCAATATCGGTAAGGACAATCACCGGAGAAGTATTATACGAATCGAAATATAAATCACAGGGAGCTCCCATTGAAATTATTGATCATAACGCACACGCGTGGTCATCTGCAGTAACAATATTCCCACGGGATAGAACCGTAAAATATCTGTTTGGAACCGAAGAGTTTTTTTCAGAGCAGAAATTATTTGATGCTATTTACCATTTGAGTAAAAACGATTCTGTGTCAGTGTGGCTATTTCATAGTACTTCAGACGAAGAATGTAGATTTGATCAGTTTGTAAGGCCTAACGGAGAATTGTACCGTACTGAAGAGCTGCATAATCAAATGAAACAACTAGCTAGTGAATTTTCTCCCCAGAGTTCTCTGGGGGAAGACAACGATCAATTATTAGCAAACTGTTTTACACTTCCATCAGTTGTAGCACATTTTGCTAGGAAGAAAAACGCGTGGAAACCAACCCGAAGTGAGTTCTTATCAGATGTCAAATTGTCCTGTCTTGAATACAGCCATGGAGGATTATGGAACACAAAATACACCGCTGATACCGTTATTTCAGTTGATATGATTGCATGTTATCCAGGAAGTTTTCTTGGGTATGGAGAGTGTGAGAAATATTTCAAACGATTTGGACACCCTACACACGAAATGACCCGTGTTGCTATTAATGGACCACTGCCACATTTCGATTTAACCGGATTCGCTTGTGTAGTATCATTTGAAATGGCTGAAGGACTTCATCCGTGTAGTTATCTTTGGATTGGTAAACACATGTCTGAAAAACACTGGATGCCAATAGTGTTATTATGGTATATGCTTGATTGTAAGATGTTAAAATCATTAATTGTCAGTGAAGAAATTATATCCTATCGAGCACAGAAATCAGTCTGGTTACCACAACCTGATCTAGAAAAAATAATTAGCGAAGAGCGAAAACTGTTTCCTGATTTTAATGAACAACAAATCATGGATTGGTCCAGACAGTTATTTGAAATCAGAAACAATGAAGCAAATGATCTTGGACGAAGAATAATCGGTAAATTTACCCAAGGTGGCAAAGATGATAATACGAGATATTCTTCACGATTGATTATAGACAATGCTGAATACGATTTTGTAATCAAAGATTTAACGAATAGGGGCTTATATGTCAATCGTAAGGACGCATTTATGTCCGATGGAACCAAATTGGGTACAATTGTTACTTACACTGATGAATACCATCCGCAGTACACATATTTGAGAGCTTCTATGCTTGGTTATGCTTCTATCAATCTGTTTTCAATGATCAATAGATTTCCTACCACCGCAGTTAGAGTTGCTACTGACTCATTTTACATAAATAGCAAAATGGCTGATTTTAAGGCTACTGGCAACGAGAATTGGGGGTCATGGAGAATTAAGAAGGAAATGCTTCATGATTATATTCCATCAGCAGATGTTACCATTGAAAATAATTACTTAGAAAGCAATATAGTGTTCAGAATTTTCTAGTGCACCACCGATTTCTGATCCAATCTGTAGATATAAAACAGTTTATTTAAACGGCTGTGGTGGGTCAGGAAAAACAACCCGGGCAATTGAGTTATTCCGTCGTGGAAACGCTAGCGTTTCTAACATGATTGTGCTAACACCGACTCACAGACTCGCCAGAGAGATGAAACAACGAGGGGTAAATGCCTGCACTTATCATAGTTTCTTTAGATGGAAGGGAGATAAATGGACTCCTGAGCGCATGGGAGAGAAATTTATTCCTGAAATTATCATTTGGGATGAAATAGACACAGTGTCAGAAGATGTCTTAAAAATATTTCTTGAGTGGTTGTTATTGAAGAATACAAAAATCGTCATGTGCGGTGATCACGGGCAACCACCGCCATTTGTCGGTGCATCTCCCCATGAATGGCTAAAGGGTTTTGTAGACTATTATGAAGAAATTGATACCGATCATAGATCACTTGATAATGAATTAAAAGAATTTAAGAAACTAATTAGATTACAACCGGATAAAATCCAGTGTGAAATAGCCCGTGAAATAATTTCGGAAACTCCCATGAATGAGTTTTGGGAAGCGTGGAGACCAAATGATTTAATCATTGCAAGTAGAAAAATAGTCAGGGACACACTTCAGATGAAGTTATTTGAATTGCATAAACAAAAATTTGCAACACTTCCAGTACCGTTATGTTATAGGCCATCGGATACACGAAAACAGAACATCGAAGTTGATATTCCAGGACCAAAATCCGAAGGATTTCAAAGACAGATTCTCGTATTAAATGATATTGTGCTGGTTGATATCAATGTCGTTGAAGATGCATTGCGTGCTAATAAATCCCCATGGACGCTAGGTTATGCAGCAACAATACACTCTTCACAGGGATTGACTATATCGGATATAACTGTTTGGATAGTAGATAATCGCATAGAATGGTCGAATTTAGTCTATCTCGCAGTGTCTAGAGTACGAAAAATAAATCAGCTTCGAAGAATTGTCTTCGATGATGAAATCATTAGCAATGATAATGACACCACAATAGATGATATTATTGATAAAAAACTCTCCGGTTACAAACAACAAGACAAAAAAAAAACAACGAGAATTTGATATTGATGCTGAATTAATAATTACTCTGAAGCAACAACAGAATAATCACTGCGCGAGTTGCAATTGTATAATGCGTTGGCAGTATTCGGATAAGGATCCTCGCCAATTCACCGTTGACAGAAAAAATAACAATCTCGGTCATGTCAGAAATAATGTGATGTTGACTTGTCTTGAGTGCAATAGACGCAAGGGTGCTAGTTAAGCCCATGCGGTGGTAATTGAGTATCCTCAGGTATCACTTGTAATTGTTGTCTAGTAAAACCCCGTTGAGGGGCAGTTGAATCCAGTTTATAGATTGGAAGTCTACCCGTAGATCGTGTTATACTAGATATCTTATGTGCAGTAACACTCCAAATAGGATCAGTAGCCCTTTTTGTGCCACCCTCAAGCTCTCCTGGTTCGTATAAGTACCTCACAATGACATTACTACCAAGAATTGGTTGGGAAACGCTAAAATCTTTTTGAATTTCCATTTCAGGTATTGACTTCTTTTTAATCGCATTGATAGGTTTCATGTTGATGGTTCTAGTAATCTCGTTATTCAGTGCAGTAATCACAGCTGGTAACCTTTTAACCCATTCACGGGATCTTTTTTCTTGGATGAATTCTTTTGCGTATTGATATCCAAATAACCGCTCAGCAAGGGTTTTATTAAATCGTTCTACAATGGCCTGATCACGATGCAGTGCAGTATGCCCTCGTCTGATAGCGACATTGTGATATTTCATTGTAGATAACACTGCACCCTGAAATTCCTTGCCAGGATCAACTTGTAATAGATTTGGCCAGTGCAGAGGACTCCTTCGATAAATCCTTTCAAATGCAGAAGCCACTTCAGTGGCTGATTTTGTTTTTAACGGTTCTGCTTCTTTGTATCGACTTGCAATATCAACTACGGTTAATGCGTATTTGTAACCACGATCATGTGGCAGAAATAATAGATCAGCCTGATGAACTTCATTGGGTCCGGTCACATCAAAATGCGAGAAATTGATTTGTTTAGGCGGTGGTAGATAAATTTGCCATAGTGCCTGTTTGGATAACCAATGAGCCGCAGTGGTTTTTTTCACTTTTGCAGCACTAGCGAGTTTATGGATTGCTGATTTACCCCTCCAGTATCCTCTTGGGGAATAATAAATAAATTCCATGTTGTTATTAATTACCAGCACCTAACATCAATTTACTTTTCATAGCCGATTTTATCAAAAAGGAAGCCAATTTTTCTTTGAAAGATTTATCAGAAATAGCATTTAACGCATGAATTAATTTCACATCTGCTAGATGCCTGTGCTGCAGATTACTGCTTTTATAAGATACATCATGAAGGTGACAGGCCTTATCAATAGCGTTTATTGGTTCCTCACCGGGTCGGGGCTGATTTTGATCATTGAGTCTGATATCAAGTCTTGTTCCCGGTCCACAGTAGCTATATCCTGGAAGGTGTTTTTCTCCGGGGTATTTTGCCCATGGGGTTCCAGGGAGTTTTGCTAATTTGGCTGCGATATCACCTCCTCGTTTTTTTTTAAAGGTTCCTTGAGTTCCTTGGGGTTAGAAACAAATCTAAATTTCTTTGTACTACATTGTACGCATTTACCAGAAAGCGCTGATCGGTTATTTTTAGTTGTAATCGTCGTCAAGTCATCTGTGCCAGTACGTTTTTTACACTTCACACAATATAGATCCATAATTTATATATAACGGCATGAATATAATTGATTATTCAGCTACCCGACGACGGGAACCTATTAAACATCATGAAATGTTGCCGAATTCAATTAGAATGATTATAATCGGACCGTCTGGAAGCGGAAAGACACAACTGCTACTTAATTTGATAACGAGATGGATGAAATGGAACAAATTGTATTTAATAGCCCCGAGTGTAGACGATCAGCGATGCTATGAAGTGCTAAAGGATTTTAACGAGAAAGCAAAAGAATTTCAAATCGATGAAGATTTTATTGAGTTTATTACTGATATAGAGGAAGCCCCTTCCGTGGAAGACATCGATGGAAGTATTAACAATTTAGTGGTATACGATGATATCATGTTAGATAATCAAAAAAATCCTGCTAGAATATTTTCCCGAGGCAGGCATAAAAACACTGATGTGATCTATGTCACTCAACGATACACACAAATACCAAAAGTGATCAGAGATAATTGCAATGTGTTGTGTGTATTTAACGGCGTTGATACTCATACGCTACGAAATATTCATCAAACTTGGTGCAGCGGTGATATGAATCATAATCAGTTTAGAAATTTCTTTAGTCACGCTCAGTCAAAACCACACGGATTTGTGACAATAAATTTAGCAGACCCTAGGACACGATATCGTATCGGACTTGATAAAATATTCGGTTAAAATCACCGTAAACCTAGAACTGAAAGTTCTAGCAGCAGAGGGGGTGAGTGACAACGACGTTGCGACGCGAATGTTTTCAGACAAGGGTCGGAGACTTATTTTTTCGCGAGAAGGGTCTAGTGTTATTTTGGAGGGGGTATAATCAAAAATAAAAACAAAAAAAAGTTGTCTGATTCGCCCCCTCTGCTGCTTCTATTTTTGGAATTTTATATTTGAACAATAAGAAAATAACGAATTGGAAAATATTTTGCTATCAAACAAAGTAAATATTCCATATTGGCGATGAGGACATGCGTCTATTGCAAAATGCATCTCACATAGCAGATGAAGAAATGTTATAATTAGATTGTTATAGTGCTCTGAATGAAAGAAACATAAAATGAATCATACAAGACATAAGGAAGTAGATTAAAGACATGAACAATGTGTGTGCCTGTATTGCATTGTGTCTTCGTATTTATTCCTAACTATTTAGGTTATACATATTAGACCTTATAAGCATTTGATCCAATTCCAACATCACTGCTGCTTGAGTACTTATACCGAATATCGTCTTTACTAACTCATGTTATTAATATCTCTCTCTCATCGGGGAAATTACCATTTTTTTTTCAAAACTGCCATCGTATAGACTCTGCTGAAGAAACCAAAACTTAACCATAACGATTTAAAGAATTACCGCCCAGTTTCTAATCTTCCATTCATATCAAAGATTTTAGAAAAGGTTGTTCTAACCCAACGTGTATCTCATCTGAATTGAAACAGTCATTTTTAGCAATGTACAGTCGGCATATCGCGTTTGCCAAAGTACGGAAACTACTCTTCTGAAAGTACTTAATGACATTCGCTCTGCTATGGATGTTGGAAAGATTAAAGACCTCAACCTCCTGGATTTGTCTGCAGCATTTGACACAATAAACCATGATATTTTACTTTACCGTCTCCAGCATGTTTTTGGCATTCAGAATATAGCCTTACAGTGGTTCAGGTCCTACTTAATCAACAGGACACAAATTATATATGCAAATGGAATACATTCCAGCGCATTTGACGTATGTTGTGGTGTTCCACAGGCATCAGTTCTTGGACCTGTTCTCTTCATTATTTACACTTAACCGCTCTCAAGTGTCATGCATCGTCACCCAGTGTCTCACCAATTGCACTCTGATTACATCCAAATATACAAATATAGCCACCCAGTTGAAGTTGATGCTACCATCCATGGAGAATAGAGGTTCATTTCTGATATGATGTCATAGATGACAAGAAACAATCTGCAGATGAATGATGATAAAACTGGGACAATTCTGATAACAAAGACTCTCTCATTCACATCTTTTACCTCAGAAATACATATCAACAACACCAACATGTAATTATCACAGTCAGTGCGAGACCTGGATTTTACTCTAGACAGTACTCTCACATTGCACCAACATGTCATAAACATATGCAAGGCTGAATATCTTGAACTGAGACACAACAGTTCCATTAATAAATATCTTTCGGTTGATGCCATTAAAACACTTAAGTGTTCATTAATTCTTTAAAGACTTGATTATTGTAACTCAATTCTGTGGTTCGTTAAAATATTTATTCCAGAAACTTCAAAAAGTTAAAAATACAGCTGCACGGATCATATTTAGAGTACCTCGATCAGAACATACATCACCACTGCTATGCTCCATACACTGGCTATCAATTCGATATAGAATCAAACACAAAAGTTGTTCTCTGTGCTATGTTTCAATGACATACTCCAGTGCAACATACCTATCCGGACTCACCCATGTGTATACACCAGCAAGATACTTACGCTCTTCGTCTGACAATTTTATACTCATTGTTCCCACTGTGAAAACAAAGACACATGTACAACGTTCTTTTGCATACCAGGACCCTCCGATGTGGAACGAATTACCCATTGAAATAAGACACAAAGGCAGTGGTCACGTTTTAGAGTGCTCTTAATACTCACTTTTTTCGACTGCAGTGACAAACTTAGAGACCTAATAATTTTTTTATATATATGTTTTCAGCATGTTTTTATGTTTTCCAATTTCATTGTTTTGTCACTTGTTTTTTCTAATGGGTAGTTATATCTTTTGTAAATCGCTTGGAGCTTCTAATGATTCGGAGCTATACAAAATCCTCATTATATTATTATTATTATTATTATTATTATTATTATTATTATTATTATTATTATTATTATTATTATTATTATTATGTATAGAGTCGCATATTAGTCATACCTTTATGGGAAGTGCTTAATATCGTGTGTATTTGAGTATTGTGATTTGTGCGCAGTTACATACGATTATCTTAATATATAGGTAAACTAACACATGAACATACAACTTAAATAGGCTTACCTTTTCTGACACTTAGAGTCAATGATGTTAGCGTTATACCTTTTCAAGGTCAAGAAAAACACGATGGCATATGCAGGAATATTTATGTTCTGAAACAAAGAGTATCCTCATGTAAACGTAAAAACAAGTTCCAGGTAGTTTCGGTAAGTGTGAGAGTACAATTGAATCTTTACGAAGAGAAAGACCTCAACCTTTGATTTTTTGAGGTTGGAAAATGACACATAATTTAAGATTAAAAATGTGGTGCATCTCTTTTAATTAAAATAGCGCATATGTGCTCTCACCTACTACCAGTCTTACTACCCGCTCTACAACAAGTATAATTGTATACGGAAGCAGTGGCAAGCTACGTTTTGATAAACGTCTAGCTTGGTATACAAAAATGTTGAATTTCTATCTCGATCAACGGCTTATATAGCCATATCAAATATTGCTGCCTTAAGTCAAATTGTTTGTGTTATTGGAAGCGATCAATATTATGTTAAAGGGTAGGTCTCAGGATAGGCTAATCATACACAAAAACAATATGCAGAGAAACAACATATAATAAAGAGTTAAATCAACTCGAGCACAGTTTGACCACTTGAGCATATATGCAGTGAATAAATAACCTTTCAATAAACCTTCTTATCTTGGAGGATTCGTATTTAGACATGTTCACCGTCACAAATTGCATTTGGAAATCAAATATTAAAACATTTCAAAACTAAGTAGTTTCTGAACTTTTGGTCCAGAAATGGTGTCACGAAAGGAAAATAAAAATGTCGTAGGCATCAAATGCTTTTAGAACAAAATGTTTCTCGTTACACTTTTCTATGGTTATTCACCAAATGTCAGTGTGGAACATCAGGTGATACAAGCAATGTTTAAATGTCGAAGAAATATTATTTCGTCCATAAACCTAAGTGTATTTATCTGAAGTCAGTGAAATGTTACACATTATAAATAACCAAAATGATGACAAAGCTGACCGATGGAGAGCGGCTATCCTATGATATTCAAATATACATATGATGTTGTTATTGCTGAGTAAACTGCCATAATAGGTTAAGTTAATATATATTCAACAATGGACCCAGTTCTCTGGATATTTAACTTCACATCTATTGTTACGCTTCATTTTTATGTTCCATGTAGGTAACATTTATGGTATATCATAGTTCCGATGATAATAATAGAATCGCGTAGTACATTGTCACGATAGTCATACCTTGTCTGGATAAACAACGTCCAGGTGATATACAATTTTCTTTATCTTTATACTAGTACAACTAATACGCAATCATTGAAAACCTCTGCGTTGGTAATATGTAAAAGTTCAGCAGTTGTGGCCTGTGATGGTATTGCTCCATTTGTATCTACATTACCATTTATATCTAATTATCATCTTAGCGTAATAAATGTTGCTATATGAAGTGGATCATTTGGACTAACGGTAGTGATATTGTTTGCATCAACTGAGTCTATGTTGCTGTAAAATATTAATTGGTAAACATAAGCGGGGTAAAGACAACTGTGAATTCCACTTCGTTGATTCTCGCAATCTCTTATGCATCTTTTATTTTCTGTACATATACTTGCCGATCTCTTTTTTTCACAAACTGCATTTTTCTCTTTACTTTCTGATGCTGGAATTGATGTTTCCTCAAATCTATTTACAGTTTGCACTTTCATTTGAATTGTATTCATTTCATGGCAGTGCCAGATCGAGACCTAAAAATCAAACTTAAACGATATGTATCCAACACTTTCCTTTTCACAAAATATATAACAAAAAAATATTTCATTCTTCTTTTAAACAACCTGTGATTAAAATGACAGTAGTGTCTGGTTATTTTAATCAATCAATTATTGTCAAGGATTCTGGCCTTGCATGGGTGCAATTAAAATATTTAATTCTCTCCAGTTTGGTTAACATTGCAACCATTTGATTGTTTCACTAAATGTTTCCAATCAATTCCGAGATCTAAAGCTAGTTACAAACACTTCCTAAACCAAGGTTAATTTAAATTTCAAAACATGTTTCTGAAACTATTTTTGAGAAATTTACATCCCAAGATGATCTCTCAGCTAATTACGCCAACAGTATGGTCTAAAAGTAAGTATCAGAAAAGAACACAAATCAACATTCGGGCAAACATTAATATCAAATATATTTGTTTGTCCTAGAATACAAGGGTCAATTTAAAAAGGAACATATATCGCTGTGAACTAGATTCCCCAAGCACTATTTAAGTGGCAAACAAACACGTTTTAATATTGAATTAAATGATGATGTGTTTACAGGCAATTGCTTTGTCAAAAATATAATCCACAATATTCCTGTCTGATTTGATAAATTAAACTTTACATCCATGAATGTTATTCGGATAATTTTATTTTCCATGCAAGGTATACGTAAAAGTAACCAAGCTAAACCAAACACTAAAAACATAAATAAGATTGTTTTTGCTTCAATCGTAAAGGCAAGAATGAGTAATGTTTTCATGTAAACAACATTGTACAAGGAATACAAAGACACGGTAAGAGAACCGTTGTCATTCTCAAATGTTCATTTATATAGCATATAATTAATCAACAATGAAAGGTTTGCAAAAACAACTACAGAGAGCATTTCAAAAGTCAGATATATCAGGTATTTCATAGAGTAATAGTAATGTAATGGACTCGTAATAATTCCCATAATTATTATAACACTGAATTATATTGTTTTTAACCAAAATCGCATATCAGATATATCGTGAACTTGATTTTAAACTCAAAGGCCAATTAAAATCACAAATATAGATGATATGTAATCACGTATATAATTAATTATATGTAAAATGTGTAAGAAACTTGAATTCTGACTTTCTTCTTTGTACTGAATAGAGAATGCCTATTCAAATATTTTAATATTAGATTTAATATCTTCCATATATTAACGCCATCGAATTACCTTCGTCTTAAGTCCTCTTAAGTGACGTTGATGATGTTTTCTCCACCATTGAATTACATTAACTTTGTGCGCACGCAGTTGCTCAGCTGTAGGCAACTTTAGAGTTAACAATACGTTTAACGACATTCGTTTAATACTACCACGCCAACACAACATCACTCACACATGCAGACACAAACATACACGAACATAAACACACAAACACACAGACACAAATATATATATATATATAGTGAGAGAGACCAAGAGACAAATAGAGACAGGAACATTTATAAATACATAAAATCACACGCACGCACGCACACACACACATATATACATACATATATACGCACATACATATATACATACATACATACATACACACATCCATCCATCCATCCATCCATCCATCCATCCATCCATCCATACATACATACATACATACATACATACATACATACATACATACATACATACATACATACATACATATATACATACATACATACATATATACATACATACATACATACATACATACATACATACATACATACATCCATCCATCCATCCATCCATCCATCCATCCATCCATCCATCCATCCATACATACATACATACATACATACATACATACATACATACATACATACATACATACATACATACATACATACATACATACATACATACATACATCCATATATACATACATACATACATACATACATACATACATACATACATACATACATACATACATACATACATACATACATACATACATACATACATACATACATACATAACCGTGTTTGTGTATGCGAGTGTGTCTGTATAATACGTAATACTGTGTTAGTGTATATTTCCTATACATCTACTCGATTGTTGACTAATAGTGAGACGTGTTGAAAGGATCCTCATCCTTTGTAGAGTGCAACAACTGTAGTCACCTCGTCAAAACGTGGAGACGGTCAGTTCTTACAGCCGTGATCCAACCGAGGACAAATCACGACAATTAAAATATCTCATGAAGAAAAACACACCTTCATGTCTTAAATGTTCAGTGTTTTAAGCAAAAAACAATGCGGGTTAATATTGATTACAATTATAACTGTCTTTCCAGAAAGATTGCTTTTACTACTGATTCAGTTCTTAAAGCATCCTATAGAAGGTATGATCATATACATATCAACAATTATCAACAGTTATCTTTGAATGTAGCTGATTCAATGTTATTCTTTTAATCGTTTGCTTACTAGTCCGGTTATTGCTCTTTTCTTGTTTGGTGTGTCGGTATGGTTTCATGCTAATTTCTGGCGCGTTTTACACTCTCAGTTCTTAGTAACATGATCATCTCTCATCCGCCATAATTAAATACAACATATAGGTATTCATGCATTGTGAAGTAGTTCCACACTTGAACAATTGATAATACGTCACAAGAAAATACATCACGAGACTATTTCTGTAATGTCTTTCTACACTAGAAAGACCTTAGTAACATGATCATCTCTCATCATCCATAAATAAATACAACATATATGTATTCAAGCATTATGTGGTAGTTCTACACTTGAACTATTGATAATACGGTATAAGAAAATACATAGAAAGACTATTTATGTAATGTCTTTCGACACTATAGGCTTGAACTAATACATATTTGAAGCCATTTTTTCAGCTCACGATTGGCTATTAATGGGGGCCAGTATCATTGGTGGAGGAAGAACCCGGGAAAAACCCCAGAAAGAACTACCGACCCACGAGAAGCTACTAGCAAGCGTTCTCACATAACTATATTAGCCGAATCTTAGACTCGAACCCACGCAGACAGTGGTGAGATGGCAGTGATCCTTAACGGAGAGCGCTTTAGACCACTCGGCCACTCGGGGCCCCTAACTAACTAATATATATATATATATATATATATATATATATATATATATATATATATATATAGTATGTAGTCTTATAAATAATTCTACAATTCTACAAAGGCCAGTGTTTGGAGTAATGTCACATTACTCCGATATATAGATAAAACGAAACCTATCCAGTGCCAAGTTTTTTGGGGGAAAAAAATATAAATATCTAAGTTTCGTGTGTCTGCACGTTATAGTACTGTATACGAACGGCCACAAAAACATCTTGCTTGTCATGTGATGGCAGCTGTTGTAGAATTGGCTCTGGGACCTGGATGCAGGCGATAGTTGTCTTTTCTCGCATAAATGAGATCCTTCGTTCGATTCCATGCAGAAACCCTTTATGGTGCGAATCATTTATATTGCTTGTTGAGCGTTAGGGTGTCTATATTTGTAGTAATCAAGGTCCATAGATTTGTCAACCATAGGGATTTTATATAGTCTTAAGATTAATTGTCCTTAGACCAGTGTTTAGAGTAGTGTGACATTTTACATAGTCTTAAGACTAATTGTTCTTTGACCAGTGTTTAGAGTAATGTGACATTTTATATAGTCTTAAGATTAATTGTCCTTAGACCAGTGTTTAGAGTAGTGTGACATTTTACATAGTCTTAAGACTAATTGTTCTTTGACCAGTGTTTAGAGTAATGTGACATTTTACATAGTCTTAAGATTAATTGTCCTTAGACCAGTGTTTAGAGTAATGTGACATTTTACATAGTCTTAAAATTAATTGCCCTTAGACCAGTGTTTAGAGTAATGTGACATTTTACATAGTCTTATGATTAATTATCCTTAAACCAGTGTTTAGAGTAATGTGACATTTTACATAGTCTTAAGATTAATTGTCCTTAGACCAGTGTTTAGAGTAATGTGACATTGTACATATTCTTAAGATTAATTGTCCTTAGACCAGTGATTAGAGTAATGTGACATTTTACATAGTCTTAAGATTAATTGTCCTTGGACCAGTGATTAGAGTAATGTGACATTTTACATAGTCTTATGATTAATTGTCCTTAGACCAGTGTTTAGAGTAATGTGACATTTTACATAGTCTTATGATTAATTGTCCTTAGACCAGTGTTTAGAGTAATGTGACATTTTACATAGTCTTAAGATTAATTGTCCTTAGACCAGTGATTAGAGTAATGTGACATTTTACATAGTCTTAAGATTAATTGTCCTTAGACCAGTGATTAGAGTAATGTGACATTTTACATAGTCTTAAGATTAATTGTCCTTAGACCAGTGTTTAGAGTAATGTGACATTTTACATAGTCTTAAGATTAATTGTCCTTAGACCAGTGTTTAGAGTAATGTGACATTTTACATAGTCTTAAGATTAATTGTCCTTAGACCAGTGTTTAGAGTAATGTTACATTTTACATAGTCTTAAGATTAATTGTCCTTACACCAGTGTTTAGAGTAGTGTGATATTTTACATAGTCTTAAGATTAATTGTCCTTAGACCAGTGTTTAGAGTAATGTTACATTTTACATAGTCTTAAGATTAATTGTCCTTACACCAGTGTTTAGAGTAGTGTGATATTTTACATAGTCTTAAGATTATTTGTCCTTAGACCAGTGTTTAGAGTAAGGTGACATTTTACATAGTCTTATGATTAATTGTCCTTACATTAGTGTTTAGAGGAATGTGACATTACTCCCTTATATGAAAAATCCAAAATAATTATTTAGCCCGATAACTGTAATGCGGTAGAAGTCATATCATCGACTAAATTATGTTGAAAAACAAATAAACACTGGACAGAACAATAAAATGGTTTACTCCCGGATTCTACCGCCAATGCTAGTGATCTGAACATTTCATATACAATAATATAGAAATATTAGATACTAGTATGTTCGTTACAAAACGTATTTGTCATATGGGCCTTAAACTCAGTTACTCATACAATATCATCAACATATCATTCATGATTTAATACTTATGTATAAATCACCATTATATCACTCATGGTATACTACTCATATGCATATCATCAATGTATTATTCATGACATAAAACTCATGCACATAACATCAATGTATTATTCATGACATAGTATTCATGTACATATTGTCAGATTACAAGCGGATTATGAGCGTTATTCGTATAATAGTGTATATGCCCCACTTATCAAAGGGTACGTGTTAGGTCCCACTTTGTCAAGGAGTATTGTACAACATATAATATTAATAATAACAATGACCCACTCCCCTTTGATACTCTTTATCTAAGAGATGACCGCCCTCGATATAATTGCTTATATATAATTAGATCGAGTAAACTGAGCAGGTATACTGAATAAAGAACTACCATCCACCGTAAAGATAAGCAAACAAACTAATCAATTACATACACAATTATGAAACTTCCTTTCATTAGGAATGCACGCGATTTAGAAATAAAAATTTCTCCGAATTACAATACAATTTTAAGTAGAATTAAACAAATTAGCCGTTCTATATTATAAAATCATCATAGGATCGAGTGGTACAATCGAAGTCAGTGTTTGTTCGATTTTCAAAACCTGGTATCCCTTGATCCTCGTTCACTGTTCAATCCAATGTTGTTCTAGTGTATCAATCATGATGTAATAGTCATGCACATATCATCAATGTATCATTTATGATAATACTCACATTTTTGTATCATCAATGTATCATTCATGATGTAATAGTCATGTACATATCGTCAATGTATCATTCATGATGTAATAGTCATGTACATATTTATCATCAATGTATCATTTATGATATGAGAAACATTTTCATATCATAAATGTATCATTCATGACATTACAATCATATAATTATAATCAATGTGTCACTCATAATATAATGCTGATTCACATAATCGATGTATCAATCATGATGTACTAATCATGTACAAAGCATCAAAGCAACATTCATTTTTTATGTTCGACTTACTTGATGATTGAGATCACAAAGTTTTCTAAATAAATAGGTCCATGACATTGTTTCATTTTTGGTACTCATCATTGTATTGGTTTGAGTTTCTACGAGTCGAGTGAATTTATTTAGTCAGTAAAGCTATCGTTCCAAGAGGTTTCAACTCACTATATTTATACATATGTGTATTTGTCCTATCTTGAATATTCAGCGGTTAAATTTAACACATTTTGGTTTTGATATTCATTCGATAAATTGAACCGTAAGTGTAAAATTATACATATATTGACCTTTTGATTTCCTGTCTTATTTGTATAAGTGAATTAATTAATGAGCTACAAGCTATTTGCCACAAATCGTGTTTTTCATCGTTCTAGTGTATAAAGCTTACACCTTAACTGGATCATGCTCAACTGATGTCATCATGGATAAATGAGTCTCAAAGAAGACCATTTTAATGAATTTATGACCATTTTAAATTGATTTAGAAAACAAACGAAACATAGAGTAAACTAATTCGGCTGTAATTAACACTAGATAATGTTCGCCATTATGCGATTAAGGATGTGAACTATTAACCTATAAAAATTGACATACGTTCTATCAAAGACTTGATTAACCACGGAATTGTCCATAGGACCACTGGAATATTTGCGGTAAAACAAGTCAAACATTGAAATATATATGTGCTTAACAATATTCAAAATGCAGAATAAATTGTCTGCAGCAAAATTATATATATATATATATATATATATATATATATATATATATATATATATATATATATATATATATATATATATTCTAAGTGGTGGAAGATGACCTTGGAATGAAAACGAAAACAATAACTCTAAAAAAGGTCTTTGCATGCCTTATATTTAACTTCACCTTCATCTGAACAAAGTCCATGAAATTCGTTTTGAGTTACTAACAATTTGGTTGTAATCTGACTAGCAAACAATCGATGGACAATGTAAATCTCTGTTTAAGAGTTTACCCCGGATTCAAAGGTTAATTGTAATAGTCATAATATCTTTGAAAATGTAAGTATTATTTTCAGTATGGCTAGAGATATTTGTGTTTGGAAAATGTGGTTGCTGTTGGCAACAACATCATTAGTAACGATGTTAGGTATTGCATTAAACGTAGTAGTTATATTGGAAGTAAGTGGGGATTCATTTGGAGACAGCTGAAGCAATATTAGATACGACGATGATGAACGCAGTAGTATCAGCAATAACATTAGTAATAATAAAATGGTGAAAGACATATGGCAGTCAATATAGCTTTATCAATTGATAAGTCAAATTGATATGATATCTGCAATGTGGCACTTTATAATGATGTATATCACTGTTGTATCATATAGCAGATATGTAGCATAATGTTCCAGCCAGTCCCATTATCCTGACACCAGACTACCAGAAAAAAAGTTTTGACGCTTTAAAACATAAAATGGTAATTGCACGAATCTCAAAGTTCCCAGATTAGAACAAACCTTTTGTGCTGAGGACGCATGCGTCTGACACTTGACTTTGTTTTGCTTTCTAAGTAAGAGGGCATGAAATTGCCAATTATTTATGCAAGAATGAAATTGATCTATAACTTGTCTCTGATTAAGAAGGAGATGTCGAGCCTTAGTGTGGGGAATATGAATATGACTTACCTATATATGTTGGAAGGTGTTACCGTACAAACGAACCATCATCCGCTCAAATACTAGAATAATTCATAGGTTACCAAAATCAAAGTTATCCACAACGGCATAGCCTTTGCAACAATTTACTTACTATTTCGAGGGCCATAAAATGTAGGTACTGGTTATATATGTAGAGTGTAATTAGCATATCCTGTTTTCAGGATCACAAGTTTACTATTGTATTAACATTATGGTCTGAATTACCATTTGGAACAAACAAATTGAGTTTGATTTCGGTTTTGTAACAAGACGCCTTTGATGGTGACACAAAAAAAATATTTAAGGAGAAATAAAAAATGGTAAAAAATTAACTCATAAAATGCATACGAACATCCATATATGTTGAAATGTAACATTAAACACACATTTCAAACTTTGAACAATATATTTGCAAAATCTTAATACAAAAGGCAGTTAGTCTCACCAATAGTTCAAGGATAACATACCTTAATGTACATAAGAAATCGTGCAAGACATCGAGGATTAGACAAAAGTAAACCTAACAGTTATACTTTAACAATTCAAGGTATTGCCGTATGCGGGCATTAAAATATAATTTATATATATAATGTATCATTGATGATTTAATACTCATGTAAATATCATCATTATATCACTCATCATATACTACGCATGTACATATCATGAATATATCATTCATGAGATAATACTCATGTACATATCATCAATGTATCATTCATGATATAATATCCATGAACATATCATCATTGAAGCACTCATGACATAATACTCCTTTACATAGCATCAACGTATCATTCATGATATTATACATATGTACATTACATTAATATATCATACATTATGTACAAAGACCTATTTGCAATTTAAATCATAATGTTTTTTAAAAAAAATAGGTTAAGGGCAATTTCTTTGTTGGTACCCATCATTCTATAAGTATGCATTGCTAAGTGTCGAGTGCATCAGTTTTAATGACAGTAATGATGTTTCAATAAACGTCAAGACTCTCCGTTGATTCATACGTGTAATTGTCCTATCTTGAATTTTCATGTGGTATATTTATATAAACAAATTTAGGTTTTGATATTTGTTCCATAAATCGTCAAATTTATATCAAACATATGCAAACAAAACTTACCCATTTATTGTTTTATCTGATTTTGCTTTATCAATATTTTATCTAATAACCTTACCCATCGACTGTTTTAAATGATTTTGTTAATCGTCACATTTATATCTAATATATGCAAACTTAACATACCCATTGACTTTTTTATCTGATTTTGTTTTATAAATATATTATCTAATAACCTTACTCATTACTCATTGACTGTTTTATCTGATTTTGTTTTATAAATATATTATCTAATAACCTTAATCATTGACTGTTTTATCTGATTTTGTTTTATAAATATTTTATCTATTAACCTTACCCATTGACTGTTTTATCTGATTTTGTTTAATAAATATATTATCTAACAACCTATGATCTACAACCTACTTCTCAAAATAATTTTCTTCATCGTTCTTTGTTATGAAATTGACATCTTATCTCGAACATATTGATTTGTTTGTTCAATGAATACATAACTTACTGAAGACACATAGTCTTACAAGAAACCAAGGGTTAGACCAAAGTAAACCGAATGTTCTCAATTTAACGTTACACGGTATTGATGGATCTTTTGAGGTAAGAAGAAAACAGCGTATGCATTAATTTTAATCTCACCTTCATTTGAACCACGGAGGGCATCTGCGGTTTGAGTTACTATCAATAATATTGGATTATCACTTCTACTTCGATTAAGAACATTTTGGAATAGACTAGGTCACATTTCACTTCAATTAAAAAAAATATCTCACTGTTCTTATTTGTTTTGAGTCTAGTAAAGGCTTATATTTGTATACTAAATTGATTTTGGTAAAAACAAATCTATCGATCAACATATATGTATACGCTGGTTAAACTAAGAACAAAAACTAATTTTTTATTGTTTATTGCGATGCCATCTATGATCATGTTTACATGAAACAATGCATCACAATATTAAGAAATGTTGAATAAAGCTACGACGGAATCGGAATGGTCACAAACATAAGTATAACGAGAATATTAGAAGGTCGCTACTGGCAGCATCTTGTTCAAAACTTATTAAAAAAGGAGTGAATAGTGTTCAATCGCTTACCAAATATT
Organism: Unio delphinus; assembly: GCA_029339505.1. Taxonomy (NCBI): domain Eukaryota; kingdom Metazoa; phylum Mollusca; class Bivalvia; order Unionida; family Unionidae; genus Unio; species Unio delphinus. The sequence goes on from JAQISU010000066.1 coordinate 2,273,142, forward strand.
TAAAAATTGTATTTACTTAAGCACATGAAAATCTTTAGCCTTTGGTAGCATATTATGTTATTACGTTAAATGTTAACTGTGTATAGCAATCTAACAGAACAATATCGGAATAAAGCAATATACTCTATTTACGATGTTTATTACCTCAGACAAATATGAACTCTTACGTGATTGTAAAACATGTAGTAGGATGTTACAAATAATGTAATATTTGCTTCTTTGATTTTGGAGGAAACCTTCAATGTACATGACAAATACTGCAATCGCATTTTGTTTCTCCAATGCATGCATGCACATCGTGTCATCATCGATGGTAATGCTACAAAATTCCCACTACTTTGCAAAGGTAATTGTGAAACGGGAATCTAGGTTAGAAACGATTTTATTTACACTATGACAAATAATCACCACTCTTGTACTTTTGACATTTATACATCATTATCTTTTTAAATTATTTCTTAAACATGCTTCTTTTTCAATCGTTTCATTTGTTTTATTCGGGAACGGATGGACCTGTATAAACTGTGCTTATTTCATACAGACTTTATGACTATTAATATGGCACAGTGCCTTCCTCCAACCTGCAGGCCAAATATTGCAAACACTACTAAAATGATATTCAAATATTTTTCATCATTCTTTATAACTTCATTTTACTGTGTCATAATTACCCTAATGTCAGTCCAATTTCTTCCTCTATTTCATTTCTTCCTCTCCATCCCGTCTGCTGAACATGAACCCCCGAAATGGCAGAGAGTTTACTATAGCCATACAGCTTGCATCTAAATACAGTGCCTGCTATTAAAATGTGTTGCCTCATTTACTTAAGGTCAACACTCTCCATTTGTTCATAATGCTTATGCATACGTGTATGTGTCCTATCTTGAATTTTCATGTGATATATTTATAAATCTTTTTAGGTTTTGATATTTGTTCCATATATCGTCACATTTATGTCAAAATATATGCAAACTTAACTTACCCATTGACTGTTTTATCTGAATTTGTTTTAAAAATATATTATCTATTAACCTATGATCTACAACCTACTTCTCAAAATTATTTTATTCATCGTTCTTCGTTATGAAGATTACATCGTATCTGGAACATATTGTTTTGCTTGTTTAAGGAATACTTAATTTACTGAAGACACATATTCTAACAAGACGCCAAGGATTAGACCAAAGGTAACCGAATGTTTTCAATTAATATTTCACAGTATTGATGGATGTTTTGAGGTAAGAAAAAAACATAGTATGCATTATTTTTAACCTCACCTTCATTTTTTACCACCGCGGTTTGAGTTACTATCAAAAACATAATTATAAACTGACTCCTCATCTATTGAAGGACAATGTCAAAAGGTACATGAGTTCTTCTTTGTTTTAAAGGTAAACTGTAGTGGACACAATACCTATGAATTTGTAACATATTGTAAGAAGGATAAAAACTAACTTATATTTACGTGTATCTCGAAACTTGCATTATCACGTCTACCTCGATTATATGTTACGACCACTATGGAATAGAACAGGCCACTTTTCACTTCAAATAAACCAACTGTATCACTGATCATGTTTGTATTGAGTCTAGTAAAGACTAATATTTGTATTCTAAATTGATTTTGGTAAAACAAAAATGTCGATCAACATATATGTATGTTCTGGTTAAACTAATAAGAAAAACAATTTTTTTGGTCTATTGTGATGTCATCTATGATCAAGTTTCAATGAAACAATGCATCACAATATTTACAAATTCTGAAACAAGTTACGAATCGGAATGGTCACAAACATAAGTGTAACGAGAATATTAGAAGGTTACTACTATTTGCTTGTTTAATTTTGGAGGAAACTTTCAATATACAGCATTTAGTTTACAAGCACATCATATCATCATCGGTTGTAATTCTAAAAGTCCCACTACTTTGCAAGGCGAAACTAGGTTAGAGACAATTGTATTTACACAACAAAAAATATCCGCCGATCTTGTACTTGTGATATTAATATAGCAGTATCTTTTGGATTTTGTTCTTATACATGATTCTTTTTCCATCGATCAATTTGTTATATTCGGGAAAGGATGGACTTGTATATACTGTGTTAATTTCATGCAGACTTTCTTTATATGACACAGTGCCTTCTTTCAAATTACAGGACAAATATTGCAAACACTTCAAGAATGATATTGGAATATTGTTTATCATTTTATTTACACATTTATTTTAGTATGACCTAATTATCCTGATGTCAATCGAATTGCTTCCTCTATTTCATTTCTGCCACTCCATCCCGTGCGCTGAACACATCTTAGCTATCAATAACCCACAAAATGGCGCAGCCAGCGAGTTTATTAAGGCCACACATCTTACTCTAATTGCAGTGCCTGCTATTAAAATGTGTTGTCTGATTCTTTCAGTCGTTAAATATATATCCCTGGCAAAACGTCATAAAACTTCAAACAGAAGATAGAGGAGGTGTTTGCCTCAACGGTTACAATTCAGTTTATTTGTGTCTTTATACACTATATTATATGTTTTCTTAAGTAGTCGCGAATATTGTCTCTGTATTCACTTTAAATATTGTAGTAATGATCAGTTGATTCCAATCAATATATTCCATCTCTTTTGCTGTAATTTCGTAAATGTTAATTATAATCAGATTGGACGACGGATAATGCATTATTAAAATTGCTAATAAGACAAAGATGAAAATGACAATATCAGTACGTAACAAAGTTGTCTTTCTTATTTCATTTTTTTTCAATTTGAAAATCCGTTTTGACAGTCAACATTAAACATTTGCATTCATAAGGGAAAGGTTCTGTTAAAACGTTGGTACCAAAAAGATGTTTTGAACTTGTTAATTGGGATAGTTGCAGATTTAATAGTAAAAATTTTGCTTCTTGTTGGGATATTATTCTTCAACATTTAACCAGCTGTTGTGGTGAAATATTGGTGACCTGCTATGAAGGAGGCTCACGCTGTGGTCCCTACGCTAGCTCAATTTCGGTTTGTATGGTTTTGCCTTTGTTTTTTATTGCTGTTTATCTCTCCAACCACTCTTAAATCTTCTTGAACTTTAATTATTGACAATTTATTTGGATTACGCCTAGAGTTGCGTTCCCACTTAGGTTTGAGATTATTGCGACCACGGTTAAAACCACCAATTGCTAGCTTTGAGTTGTGTTTTGTCTTATATTGAGGATATTTGTAATTACTATTCTCACTTAAATCCATTCGTTGAGTAAGCTTTGTTATTCTTGCATCGAGCTTCTAGAACTTTTGTTAGAGTTCATCAGACGTGGTATTCTGTTTTTGATTTGTCAGTTCATTAAGCTTTTTACTCTTAAACATCATCTACGTCTCTGTTACTCTGTCTATGAGCTGTATTGTGTTCTTCTAGTGTTACAGTCAACGTTTTAACCTCTGACAGTATCATTGGCGTATGTTTGTAATGTTTCACCCGGGTCATTGTTAGCGTCATTGATATGATTCATTGCTATGAGTTTCATAATGTCGCTAGTTAAATAAGGATATGCTAATCCTGCACGTTTTCCGACATTTTGATATCGGTTTAGGAATTATCTCCGTTTTTCGTATATACCAAGGCTTCAATGTTGAGGGAGTGATCTCGCCTCTGTGCAGAAGACCAAATCTGTTTACGAGTGCTCTAACTAGCTGGTTCTCTGTTCGTATTCAAATTCATTATGCAGTGAATGAGCTACACCGGACAAACTGCTAGCTATGTAATGTGAATTTTCATGATGACTCAGGTTATTGATTTTAGTTACACTAATACACTGGATGTATCATTCATTGCCTACATTAAAGAAAGCAAAATAAAAGATTGTCTTTCGGTAAACACAAAATTACGTAAAGATTACTCGCTAGATAGTTACGAGCTAAAATAATCTTCAGAAAGGATGAAATGCGTGACAATCAATCTCGCACAATGTAGCCATGTTACTTTGACGTGAGATCGTCTCACTAATACTTAATAAGCGGAAATGAGGCGCATGTGCAACATTTTCTTAAGAAAACAGATGAACAAGCCACCGTTCCAAGACATATTTAATAATATGATGCACACAATTCTTTATATCAAAAAGGGAATAATTTCATACAAAACATGCATTGAAAACGATTGTTTGTAGTTTTACTCAAGTCTTGTGATGTCTGTGTTCTACTTGCAATGACACCTTTGCTGGTGTTCACAATCCATCTATTCTGAAAGAGATAGAAGAAAATAAGAACAATCTTGCTAACACGAAATATTTGAAGCATCTTGGCGATTATGTTAAGTTCGTTTTGAACTGTAGTCATAAAAAATATTTCCCCTATACGCCCTATTTAACACATTAATAAATGTCCCATATTAACTGGATCTAAACTAGTTAATGTATTAGTGAAACACAAAGTACCTACCAAGATCTCTTTATAAACATTTAACTAGACTATGTTTTAAGAATACATTCCCATACCTTAAACTATGTCAAAGGGATGCTAAAGAAAATATTAAAATTTACGGTCTATATAATGCAATAATACATCGTCCTGATGAAATAATCTTTTCGTGCAGATCTACATTTGTACTGTATACGCTAGATATTCTGTCTAGACAAGACGTGAAACTAAACTATGTCACAGAGATGTTGAGGTAAATACTGACATAATTATAGTTAGATTTAAATTTACGACCTACCAACTGTAGATCAGTGGTGCAAGTTCGTGATGAAATAGCCTCTATATATATATATATATATATATATATATATATATATATATATATATATATATATATATATATATATATATATATATATATATATAAACGTTTGATTCGCCATGTAGATGACGTACGGTTCAATTGTATAGTTCGATTTTTTTACACATAAGATATATTCCATAGCGTCTTAATTAGAATGCTTACTGTTTGAACAGACTGAGGTACTTCCTTCCTTAAAGTCTACCCCATCTTCGCAGGCGCATACACCACCGCCCGGGACTGGCAAGCAAAACGTGGAACACAATCCGTTGTGATCAGAGCAGAATGCATTTTCTTAAGTGAAATTCAAAATTGAAGAACATTAGTATCAGCGCAATATTCAGCTATGCATCTTCATTAGTTTAAGAAAAAAAATGTTTTGAATTCTCATATTATCGATGGCAAAAAAATTTTTGTTACTAATCGAGACTGCTATAAGTAGACATCATTGCTTTTTTTTAGATATTTGGTTGTGCAATCGTATAGCTTTAAAGCCATAAATTGATAGATGTATAATATAGATTTATCTTTCCATGTTTGTTTACTCACTGTTTTGGGCCTTGGATGAATAAATGCTGATGTCTTCGATACTTCCCAGTTCTCCATCTATAATAAACTCAGTCACTTCGCTCGGTTTGCTTTTATTCAGCTTCAGCAGACGCCTGAGCGACAGAAATACAACAAAATACACTTATTTACAGTCCTGAATAGCTATCATGAACAAGCGGAGATGTTTCTCAATCATAACTATTTAAGATTGTGTATTTGCCCACTAATGCCTTTAATAATTAAATATGTTCGTAAAGGTATCTTAAAACGGAACACGGAGTAGGCCATAGAAAATGTAATCAAAGGAGCAACAATAACGTCCAAATTATAACTTTTTGGACATCATATTGAGAAAAGACATGAGAAACAAGGTCAAGAGTTATTTCAATAATTGAGATAATATCAAAATACATCCTTTTATTTTTTTTTAGTATCATGATATATTGTTAGTTTGGATTAGTTTACTTGCATTATTGACATAAGTCCTTTTAGAGACATTTACATTAAATGGAAGCAAGACTTTGAATCAAAATATGTGAAAGTCCAATTTGTTTTTGTTTCCTTTATGTTTCTGTATTTATGAAGCACTATAAACCAAATCATCCTGTGCAAAGATTTCAATATCAAATATGTCAGAAACCTGTTCATATTCATTTCAAAAGACGTAAAGTTTCAAGAGACATTGCTGCTTTACGGCGTATATGCAAGAGGCTTACATTGTATCGTAAGCATTTTTTTCTATGTTTGACAAGATACATCGATGCAGAAACTCTAATTAGTTTATTAATGGGGTAGACTCTCTACTTCATTTATTTACAATACGTACGACTGTTTGGATACAGCAAGGAACAAATAATCTTCGTAGACAGCCATATTTTCTGGACTATAATTGTCGCGAGGAATCACGGTCAGTGTGTTGAAGTCCGTTAAGTCCGGCTTGCAGTATTTTACATCGACACTCATTGATTCTTGACTGAATTCGTGCCAATACAGGTACCCATCTGAAACAGTGACTACATTATCGAAAATTGCGCGATACAAATGGTTTTCGTAGCGATACATATGACACATATGACACGTGATTGTGACTATCGCATAAGGCATGCATTATAATATTGTGGGTTATCAAAAAAAGGTAGATCTTGTTATTAAACACGCTTGAAATAGATCATGTTATAATCGTGTATCGAACATTATAAAAGATATTATTTAATAGCATTTAACGAATATTGTTTTTATTTCTAGATAAATTAATCATTTATCTGCAATTTCCGGATATTTTTGTCCTAAATGTCTCTTTCCAAACTTAAAAGGAAAGCTTTAGTTACATATGATATTCTTTTTGTATAAAACAAAACGATTCATGAATTGTAACATTGTGGAATATAAAGTACCAATTAATAGTGCCAACATGGTTCTATCTTTGCATCATATAACAGGGACAATAGGAATGAACGTTTTCTTTTAGTTTCTATTTAAGTCATAGTCTGGACAAACTGAATGAACAACTACTTTTGTAATCGACGGTGAGCCCTCCGCTCGTAAAATAATTGGTATCAAGAATTTTCTTTTCTTGGCCATCCATAGTGATCCGTACAAGTGAAGTTTCGTCAAGGTAGAACATATATCTGAAAATAAAAACTTACTCTTAATGAAAAATATAAACGTCCGTATTCTATCATACTATTGAATAAATTGTTGTTTATTATTCGAATAGAACTTGACTGTCTTTGAATTCGTTATCATTACAACTTCTCCATAATTGCAATAAAATCTCGTTTTCTATTCATTCATTAAGTTACGCATATCAGCTGCTATGGCTCAGCGGTGAAATGCATACTGTTTTCAACATGAAGGTCTCATAAATGTTTGAAAACGTGACAAAATCGGTTGTGCTTGACTTCGAATTAAGCTAGACGGTTTAGGCATTCTGGTTGTGTCTTAAAAGCCTTTGCGCAACAAAAACAATGATTGATCATGAAAGAGAAAAATATGGTCTACATACCCTTCTGAAGGATAGACGACCAGACCGCTCAAGATCGTTAACCCATCACAAAGGTTAATGTGCTTTCCGTCAGGTGATAAAACACCGATGTAATAATCTCCTTTATCCATATCGGCCGCTGTGTAGTAAATATTCCCAGTTGAATAGTCCACATCAAAACAATCTATTTCGGCAGCTGAAAAAGATTATGTTGGCTTACCTCAAAGTGCGTCTGAGATTTTAAATTATTTCCAATAATGTTTGCTGTATCGAACATATACTTGTTTGTATTGGTAAAATTGATAATTCAGGTAGCAAGCCTACCCAACATATCTGCACTTTCATTTGTGATATAAGTAGTACGACAGTATAAGTACCTCACATTTATTATTTTTTGGACTATTGTAAAATGGTTCATGTTATGACAAGCGAGGATAGGCATTGAGTTAGGTTCGATCAAAAGGCATACAATACACTAAGTGCTTTATTGAACGCTTGAAGTTTGGATCTAAATTGAAGTCTAATTTATTTTTCCGTTTTGAGAGACATATTTCATATGCAACAATAATCTTGCAGATAGTTGCACTGATTGTCTCTTAGAAAAGGTTCTGTGCTTGATTATCTGTGTATATAGTAGTGAAGAATTCATACAACGGTGCCACTTATGACTTCGCTTTAGGCAAACACAACTTTGCTCGATCATTATTTAATGTGTGAGCGCCTTTTGTACAGTTAACTTTACAATAGTGCAACAGGACTATACCTTTTTTGAATATTTAACAATGAACTGTGAGTATGACTCCTTTATTTAAGGTGCAACGTTAGTTGGTTTAATAGTCATTCCTGATTGCATGACTTATTGAATACGTTATAGAATCTAATCTTCGATATTTGTATCAATAACTTGCATCAGGTCACTTACAGACTGGAAAATGTTTCTTCACTGTGCCGTCAAGGTGCATGCTAAATATTGGACTGTCTTCAACTGTGATCCATATCACACGCTCTTGAACGGGATCGTACTTAGGCATTATCCCCTTGGCTTTGATTCCTTGAACGCGCTGATCATTCAAACTGAGTTGGTAGATGTTCCGAGTACTCCTATCGCCAACCAACATGAAATTGTCTTTGATGGGGTCTTACAATATTGAACGTAGAAGTCAGTAAAAATAAATTTATCTAAAGCAAATCAGATTTTCTTATTTATTGTCTGTTTTGCTGCTATATAAAATAATCGAAACATAAATTATATGTCCACGTTATTTGCAATGAACAATGTTTCAACGTATTGCTTGACGTAATGGTGTCTAGATCCTTTGGTTACCAATATTTAAGATTATGTATTTTAAAGTGTTTATGCTTAATTTCGCAAAGCTACTGCTCATCTATTCACACACGTTTCATGTTAGTATTCACACAGGCTAGTTTTTTTAAGTAGAAAATTTAAAAATGTGATGATTTTATTCCAGGGCTACAGGTGGCACATCCATCAGTGTAATATGTATACAAATAATGCCATATATGAATTGTGAACGCTAGCAAAGGATATGGTTGAAATGCTACCGAAAGTTGTTTAGAAATAAACTGTCATCACCGCAAACTGATTTATTAGAACTGGTGGTATGGTCATTAGCAATATTATATATTATTCATGTAGTCGTATTTTAAGAGAAAGTGTACAAGTAGCAAAACTATCTTTGGTTTGATTCCAAGCACATGCACGGCAGTTATTTATACAAATGCCAATTGTATGTAATCTTCCTTATTAGTTAGGAGGTACGTTTACTTAAAAACGTTTTCAAATATATATGATAATTGTATTGTATCTCTCAGAAACATGTATGAAAGCCATTCGTACTATAAGTATGTGTCGTTGTACATCAATCTACAAAGCTAAGCAAACTGACATTTAATGCCTTTAAAATTGCTTACCAGATAAACAGGTTTTTCCATCACCTGCGAGTTTAAAGCCAAATGTGCACTGACATATCCTCGACCTTCCGTTAGCTATGCACACCTGCTCACATTCTCCATTCAAGTTAAAGCAAGGCCCTGTAAAA